>VZRZ01006735.1:1381561-1406114 GCA_013398175.1 Climacteris rufus | reverse complement strand
CGGCGGGGCCGGGGCGGCGCGGAGCCCCCTCAGCGCCCGCCCCCTCTGCGGCCCGGGCGGGGCCGGGGTCACCCCGGGCCGCCCTGGGGGTTCTGTGGGGCTGCGGGGCGCCCTCGAAGCGGTGCACAGGGGAGGGGACAGCAGGAAAGGGCCTTCTCCGGGAACCGTGCGTGTCCCGTCACCCACGTGTAGGAGCGACCGGCGGTCCCGTGCCCTGCCCGCGCTCCCTCCGTGCTTACTGAAAAGCTTGGGATTGGGGCTAGGACACATCATGTTTTCCTTCTCTTTGAAGTAGCCACCAGGCCTCCTGATCTTACTTTGTTCATCCAGTGCAGTTTTCTGAGTATTTGGTAATTCTCTGAGAGCTTCTCTGCTATGAACTTTCTGTCATTTTGACGCATTGTGAAATTCAGTCACCGGGATGGATTCTGTAGCTCAGCAACACCTTGTGGTCACGAACACACCCTTTTTCTTCTTTGTTTGTTTGTTTGTTTTGTGTTTGTTTAAGACCCTTGCAAACTACCCTTGGCCTTTGAATTATTTCCTCGGTAAACTGTTTTCCATCTCTGTCCATGGCGTTCCTGGCACTCATGATTACAGTTCCTGTTGTACTCCTTCTCGGTTACTCCTTCCTCGTACTCATTCCCCTGCAAAAGCTGTTCTTGTCTTTGGATGTCTCACTACCCTTCTTGAACCTTTTCTGGTTTTGGTATTTTCCCTGCTTTTTGTTGAGATTAAGAGACAACACCTGCTGTTTAGTTTTATTCTGTATGTGTTGGTAATGTGGACCTCTTGACAGCTCCTTTTAAATTTCTCGGTAAATTCTACTTAATCATGTTGTGAGACACAGTTCCCGTACAGTCAGGAGATTTGAGATTATGATGTGTGATTCTCCAAAAACACCATGTCAGTATTTGGTGGCAGCCAGAAAAACATATGAAATGTTACAATTTCTTAGCAAAAGAAATAGAGTGTAACAGAAAACAAACAGCACATAAATGTGTATCTTAGACATTGTGTGGAGTTCTAGTCTCAAGAAAAGGGTACATTAGGAAGTTTCATCCAGGATGAGTGAATGCATCAAAAGACTTGTGTCGATCCATCAGAGAGGGTTAAGACCCTTCAGGCTAAGAAAGAGCCAGTTTGCCAAGTGAGGGAAGGGGGATGACTTAGAGGTGTCTGAAATGACACCTGGAGAAAGAGCAGGGCTGAACCATTTGTTTTCTCTCCTGACACACCATGGTGTCTGCACCATGTGAGGTGAGGAGCTGTGCTTCCAGCAAGGAGAGGTAGTTATTCATAAAATGATGGATCAAATGAAGCTTCTTACCAGGTGACATTGCAGATTAAAAAAGTTGACGGGAATTTAAGGGATATTGGGCAAGTGTTTCAGAAAACTGCTTCAGGTTTGTCAGTTCTGCTTTTCGGATGGCCCCTGGCTTGGCCATCCTCTTCTGAGGCTGTTCTGTTTCATGGCACCTGGGCCCCAAATACTTGAGCTTCTGACTTTTTTCCCAGCTGAGGGCAGTGGATCAAGCTGCCTGCCTGTGCTTGAGAGTGACCTCTCAGATGTTTGAGTAGTTTTGATTTGAATTAGAAGACTCTACATAACAGATGTAGGTATGGCCTAGCAATGCTCCATTTCTTCTGGCTAGACCGTGCTAGCTGGCCCGAGGACTTTTTGGCATAAATTATTTTAAGACTGATGCATTTCATACACTTTATTCTGTCAGTTATTCTTGTCAAAGTGCATTTGGCAATACTCCCAGTGTCTTGTCAAATCATTGACAATCAACTCCTTTTAGGATTTAAAGATCTGAAAAATTGCTTCCAGTAGAAGAGATCCTTTCTCTGTCCAGCCTTTTACTGTGGTGGGGACGGACTCCTCCCACACCTGTGTGTAGGTTACTTTGGCCTCCCTCTGGCTGTTGTCTGAGGACTCAGGATTTGGGTTCCTGTACCAGATAATGAGCTGAAGCTTGAGCAGAGTGCAGTATGTTCTGGCTTTTGAGGTATCGGGGCATGTGTCCAGACATTCAGTAACTTTCCCGTCACTCCGATCAGGATTTCTTTGTCTCCAGTCAGGTGTTTGCAGCCCCTTCCAGGTGATTTTCATTACAGTTGCAGAGTTGCCCAGCTGCTCGTGGTGTGTGCTACAAACACCATAGAGGATGAGCTGCTTGTCTCAAAGACTGATTTGGGCACCTTGGAAAACATACAGACAACTATATTTAACTCCATTTCGTGCTCTCTGTCTTTTGATCCAAGCTCCTCTAGAACAGGATCTTTTCTGAAGTTGCAGATGGGCTCTTGGTAGTCACGGTAGAAGATCTAAGGGGCTCACCCTGTCCTCTTCCTCCCCCTTCCCAGCCACGAACAGCATGGCTGTCCAGTTGTTCTTGTATTCTGTGGCCTTTTCTCTGTCTTTCCTTTCCCCTAAGGGGCAGATGATTACAATGACATCTTTAGGGTGCCACAAAAGGATGAGCATTGGAAACCGGCAGAGCAGCAATGTGTCCTCCTGTCTGTACACCTACCAAGTGGTGTTTGCAAGGTGTGGGGGCATTTGGGGAGCCCCAGCTCACAGACTTGGGTTGGGCTGATGCTGCCTCTTTGGCAGAGAGATGTCAGGGAGTCACCTTCAGTGCAGTCTGTTGGTAAAAGCTCTGAAGGAGCAGTTGTGTACTTTACAGTGAGAGTATTTTTGAGGTGACTTTGTAAATATTGATCTTACCTCCTGCCTGCCTTCCCCCCCTAGAAGAGGAGCTTCCTCTCAAGTAGTGCTGTGGGTCTGGAAGGGTCTGACCTCTGGAGCAAATGATGTGTTCTGTCTTTGTGGGGTGAGCAATGGTGCAAGGGCACATGGGACACTTGTCTCAGCTGACCTGATGAGGGCAGGTTTCCAAACTACTCTGGGCACACAGTTACACTCACTCATAGAGGCTGTGCTCTGTCTCAGAGAGTGCTGTTTTCCTATCACAGTCGTACCAAATGATCATAAAAAATGTACTGACCAAACACTGATAATTTTTCCTTAGTGTTTCTTTTAACTTAGGATATTTCTTTCCTCAGTTTTAGAATTCGGTGATATAAAATTAGAGTTTTCATAGATGGCACCTGGAAACTATTGTTAAACAGATACAATATTCTTGTGTGGAAAAGGCCTTGGAATCTCCTGTGCTGCTGTTATCTCTTTTAATTTATTTTTTTGTTTTCTTTGGAGAGCTTCGACTCCGTAGTGATGAGATTTGCCTGAACAGTGCATGAGCTAATAGGAGAGAGATGGAGCTGTGCACAGGGGAAGGGACTAAGGAGTCTGCAGGCATCTGAAACGCCTACATCCTACCAGCTGCACTGGAGGCCATGTGGTGGAGTTTGTCACCTCATTTTTCCTGTTTTGTGAGTAGATCCGGCTCCTTTAGAGTAGTACTCAAATTTGCCATTTTACTCTATGAACATAGCCCTGCCTGTTCCTGTGCCACTATATCTGAGGCAGCTTACCCCCTTTTCTCATGTTCTCCTTTAGGTGAACTTTGACTTCACTGTGAGGTTCATTTTTCTAAACTTTGTGCAGTGTTCTTGAGCTGTTCTTGGAGATCTGATTTCTTTATCATTTTGCTTTTTAATTAGGTGCAAATGCAACAAGTAAGCTAAGCATTAAGAGTAGAGAAGATCAAGCACATTGCTGGTTTTAAACCTTGTATTCCTATTAATACAAGGGTGTAGTTTATGTAGTCTGGCATGATCAGCACTGTATATGTTATGAATGTCCTCAATCCCAGGGCATTCCTAAAATGCACCTCCTGTCCCACTGTGTGGCTCTCAGGGAGCATCTGTGTGAGGGGGCAAACACAGATGGGTCAGCTGGAGCCTCAGAGGCCTTGGGAATTAAGAGTGTAAAGGTTCCCTAAGTGCCAGAGGCACTGCAGGTTTCTCTGCTTCTTCCCAACCTCCCCCAAAACTTTCAGGGTTGCTGCTGGACTTGAGAGCAGTGAACTTTCTGGAAGGGGTCTAGAGGGACTTTCAAACAGTAGAACCATCTCCCTTGAAGGAATGTGCAAGTCTTGTTCACATAAACTCACTTTAATAGTTTTCTGATGTAGTTCTCAAGCATGAGAATGTCTTCATGCTAATGACCTAAATCGGCATATGCATTCAGAAAAATATAATGAATTTTGGAGGCATTTGTAATAGATGTACAGAGTATTTCTACCACATGTCCTGAGTTACCTCTCCCTGCAAAATCTCACAGTTAATTACTGCTTGATTCCTAAGGCTTTAATTTATAAACCAGAAGGAAGGCTATTAAAAAAACAAGTCAGAATTATTAATAGATAAAAGATGTCTGTGGCAGTATGCCTTTTTTTATCTTCTGAAACAATGGGAAATTATACATCAGCAATTTTATCTGTGAGGGTTTTTTTCACGGGCATGGATTTAGTCCTTGCAAATGCCAGTATGAGCTAACTGAACAGAAAATAAAAAAATTTCAACTTTTAACTTAAGAACTGCAACTTTGCACCTGTTTCAGTTTCTTTGTGTCAAAGCATAGATGTGTCCTTAATTAGGGGATAATAGCAAAGGAGATTACTACATGTATCTTTCACTTAATAAAAAGTGAAGGAGTGATTTAAAATTTCTCCAATGTCCTAACGAAAAGCAATTGTTGTATAAGGCCTAAAATGGATTGTAGTGTTGTGTGTAGAGCATTGTGGCTAGAAACTGTATTATCTGTCTGAACTCACAGTCATTTTTTTAATAAATACTTTAAATAATACATAATTTAATAATGTAAATGTTTTTCAGCATTTATGTTCTATTCAACAAAAGACTAGGGAAAAAAAGAATGGCTTTGGTTTTTACTAGGTAGCTTGACTCTGGAATTCTCTTGTGTGAGGCTAATGCCATAGGTGGGTCTTTAGGCTCTCGGCAATTCCCTGTTTGGCCAGCGTGGCCTGAGGAGCCCAGCAAGTCAATAAATGATACTGTGGAAAAGCCGAGTGCTTCCCTTACCCCGTGCAGGTGCGTGCTGTGTCACTGGAATGGCACAGTGACTGTGCGAGTTACCTCGCAGAGGTAGGAGAAGGTGCCATTTGTTCAGCAAGTAGAAAGAAGCTGTTTCAGGAAACTTTGTCTTGAAAGCTCTGCTAGAGTGGAAGGAAGGGTGGAAGGGGAGGAGAGTGCCCGTTCTGGAGTTCTCCTTGTAATGCGGGGAACGAGGAGAAGAAGAACCATGAGCGGCTCTACTGGAAATGACTCCCGATGTTTACGCACCATTCAGGTGGCCGGCGCTTCTCGGTGGCTTGTGCACAACGCAGGCACATTCCTGCTTCCAGGTTCTGTTACAGGCTCTGCTCGTGGGCTGGTTCTTAGGCCGGATGCAGAGAAAATGGGTTTCTTCAGAGAAGAATCTTCCTCAGTTTTCCCCTGTGCGTTTCACGTGCTAAGTCTTTCCGGCACCTTTGTTCCACGAGGTGGCACCGCTCCTTGGGAAGGACACAACTGCTTCAGCTTCCCCCGGGGCAGGGGCTGCTGCGCTGCCTGGGCTCCCAGGGCTCAGGGATGCTGCGTGGGCGAAGCACCCACTTCAAGAGCTTTCTGAAAATGGCTCTACTTTTCCATTGGTATATACTGTGTCTTTTTGCCTGCCTTTTTTTTTTTTCTTGTAGGTTCATGGCATTTAGAGGAATCTTTTTATGGCATGCAAGTTGCCATAAAGTCAGGTGATGCTGAGCTAGAATGCTGGTTTATTTCATTTTGAGTCAAAATAGAGTGTCTTTTTCACGTGGGAAGGAATGAGGAATAACTAATATTATTTCTAAGAAGGAAGGGAATAATTTCTGTAGGATTTGCCACATCCACTAAATGAGGTCTTTTCTGCGAGGTGATAGAGAAAAGGTGTATGGATTCAGGAAACCAGGAACTGTCATGGTAACTTCCTGTGAGAGTACAAGCCAAATCTGTGTTGTATAGAAAGGGACCAGTGTTGCTGCTGTTCCTGAATTCTCTGTGGAGACATCTTATTTCCAGTTGACCTCTCACCGATTTAACAGCACTTACATAGAGCGAATAAGTTTTCTTTTGTTAGGAGATTTTCCTAGTCAGCTGCATTGTTGGTGAAAGTTGTTTTATCTCAGGAGGTTATGCTGTTATTAAATACATACACCACTGAAAAGGGTTAACTTAATTAATTTATTTTATTCTGGCTGATGTCTAGGAAAATGGATGATGATGATGATGACATTCCCCAGCTTTCATCCCATACGTTGGCTGCCCTCCAGGAGTTCTATTTGGAACAGCAGCAGAGAGAGGGCATGAAGACCTCCCAAGGGTTTAATCAATATTCCATTGGCTCAATAGAAGAAGACTGGGTAAGAAACTATAAATTTCAGTGGAGGAAGCACAGATAGAGGAATAGCCTTTACTGAGTTTCTTTTGTGGCTGAATAATGAAATTAAATTAAAGAGGGGAACACTCAAGATGTTCCTATTCATGGATGGCAACGCTGTAGGGAGATTTGCTTTAGTATTAAATCTGGGTATAGCTGTCTGCTCTGCATGTGCATGGGGGGTACAAACTGAGACTACATGGAGAGGGAATAAAGCTGCTAACAGAAGCATCTGTCCCTTCTGGAAATTTGAATTCCAGCCTAGCATGTGAAGGTAGTAAAGACTCTAATCTGAGTTTGAGACAAACATAATGTAGCCAGACCAAGTGATCTTTCCTTTCACATCATATTTCTTTCTGTGTTTTATTTATTTGTTTTTGTGGATGGCTATTTTGCTGCTTGGTTTTATTTGTGACAGACTGATTGTGATTTCTGCCTGGGTTGGTTATTTTGGGTTTTTTGGTCTTCCTTTTTCTGATCCTTTCTGATATAATAGTTTTATCCTTTATTTTTTCTAAACTGTCACTTTTCAAGTTCCTTTTTCATCTTATGCTAAAATAACTCAGTTGAAGAGCACATAAATAATGTCCATCTGCACATTGACTTTGAAATACCTTGTCAGTGGCTTGGATTACTTGGTTTTCCTGGTACTGCAGTACATGGTCTGGAAACACATGGTGTAAGGTACCTGCTGCATGCCACTAGGTTACAGAAGCAGAAAGACCGTCAGGAAAACAGTCACCTTTCCAGCTTTACAGTTTGTGAACTGAGAAGTTGCTATGGATTTTGATTTTCTTCAATTATGACTCACCACACCTAACTCTACATAGCACAGTCAGAAGATTTGATATTTCTTGTAATTGTGCATTATCTTTCCCAGCAACTGAGCCAGTTTTGGTACAGTGATGAAACTGCTTCATGCCTGGCTAAGGAAGCAGTTCTGGCAGCTGGAAAAGGTGGCAGGTAGGTTTTGATAATTACATTGTAGATTTAATGTGTCTTTTCTGTAAATATTTTATTTCTACTATGTAGCAGAGCATGCAGTTTAGTTCACTACTCATTGTACTTCATTTTTGTTCAACTGAGATACTGCAGAACTGTTTTCATGTTATTTAGTTAATAGTTTATACCGATCTTCCCATTTATAATTTCACTGAATGTTGTAGGCTGTGTCTTGTAAAAGTTTACTGTGAATCTTTTTTATTTTTTGAGAAATACAAAGCACTCCAGACCATATAAATGACTTGTAATTCTTTTCTCAGTTTTTATGCAATGTTTCTGTAGAACAGATGGAAAAAACTTGGGTTTCTTCCTGTTTCTGTGAAGAGTAATTTTTAATTTTAAGTTTATGAGTGTATTTCCATGCTTTTCTGAAACAAGACTTTCTCTGTAGTTAAGCTTAAGATCTTTGTGTAGCATGGGAGTTGAATAGGTAATGACTTCAATACTTAAGACTCTGTTATTAAAGTAATTAGTTGTTAGAATGGAGGAAGAATACCTTACGTTTTTGGGACTAATGTTTAAAATGTTTTCTCAAAGCAGACCTAAGGACTGCTGTAGGGTTTTGTTGCTGTTGTATGCCTTTTAAATGACTATTTTGAGTTATTGTGTGTTTTTCAGGATAGCATGTATTAGTGCACCCAGTGTGTACCAGAAACTGAAAGAACAGGATGGTGAAGATTTCTCTGTGTGCATACTGGAGTATGACAGAAGGTTTTCTGTATATGGAGAAGAATTTATCTTCTATGATTACAACCAGCCTTTGGACTTACCTGAAACTCTCCTGCCACACACTTTTGACATTGTCATGGCAGATCCACCTTACCTGTCTGAGGAATGTCTTCGAAAGACTGCAGAGACCATCAAATATCTAACAAAAGGAAAGATTCTGCTTTGCACAGGTATAAGTAATAAAAATGCTAGGTCCTCTTAAGTATCTTTCTCTAATGGCAAGCTTACATGAGACAAATACTAGTTCAATAATACTGAATTATTAATTTAAGGAGGAATATGTATCTTAAGCTTTTTATTTGAATAGTTGAGTTAAACCTTTATTTTAAACTGAAGGGAAGTGGGCTTTAATAGTCCATGTCAGTACTTTTTTCCTGTGGCATTATGAGTTTTACTCAATTTCTGAAGAATTATAAGATCACCCTGCAAAATTCCAGAAACACTTTTTTTCTTGTAAAAGGGCCACTCTCTATAATTGCAATGATTGAAATCTGGGTATGGCAAACATAGGTGTAACTTACTGTTTATGTCTTAGGCACTGAAATACAGCAGGAAGAATTGAAAACCAGTGCTAAAAGCAGTGAAACCAGATAACTAGGTATCTGTACTTGTAGGTCCTTCTTTATGATGATGCACTTTCTGGTTTAAGAATTGATGTTTGTCTGCCTAGGTCATGGCTTTTCTTAAACAGTATTGTTATTACAAAACATCTGAAGACATCCAGGAAACTTTTCCAAAAAGCAAAGAACAAAACCCCTCTGTAGGTACAATTTGAGGGAAGTCAACCAAGCAGGCAAAATCAAGAAAAATTAAAACAATATGTGGCCATAGAAAGCCTCCTCCTTGGTGTAAGTGCACATGGCAGTCATACACAGGGGTGATTCTCAGAAGTGTTTTCCCTAACATGGATAGGTGGTCCTTTAGTTTACAAAGTGTAAGAAATACTGCTCAAGGCAGTGATTTCTCAGTGTGTAGCTGCAGATATCACACTGTGGTTTATTTAAGTAGAGAAGGAGATGTAATCTGTTTGCATTTCCCATGGCTCCCTACCGTTTGACTTCTTTGGCATGTAGCAAGAAGACAGAGTTCAAGTTTGTTTTCTGTAAATAGGGCACTGGTACCCTCCCCTTACTTTTATGAAATTTCATGGACATTCTTTTCCTTGGGGTGTCTTCCATTCTTCCAGATTTATTTTAAACTTCCCAATAGATTCAGTTGTTAAAGAAGGCTGAGGGTGTAGCTGCTTTAAGCCTTCCTTCCTTAAAAAAACCAAGCTCTCTATATATGCATTTGGGAGGAGCTATTAAAAAAGTTAAAATGTTCTTTTACTGTTTTTATTGTTGAATGCAAATTGGTTTTGCTGCAGGTGCAGTCATGGAGGAGCAGGCAGCAAAGCATCTTGGTGTGAAGATTTGCAAGTTTATTCCAAAACACTCACGGAATTTAGCCAATGAATTTCGATGTTACACGAACTATGCTTCTGGACTGGACTGATTCTCATAAAATCATCTACAAATCTACAACTTTTTCAGTCAGGCTTCTTTCTGCTTTTTATCAGTTTACTCCACATTTCTCAGTGCTGAAATATTCAGCACCAAGTACTGTTTTCTGGGACAGATGGAATCAACACAGTGTGACAGCTTCTGTCTTTTAACAGTAAGCATTTGCAGTTACTGTGTTTTGTATTAGGTACATGAGGACCAAACCATGCAGGTGCTGGATAATGGGAACTTCTCTGTTTGAGTTTCATTTTAACTGGTAGCTTTTACCATTTGAGGACACATCAGTGACCTTTTTGAAGTGACTTTAGCTTGTAACAACACAGAGGTGGTTGCCTTGCAGACATCAGAATCACCATTGCAAAGAACATGATACTTCTGTACACGAACCATACATGTCCCTTAAATGTTGGATCATAGTGTCTCTGATTAAATATAGTGCCTGCTTTTTAATTATTTCAGCATCAAACTAAAGATGATTTACAGGTATGCCAAGTTCATAGTTACAAGAATGGTTATGGTTCTTTCCAGTTGGCCAGTTTTGTCTTTCTCTCCTGTTCCACAGATAGCAGCAGAGCAGTAGAATAGAAGCATCTCAAAAATCATGGAATCTTGCAAGGGCACCGAGGAATAACACAGATAAACTCCCACTGTTTCAAATAGAAAAATGTTAAATTTTATATACAAGGTTTGGACTATATTTCAGTCAAAACAGACGACACATTAGAAAAACTTTGTCTTGGATGCGTAGAGAGTTTTGGTAACTGGGAATTTTAAAGCCAGTTTTGGCTAACCCTTTGACTACACTACTGAAGTATTTTTGGGTGGAAGTTGGTTCATAAATTTCAAGGCTCTCAACAGTTTTATAATCTATAAATACACTCTACAAGACACCAGCAGTAGTCTTTGTGTGTCATACCTGTGTAAAGGCTAACAGAAATGCTGCATCTACAGCATTAATCACCTAAAATGAAGTATTAAGAAATTGATTTTGTGATGGGAATAAACCCAATTAAGCTTGTGAGAGGAGACTTTTTATAAGGTAGAGATAATACTCATGTTTCTGTGCATTTCTGCTGTTTGGATGCAGATTTTCCCATCTGATGGAGTAAACAACTGAACAGGAATAATGCAGATGGAATATAATCCTCTCTCAGTGCTCAGAGAATGGTGCTGCCTGAGCTGGACACAACAGCGCTTCACAAATACCTGCCCAAGCCACTGTAGCTCTCCTCCCCATTTTCCAAGAGATCCATTTGCTTCCTAAGGCTTTTCCCTCCTCATATTTCCCACCTGCTGCTTCCTGCACACATGTGGTGTTCCTTGGTTTCATGGGGACAGTTTCCTCTCCCTTCCACAGGCTGTGGTTCCTGTCAGGCTGGTGACAGGGCTTGTTGACACCAGGGAAGTGCGGCAGAGGAAGCGCTCGCGGGGGGAGCCAGCACCAGCCTTTCCTGCCAGGCTCTGTGAGCCCAGGGCCTCTCAAAGCAGATTCCATCCTTGCTGCTGAGCCAGAATCCCCCTGAAGATGACTGTCCACAGGTGAAATACAGCTGGGTTTAGTTGTTTTCCAGGAGGCTGCACCATCACTTTTATGTGGCCAGTTTAAAGCAAACCAGAATGTTACTGCATAGCTATTGGCACAAAGCTGTGCTTCAAACTGGTTTATTACCTCAGTGTCTTGCACAGCAAGCAGATGGAGACAATGAAGTAACTCATTAAACTTTGTTTTTAACTATCTTGAGGCTTCAAGATGAAATGAAATGCAGACGAAAAATCCAAGAAAGTTCTGAAATGCAGTGTAAAAACTATTCCAGGCAATGGGATGATATGAGGTGCAGGGAAAAGGTCCAAAAAGTGTCCAAAAAATTCTCCTTGGCATCTGGAAGTCAGGGAAGGAATCAAAAGGAACAGAAAGGACAGGACATAGGATGCAATGAAATGCAATTGAAAAAAAGACAGAAAATTTGGAGATGAAGTGAAACCTATGAAATGCAATGGGATGGCACAAAGTGCAGTGAAATGGACTGAAACTTGCCCCAAATAATCCTCATTGAAATCGCAGGATTTCATTTCCTTTCATGAAATGAAGGGAAATGAACTCCTGAAATCAGGGGTCAACACACAGGAGCAGAGTTCTGCAGGTATGATTGTAGGAAGGGATTATACTTTTCCCCTGCCACATACCTAAACTAGAATGTGCTGTTCAAATGGAAGCTTCACCTGTGTTGCTGCTTTGCCTGCTTCATTTTGGTAAATGTTGGGCTTTCTATAGCAGGATTAAAAGACAGCTTTGCTAACTTCATCAGAGACATTTCTTAAAAAGATAAAAGTGCACCATTCAGTTGTACCAAGAACTTCTCTTCCAAGAAAATAACTGCCGCTGCTTCTCACATGTAGGTCAGACAGCTTTGAAAAGGGGCACTGTGAGGATGCACAGTTATGAAGCAGGGCACATGTAAATCTGTGCAGATGCACTCAACAGAGCAGCCCCTTGTCCACTGGCTTCTTGCTTGAAAGCCTGCTGAGTGCAGGCAGCTGCCCAAGCAGAGCTTGACTAGTGGCATTTACAGCCTTCATCCGTGATGGGAGCTAAACTATTTTTGTCATAGATTCCAAGGAAGTAGCTGTTCCTGAGAAGGTTGCAAGTCCCAAAAATTCATAGTGAATTTGTGCTAGTGTGGTAACTTTAAGAAACATTATGTGACAGCAAAATCTCTCTTCTGTAATAGGATTATGAATAAAAACATTAGTGTCAAGCATGCAATTGACTTTACTGGGGATGTCTCATGGATGGACTTTCTGTTGGAGCAGACTGTGGTGAAGTGTTAATACCTTGCTACTTCTCCAGGGGCATTTATGACTGCACAGTCATATGTGCCACAGCCTCTTTAACTATCCTAGTCCAGGTAGTTACAGCTGTTCCCTAATCCCAGCTAGATTCATGGGTGTTTATGCTTTCTGAGCACATCACAGCCTTTTCCCCTTTTCCCCTTGCTGCTTTCATGTTCCCCCATGCAATTCCATGCTTACTTGTAGCTGTAGATCTTCACCTCGTCAGGCAGACACCTTCAGGTAATGACTGGCAAGTAAACCAAATAAACCAATTTCGGGCTTTTCTCAGCCTTCCTGAATGACAGGAATTTTCCAACCTGCTTTAAGCGATACTACAGAGAAGAAAATAATCTCTTTACCAAGGATATTGTTCTGTGTTTTGTGGCTCCTAATGTATTCCAGGGACAATTTCATTGAAGGAAAAGATTTTCCTGGCACAACAAAAAATTTTCTCAAATCAGCTGCAGCTGCCAGATAGTTCTAGCTTTGAATTGTTTGCATTTATTGGGCCTGGAGTTGGTTCAATGAGGCATTTCATGTCTGCCTTCTGTCAACAGTTTGTGAAGCCTTGAAGCAACTCCAGTGAACCCTCCCTCCCCCCATGCAAATTAAAGGCAAGGCTGTGGCAGCTGTAACCAGAGGGCTGGAAACTGGAAAACGTCACACCACATTTGAAGTGAAACTGATATAAATCCACGATGTGATGACCTCATTTAAAAAAAAACAATTCCAAACAAATGCAAACTACATATAATGCTCAACCTTTTCCTCATAAGTAATGTGAAGAAAAGGGCTGTATGGAAGGATATTTTGAAGGCCCACAAATGTTTGTGTAGCGAATGGTTCTTGATGTTAACTATTAACAGACGGTTGTTCACTAACGAGCTATCAAGCAGTTGCTCGTGCTAAAACATAAACAGCTTTTAAGAGACACCTAACTGGAAAGTTGGATCAGGAAGCAAACTAGCTCAGATAAAAAGTCTGTCACAGAGGGGAGGATTAAAAAAGGAAAATGGGCTTCTGAACAAGATAACATGAAGATGCCTGTAACTATGGGAAGCTTTCCGCACTTGTCACCAACACACACTCTCCATTGATCCCTGATCCGTGGAGGTTTTGCCGTTCTCTCGTACTTTCAGTCATCCAATTTCTGAAGCTTTATATAAGCTAAAGCATCTGTTTTTCTGGATTGAAGAAACTGATTATGTTCCTTTTACCTGATGTTAGCTTGCAACTTGCAGGAATTCTCTGAGCATGCACTAATTACCTGAAAAACCTCAAAACTACTCCATAATTAATGCCTAGAGGACAACAGAGTTGCAGCAAAAAGTGAGATTTTGTTTTTTCTCCACGTCATGCAAATATATCCATGTGCTCCAATAACTGATCTGTTGCAGATAAATTTGTATAGCAAAAGTGGGTGGGCAAACAAATGAGTTCTGGTGGAGGCAGTGTTTGGCCAGACTTAGCTGGTAGCCCCTCTGAATATTTACTAAATGTTAAGGGCTCTGTGGTTTGACATTTTGCTGTTGTTGTTTGGGGTCATTTTATTGCCTTTTAGGCTGAAGACTTTGCTTTCTACGCAAAGTAGAGTCTGAAGCTTCAACTTCACCCTGCCTGAAGTGTGTGTTTGGAGAAAAACCCCACAAGGCAATGGTGAAACCATAAGGTGTCAGGCTACTGAAACATCATCTAGTGCAGTGCTTCTCCAATTTTTGGGTCTACCTCCCTTCTGAGCCCCTCTGATTACCTTTTCCCTCTGCTCAGAGTGTGAAAAGTTCTTCCACATTAGGAGGAAGGAAAAGAGGTTGTAACTGCTGCAAGTATTTACATTCTCCAGGGAACAGGCAACCACCTATAACTGCTGGCAGCAGCCAGGCTGTTAGCTGTTCTCTGAGTAGTATAAACATTTTATGACTTCTTTGAACTCACCTTTGAGGATCCCCTGGAGATAGAAGCATCACAATCTGAGGAAACACAGATCTAAAGACAAGGAGAATTGAGAAAAAGCATCTGCACAAAAAAAAAAAACAATAACAAACTTCAATCTGGCATCGTGATGGGAATCTTTTATTGATTTCTAGAGTACTGAAAGTTATTTTAGGCTTTGTAAGAAGTTACACAGATTGCACTGTAAAAATACTGTTATGCTAAACAGAGAGAGCACAGTCAATAATTATGCACCAAGACATGGAGTTGTCATAAGACTTTCATTCTCTATTGTTGTTAATTCTGATTAGCTCATAGTCTTTCCATTCTTCATCCAACAACACTCCAAAGAAGTGTGTGTTTGTGTAATGTAGGAGCTTTCTCTGCTATGAATTAAGGCCAGGTTTGAGCTTCATGGTGTAGCAAATACATTGCTACATATGATGTTTATTCTGTAAAGATATTGCAGTCATGATCCTTCAACTGTAAAAGATACTCCCTGCTGTGCATTCAGAGGTTTATCAGTTTTGGCAAGTGTGGCCCTCTGAGGAATTCTGTTTGTGCAAGGCATGCCTGGTCATTCCTGATTCTCATTCACTAGACTGAGCCAACGTTCAGCCTCTTGTTCTGGAAATGCAAGTTTCTGTGTATGCAGCGTTTGTGGTGAGGGCCTGCCACCAAGTTCCATCAGCAGCAGGCTGCACAGATGGAAGGCCACACCTCCACCGAGCAGCAGCTTTTGCAGGTGATTGTGTAGCATGGGGGAAAATGAGTCACAGCAATTGTATAGATCAGTTGGGTTTCACAAGTTTGGATTGGCTGGGACTCAACTGAATGACCTCTTGTAGCATCTGGAAGTTAAGACTTGGCCTGCTTACTCACCTGCAGCGTACCTGAGATGAAGCCCATCCTTGGTACTTTTTGATGGGGAACCTCTTCTCCTGACAGGAAAAAGGTTTTGGCCTTTCAACTGCATGGAATACAGTTTCATCATGAGAAACAGTTAAGCAGTCAGTGATGAATGAAATCAAGTACAGAATTCTTGAGACCCAAACTGTTTTTTCTAATTGATATTGTCTGTGTAATTAGACATAGTCCACATCAAGAAAGTCTGCTGCACTTTTACAATATTCTAGCATGTTTTTCTCAACACCTTTGTACCATTACCAATTTGGCAAGTTTAAGAACAGCAAGCACGCAGAATATTGACTCACTGACATGAGGATTTCCAACTCAGCAAAGATTTAATGGCTGTAGTGTATAAATTAGCCAAAGAGGAAACGGCTCAGAGGTAAAGCTTGGAGTTCATGCAGTATAAAGGAAAGCTCTCCCAGCCTGAGAAATTATCCTTTTAACTGCTGATTTGGCACATGTATGGCAGCTATGTGATTTTTATATAAGGGTACTTGAAAGTAGGGTATAAGAGATTCCTTAAAAATATCTACAACTGGTAGCTTGCTATAGTAATAGCTAGCATGTCTTACATTTGCATCATCTTCTAAAATTTACTGTGAATAAGCAAGGATAAAATAAGGAGAAGAAAAGGCTACTTTGGAATTTGCAAGAATGAACGAAAATTCACTAAACAAGTTTACATGAACTAAAGAATTTGAATGGATTGCCACCTCTAATGATCTGAGTGACTTTCCATCTTCTATCTGTAACAACTGAGAGCAGAAAGAGAGGGCAAGTCAGTGTTTGCTGCTGCGGTGCAGTTTCCTGAGGTGGCGCGATGCCGCGCGAGGCCGGTACCGAAACGCGACTCCCGGCCCATCCTTCATTCTGACGACGGCTTGTTCTGGCTCCCCAGCAGCTTCACTTCCTGCTTGTCTATGCTGGAGTTGCCGCTCTCTGCCTCCTTGTCCTGCTCGGGCACGCAGGTGCAGCCCACGGGGATGGTGATGTAGTCCTCGGTGTAGACGTAGCGGCCGCCGGCGCAGGCCGGGGTGCGGCGCAGGATCACGGCGGGCATGAGCACCGGGGTGCTGCGGAACTGAGCGCTCTCCTCGCCCAGCAGCCCCGTCAGGCAGCCTTTGCACAGGCAGTAGGCTTCGGGAATGTACTTGGGGTACCTCGTGGGGTCGTAGGAAATTCTAGAGGGGAGCAAAGAAAGATTCATTAGGATCTCTAAAAGTAGCTGTGTTCATCTGGAATTATAGAATGTTATCTGTTATTAGAACTATTATATATATCGTTATAATAATTTATTGCCCTTGCCAGGAAACATAGTTGTAGCTGTTGCTGTCTGGCTTCTAATTTGTAAAATGTAAAGGAAAAAAACATGAACAACTTACAGAACTGATCGGGTCCTACAGTGCACACAGAAGTATGAACTGTGTGGCTTTCTGAATTGTGACATTCAAGGGTTTAAACAGAGTAAGTTTTGCATTTTGGAGTGAATGGGTAAACAGAGCATTAAAAAGGACACTTGGGCATTTCTAAAACTTCATCTGCCTAGAGTTCTTTAAAAAATTGGTACAAATCCTTGCTAACATTATTACTGTTAAAGCCATGACATGATGTTTTAAAATATAGTAATTTAAATAGAATTTAATTGTGTTATTATTATTTATGCAATAGGTTTTGTTTCCTAGTATACTTGGGGTCATAAAGGTACCTCCCCCTTGAAAGCAGAACTCTGTATTTCTTTTTCTAATTCACATTTACTGTGTCTTCCTCTAACCAGAGAAGATAAACGTTTTCATGCCAACACAGGAGCTTCCTGTGATGGGGCATCTACAGCTACTCTGGGCAACGTGTGCCAGTGCCTCACCACCCTCACTTCCTAATTCTTCCCAGTATCTGATCTGAACCTGCCCTCTTCCAGGTTAAAGCCATTACTCCTTGTCCTATCACTCCATGCCCTTGTGAAGAGTCCCTCTCCAGCTCTCTTGTAGGCCCCCTTTAGACACTGGAAGGCTCAGCCTGTCTTCATTGGAGAGGTGCTCCATCCCTCTGAGCATCTTCGTGGCCTCCTCTGGACTCACTCCAACAGTCTCATGTCCTTCTTATGTTGGGCTCCCAGAGCTGGATGCAGTTTTCCAGGTGAGATCTCTTAACAGATCCTACAGTGATCTTAAATCTTAACAGGTTTAAAGCAATTTCTAAATCGTGGTTCCCAGGGTTTGCAGCACTTCCTTGGTGTCAAAGTGTTAGTCTTTTATCTTTTCAGGTCATTTCTGAGATGAGAAGAGGTTTCAGCTTTGGAAGAGGCAGCCTAAGTCTGCCTCAAGCTGTGATTGCAGTCACTGCTAGTCAACAAAATCTGTACTGGTGAGAACAGGCTGGCCCTCTCACATCCTCCTGAGTTGATACTGATGTTTTTCTGGTCACGGGATTGATCAAGGAATCCATTCAACTGAGGAGTAACTCCATCAAAAGCTGGGGTTTGGTCTGACAGCTGTCTTGCCACACATGTACACAAAGCTCTACACCAACAAGCAAGAGTGAACCAGTGGCTGTAGATGGGGACAGAAGAGAGCTGCCCTTTTCAGAAGTATCACCAGTTTATCAGGTTAAAGCAAATTTGGAATCACAGCTTTTGCCAAATATAAAGTTCATTATCCTGTCATTGAGGAAAAGAGACTTTTTAATATATATATGTAATGACCAAATACAGATATATGTGTGTGTGTATATATATCTAAAATTTTAAAGAATTTGTTTTCCTCACAAAAACATCTGACCAGTTCTCTCATAGCCAGACATTTGTGATGTTGCAGATACTTTTTGCAAAGCTCCTCTGTCCCATTTATACTTGCTTACTTTCCCCAGGAAATACCTTCATGTTACAGAGTCTCACACCAATGTGAAATAAAATGTCTGGTAGGCAGCAGAAGGGAAGAAGGGGGAATACAGGCCTTTCTACCATGATACATTCCCACTTCAAACTCAAATGTGAGTAATTTCAGTGGTGGATTGTTAAACACACTGTGTGTCGAGTCACTGGTATTTCCTCTACTGTATTATCTCTAGCACCTGGTTTATGATGTTACTGGAAAGCATGAACATGCTTCTGCATGCAAACATAAGAGGTTTCACTCGTAACAGGAGAACACTGTCACTGGAATCATGGCCTACAACAAACTTCCTCCTCCAAATTCCCACGTGGAAAAGGTCAGGTATTAATGGGGTGGGTTTTTTGAAAGATGGTGTGGTTCTGGCATGGTTTTCTACTTTCCAAGGAAAAAAATCTCTTATATTACTAAGTTTGATGTCAGTACAAATACTCCATCGTGAGGACTGGAAGGAATCAGAGAGAATCCAAACTGAATGATGGATTCAAAATATAGATGTGGGTTTGCATCCAGACCAGAACTTTGAGGCTGAAGTCTCTAAGGAATGCCTCTTAAAATTAATACCTTAACTCAAATGTCAGTAAAATTTGGATCCATATACAAAGTTCTGCATCTTCAGCTCAAACCTGTTCAGAAAAGCCACATAAATAAAATCTCATTTTTGTCTTTCTAGGCAGCCCAGACCTACCTGGGTCTGAACCACTAACAAACACCAGTAGCCTGTAGCTGGATACGTGCAGTTGTGTGACCTGCTTCCTCTGCTTGCATGACCTGAGCATAATCACTCTGTGCAGATAATGACCACCCCTCAGCTGCTCTAGTTTGGTGCCTCTCCATTACTCCAAGCACTGCAAGCCATGTTTTAACATCATCTCCTAGAGGAGGGCAAACCTGTTTGATCAGGTTAATTGATCAGGTTAATTGACCAGGTAAAAACAGATGCTCCAAGTTCCCGCTAACATTTTCCTACGTGTAGTGAAAGATACAGCCAAGGGATGGATGCAGCTGGGAACAGTGGTGGACCAGAGAGGACCAACTTTTCACTGGCATCCAAGTGTCCCCTGCAGCCTCGTGTGCTTTGCTGTGGCCTCTGCTGCAAACCAGACAGCCCAGACTCTTTATGAGGATTGCTCTCATCCTGTGCACTCAGGCCACTCCTATGTAAGGCTGACTCTGCCTCGCCAGCACTCCTGGTTCACAAATGACAGGAGCAGTGAGCTGTGCTGGGCTGCTCTGCTCCCATCTGCTGGAACAAGAAGCAGGTTTGTGCTGAACTGGAACTGCTAATGAAGTGTGACTCGGCTGCTTTTCCTTACGACCCTACGGGTGCTTTGAGAGCTCCCAGTGAAAAACAAACTTCCTGCCATTTACGTACTAAGCCTGGAAACTCAAGAGAAAACTTTCTGTCAGAAGTAAAACTCTTGCAGAGACTTAATCTGCCTTCTCCTGTACTGCTACTTCTGTATGTAGTATTTTTAATAATATTGTCACTTCATAATTGCCAAGCTCCTGATTCCACAGGGTCAGAGGCTGTGCTGGGGCAGGCAGCCGACTCTTCAGGAAATCACTGTTAGCACTGGGCTAACAGCTGGATGTTATCAGAAGTCTAATAAGCAGATCATCATCCCCTTCCTTCTCACTCTGAAATACTTACAGGATTAAGAGCTAACAGCCTTTTTTCCCTCTTGCCAAGACATTTATTTCCCTGTAGCAGGTGTTCTTTTGTTCACATTATGCTTAGTTTATTTTATAAACAGGCAGCAACATAGGCATTACTAACTACAGGTAGTAGAGTGCTCGCACAAAATAGCCCAGTGCTAACTGATTTTCTCAAGAGTTGTACAAACTTGTACTCAACTAAAAAGGATGGCAGCTCTGCATCCCCTTGTATCCTTTCCCTTGGCTGCATCTTTGGGATATGCACACTATGCCACATGGTAATGTTAAATCCTGCAAAATGTCTTGGATAAGCTTCTAGAAAATCACTGGAGTATTATTTGAAGGAAAGCCCTTTTATATGACTTTTTTGAAACACATTGCAGACAAGCTTGGCTTTTACCAGTGAAAAATGACTTGCCTGTATTACTTTTATTAAGATTTTATGTAAATGAGCAGTAACCCAAGGATGCTTATAAACTGAAACTGATTTTTGAAAAACAGAAAAAACAAGCTGGGCAATGTTTGAGAGAGGGACTGGTTAACTTGGGATTTCATCATCAGAGCAACACTAACAATAAAAGTTAAATCTCTGTAAATTAACCCTCAGTAGATGCAGGATTAGGCCCCGGAGGCAGAATCAGAAGCCACAGGATTTGGAAATTCAGAAACATGAATGATTTCTTGAATACACATAAAGAATTTTTGCTAAACTCACATAGAAGTGTGTTTGAAAAGTAGCTATGATTGTTATTATAGCCTTAAGACAACAGAAAAATAAAATAGAGCTGAACAGCTGATGAATAAATGGCACCATAAATGGAATCACAAACCAACACCACCTGGAAAAGTGCTGCTGACTTCAGTGGGATCAGATTTTTCAACTGCTACTTTGAGCTTTATGATCAGACCCCTCAAACGTTTAGGCAGACATTTAAAAGGAATCCTTTTTATAATGACTCTTGTACACGAGCAACTTGTCTGTGCATCTCCAGAGCTGTGCTTGCACAGGTAATGATTCACCACGACTGGGGCTCCTGTAAATGTGAACAAGCAGCACCCATCCTGTGCTGTCAGCAGGGTCTGCAGGTCAGCCCATATCATTACTTCTTGTTAAGCAACTCTGAACCATAGCAGTAGCCAAGACTATGGCCCTTGCCAGAACCTCTTTGTACAAGCAAGCTTTCTGGATTTCACTGCCTGTCCATGTAATACTGCTAAAAAGGACAAGCAGCTCCTGGATGGATGTCACAAACTGGCACACAGTCAGCCTGATGATTTCATGGAATGATGACTTCATGGCAGAACTTCTGCTTCTGGCTCTACTTTTTAAAAAAGCTGGCTAATTTGTAGCCCAACTTCCTGAACTGCTGAGCAAATCCAGTGTGCTCAACTGACTTCAGGGAACTCTGCTGTCTCTTTATAGCTCTGCAGAGCAAAGAGTGACTCGGGTGATTAAACTCTGTGCCCCAAGTTATATACGGATCTCCTGTGGCCATCAGGATGGAATTTCAGTATCAGACAGATGAACTAGTATTTTTCCCCTAACTTTTGCCTTAAATACCACCTGTTCATTGCTGCTAGCAGCAGGGTCGGGGACCAGATGGATCTGTGGTGCAATCCATGTACAACTCCTGTATCTCTGTGTTGTAGCAAGCCAACAATGATGTAAGTCTTGATTTTTTTATAACCAAATTAAAAGACAAAGTAATGGAAAATAAATTGTAAGCACAGAACAAAGAGAAGCAAAAAAGCCACACAAGGATTATCTGAGCTTTGAGCCAGTCAAACCTAATTCTTCCACACTTAAATAGAATGATAGGCTTGGGATAGAGCTGATGCAGTAGAGTGAATGCTATACAAAGTTCTCTAAGTAATAGATTTGATTCTTTCTCATAAATGCTGATATGAAAAAAAATCAGTTGACTTGAACTGAACAGTCATGTGAGCAGAAGAATTACAAGCAGCAGTGTTAAACAGCTGGGAGCAGGTGCCTAGGGAGATATACAGGGGAAGGTAAGTAGAGCCAGACTTAATAACTTTATTATTAATGACCTGGAATAGGGAGTATAAACAGTATGTTAATGAAATCTGCAGATGATAACAATGGGAACTGCTGCAACACCAGTGAAGACAGAGAAACAGCATGAGGTATCTCAGGCATTAAAATGAAGGTCAAAAAGAAAAAAGACCCTTTATGCACAGAGCAGAAATGAAATTAATTGCACTGTAAGTCTTTAGGTGCAGAAAAGAAGTCAGAGAGCAGGATGTCTGTGAGACACTGAAATAGGATCTTGATGCAAATTTCAAGTAGCCAAATTCAGCCTTTGAGCAGTGACCTGCCAGGGCATGCAAGAGGGGTCTGCCTACAGTGAATTTAGTTATGAGCATTCAGTAATAGAACAACTTTGGTGATGCAGAAGGCAGTTCAGGAGAAAGCAATGAATCCGTGATGGGGAGAAATTTATGAGGGAAAAGAATTAGATGTAAGTTGGCTTCTCAAGAAAGTTCTGTAATATGGAAGAGAGCTGGATGCAGCTTTCAGATAAACACTCCAGCCATGGAGAAGAAATTGTTGGGATTGTATAAGTGGCATTGGTTAACCATTGACAAAGCACAATGTAACATTACTTGCAGTCTTTATGGAGAGCTGCATGTCCTTCTTAAAGATATGAAATAACTCTAATGGGATTAGGGAGTTTGCTTCCAGGGTAACCAGGTGAAGACCACAGAACAAACCAGATCTTCATACTCAGCTTCAAAATCTATGAGATAGCAGGTTGTAATAGCTAATGCAATATAGCATTAGCTATAGCAATCTTATATTTTACACTTTCATCACACATCTTGTGATACCTGTTGCTGTCTCATGGCACACTAATGGTACAGTAAAAATGCAGTCACACCAAAAAAACCTGTAAATGAGATCTGTTGAGACAGTGTAGTCAGGCCTCTTCACCCTAGGGAAGCAATTTTCCCCCTAAATATAAATTTAGATTTTGCTTTTAATGGTGTAATACTTTTTTCCCCACTATCTTTTAAAATTCCTAGCTTGGAGATGTCATCAAGTTACTTGTATGTGAATGGTTAGTGGTCTGTCTGAAAACAGTTTGATGAAAAGCACAGTGGATTTACAGCTCCTTAATAAATCTCTTGTAAGCCAGGCCCCAAAAAGCAGCTGGTTCTCTGTTAAGAAGTAAGCCTATGCAGAGCTCCAACTGAAAATAAATACCTGCCCAGAGAGCTGGAAGGATGGAAGGCACTGTTGTCAGACCAGAGGAACAATTTTCTCACAGCACTAGTATTTGGCAAAACCACTGTAAAAAATACCTGAGTCCAATGGTGTTTTGTTCATCATACTTGCTTTGTGCACTCTTAGGTAGCTTAAAAATCCTCAGTCTGCTTAGAGAAAATGTATTGCTAAAAAGACTTCATTTATGAAAGGCTTACTGAGCAAATAAACCATCTTTCTCTCAGTAGGATTACTTGTTAAACTAAAAGCAGGCTAAACCCAAGCCATAAAATAAATGTTTATTGGAGAGCACTAACAAGGAGATAACTGTTTGCTGAATACACAGTAACTGCATCAAAGTATATTGGAAGGATAATGTACAAAAAGTAGCAAGTAAGTCAGTTCCTTTTAAGTTTGCACATATTTTATCTTCCTGTTGTCTGCAGTGCCTTCACAGAAAGCTGAAAACAGAGAACTCAGTCTTATTCAGACAAACGACCAGAAGACTTGATAGTCTTCTGAGAATGTGATCACACACTGGGGTTCGTGTTCTACATCAGAGGTTTCCAAGCTGTCCCAGAGCTCCCTACAGAAGTGTAGACTCTTGTTTTGTGTATTAACCACCTAACAATAAATTTATGTTACTTGGTTATTTTTATGCCCCCTTAAAGGAAGTCTGTCAGCCCCAGTTCCACCTCAGGGGAAGGAGGTTTGCAAAGCACAGGTTGAAAACACAGGTGTAGAATATTGCTGTACTCACTCCTTGTCTATGATCCCACAGCAAACTGGGCATCAAGCCCTTGGGAGTGTTTGGTAAGTGAAGATACAGCTGTGTTGGGAGATGACATGAACACAGAGTGTACCCGATGTATTTGTCTGGAGTCACGTTTTAGGGAAAGCATCTGAGCCCCTCTGGGGCTGCTGCAGGGTGAGGAGGTGCTGCCTTGGTGGTGCCCCATCGCTGAGGGTGCTCTGAGTGAACTTCACATATGCCAATTTGCCCAAATGGCTTTTTGAGGGTGGTCTGTGCTCCCGAGTTGGATGGGGGTGTGAGCTCCATCTCACGGCTTGCTCCACCTCATTCATTTCTCTTGCTGCCCGCTAAACGCAGTCCTCACAGAAGCTGTTTTTACATAATTACTTTATATCGCCTGCTCAGACGCCTGCTTTAGCACCTTTGCCCCGGGCTGCCGCCCGGTGCCGCGGCCACCCCGCGCCCCCCGAGCCGCCCCGGGCACGGCGGGAGAGCCGNCCCCCCTTCCCCCGGAGTCACCTGTACGCCCAGGGCGAGGCGCTGCGCAGGTTCACGGGGAGCCGGACCCTCTTGTCGGCGGGCGGCCGTGCCCCGGCGGGGCAGCTGGCGTTCTGCTGGCGGCCCGGCGGCTCGGGCTGCAGGGTGTGGTGGAAGGCGCTGAGCATTCCCGCCGCCAGCCGCCCGTACAGCTGCTCCAGCAGCTCCTCGGGCCGCTCGCCGCAGCTCCGGGTG
>VZRZ01006735.1:1327852-1379077 GCA_013398175.1 Climacteris rufus | reverse complement strand
GCCGGTCCCGCACCCAGCGCGCTGCCCGGCGGGCCGGCGCGCCCCGCAGCCCCGGGAATGCCGCCGGGAGCCCCGCGCTCCCTCCCACCGCACCGGCGGCACGGGCAGGAGCCGGGCTCTCCTCGGCCCCGCCGGGACGCTCAGCATCCAGTGGCACCCGCCGGGCCAGGGGTTCAGCCTGATGCCGAGTCGGGGGGATTTGGCCCGGTCGGAGCAAAGCGTCAAGGCTGATGTGAAAAACCTTGGGGATTTGCAGCTGGAAATAGCCCAGCCGCGGCCGTGTGACTGCAGCTGGGGAAGGGACTGCTCTAGCCCAGAGTCTCACAGTCATTTTAGAGCGCTTGGCACTGTCCCTCGTAGGGCTTGGGATTTCCGACTTGCCCGACTCCAGGCAGCACCTCTGGCGTGTTTCTCCATGCCAGCTGAGTCGTTTCTCCTGCAGCCACCGGGGTGGTTGATGTCCCGCACAGCGCTGGGGCTGCCAACGCGAGGGCGCTCGGAGCCTGATCCACCCATTCCTCCTGCCGAGGCTGCCTGTGGCAGACACCCACTGCGGGCTCACGCTGCTGGCTGGAAGAGAAGGCGCTTCAGAAGATGAGAAATTGCATTGTACATTTCTAAATGAGGTTGAAGTGAGTCTCACCTCTGATGGCTTTTCCGTCTGTTCTGTAGTTTTAAAAATACATGAAGCAATATACTCATTGTCTCTGGCACAACCCACAAAAACAAGCATCTGTCATACTCTTGGTCATAAAAGATGTGGTCCACTGAAATGGTGTGCTTTAAAAACAGACTTCAGAATTTATCACTTGAATCAAATATGTCATGTGCTATGATTAAGTCCTGCATGTCTATTGAGGCGTTTAGGATAAGCATAGTTAAATATGAAAATACTAATTACAAATAAGGGAAAATAGGATCATAAATCGTACAAGGACTCAGAAAACCCAGCTTGGTACCACAGAAATACAAGACATCAGCTTCACCAAACAGGCTGGAACTGAAACAGAATGGCCAGGCATTCATAATGTGATTAAATGACTTGATTTTGTGGTTTCTGGAAAGTCATTGAGTCAAGTCTAATTACGATTTTTAATGATTTCGGTACCATATGCCTCACAGGTCAGTATCGTTTACTGGCAGTATCTTTAACTGTGTGGGATTTGATCAGGTTTGAACTCTGAGGAAGAACAGTTTTAAATTGAATTCAAAACTCTCCTTTGCAGTCTTAGCCTCAGATGACAGACTGGGACACAGTGGCCCAGTCCAGTCCAGCCCCTGAGCTCTACATTACACCTGGCCTCCTGTTATTCCAACACCTTCAAGTGGTATATGTGGCAACATGGCAAATATTTATCACAACAGATCTTTTTATATTACTCTTCCTAAGATAAACCAGTATCTTTTCTCAACACTTTCTGAGTAGTGTGAGGATGAAACATTTGGCTTTGCAAAAAATTAGTTTTATGCACTTCCTTTATATGTATTAACATGTCTGGGAGAGGTCTACCTCAAAAAATCAGAGCAGATGAACAGAAATCAATGGCACAGGCATTAAATTGCCAGCAAATTTATGGCTTTGAATCTTATCTAGGCAATATTCTAATTCTGTACGTTAGTTGCATGTATAGTCTTAGTAACAATCCCATTGATTGAAATAATAAGAACCACAGAAGGGCAGCAAATGAGATTCCATTACACAGGATCTAAGAGTGCTATGCCAGTTCTTGTGGCATAGTCTGCCCCAGAGACATCTGAGTCATAAAACACTCACTAACACACTTTGGCAATTTAGGTTCTTCCATGACTTTAAGAAATTACTCACCAGTATCATTGTCGTTGGTGTTAATTTATACTTTTCTCAGAATACGAGGGGGATTTGAAACATCTATATAATGGAATATTGGAAAAAAATGTTTAGTAATACAAAATCTGAATTAATTTCATGTAATACATGATATTTCAATCAATGAATTCAGAATAGCCATATGCACGTTCATGTGAATCTATAGGGAATTCCATGGCTTATGCTGTTTTCTGGGAGAAAAGAGACAGGGCAGTGAGATGTTTTCCTTCAATGGCCTAGGCTAAAAACTCCCAGTGACAGAGCACAGAACATCCAGCCCACGCTCTTGACAACAGGGTAATATCAATGCTGGAGTAGCAACCTCCATCGCCGTGGGCAGTCCCTGTCTCCCTGCCTCATGCCAAGGGGTTCTTCCTGCCTCATGCCAAGGCTGCCAGTCCCAAATCTCCCAGGCAGCCAGGAGACACCGATCACAGGTGGCTGCATCACCAGCCCCACAGTGACATGGGCCACTGCCAGCCTGCTGCCCCCCAGGATGTGGCATGACATCCCTGGGCTTGGTGCCAGGAGATGGGGTCATTTTTGATTCCTTATCTTTATGTCAGTGTCCTTGTAGGAAGCGGCAATTCTCCCTGGCTGAGGACTTGAGTGGGCCATGGTCTGGTCATGTGCTTGGGTGAGTCTCCAGTTCTAAAAGAGAAAAGAGGAACAGTCACCACCTCTGATCCCATGGGCAACCCCTGCCCCTGGCCAGCTCTTGGAAGTGCAGCAGCCCCTCCCTTCCCTGCCCTCTCACCTCAGCCCTCACTCACCCACCTGCCTCCAGTCAGAAATGTTCTCAAACTCCTGGTGTTACCCTGTAGTGTTCCAACAATATACTATTGTAAACTTACCACTTTCCTGACCCAAATGTGTTACAAATGAAGATAACAATTCTCCTCTTTATTCATAATCATTTAATCTTTGAATTATAATATGATCCAAACTTCACATTCTATTTTATTGGATTCCGATGAGCTTCATGATGTGCCTTTTAATCTCTTATCCAAACAATCTCTTAACCAAAATAAAGAGGAAATGTTTGATAGGAATGGGAAGAGAACCTTGTCACTTATAGAAGAGACAGAAGGAAAAGTATTTCTTTCACTTTTACATAATATTCTAAATGTTCTTTGCAGGGAGTCATTCAACATTCATACTTGGGAGTGGCATCTACCTCTCTCCTGAGATTATCACCATAGTGATCAATGCCAGCTAATAAGTCCAGTTCCACACATCCCTGCTATGAGAAAGTCAGGTTGTTCAAAAGAAAACTACATTGTGCAAGAACAAGGCAGAAGGTCTGAGAATAAGGAAAAGAGGCACAAAGATGACCAGAGGGCTGGAGCACCTCTCCAGTGAATACAGACTGAGACAGCTGGGGTTGCCCAGGGAGATTTTTGGAGGCCCCATCCCTGGAAGCATTCAGGGCCAGGTTGGACGTGGCTTGAAGAAACCTGGTCTAGTGGAAGAGTTGTCCACAACAACCCTTGTCCAACCCCCTGTGTTGCCCACAACAGGGTGGTTGGAACTAGATGATCTCTAAGGTCTCTTCCAACCCAAACAATTCTATTATTCTATATCTTTGTACTGTTTTCAATTCCTATTTTACTCTAAAATAGCTTTGTTTTAAAAGTAACAAGTCATGCAATGTAGAGTGAAGGATGTTCAGAGAAAAACATGAATTAGATTAAGAATGCTTTGATGCTGTAGAGTTAGGCTTGTTCAGAAATACATAAAATTATGACTCAAGTAATCATTTATATGTGGCTACTGTACAAAGGGATGTTTTCCATACATATATAGAGAAAGGTAACTTTGTATGTAACTAAATCCAGCATATCCTGAGGAAGATCTCAAGTCTAAGAGGTCAACTGAGGATTGTTTATTATTGTTTAATACTTCTTTTTGTGACAAGATAAGCTAAAATAGCTCACGAGTCAGTTTCTTGAGAGGATTAGCATTTTCCTAGGTTTAATACTGCTGCTCTTCTCATATAAAAGAATAAATGAATATAATAGCAGGAATCTTAAATGATTGATCTCCTAATTCCAGAATGACAAACACAAGATTGGGGTTTAAATGCTGCTGGAAGCACGTACTTGCAGTGTGTGGCTTCTGGAGATGGAGTCTGTTTTGTGAAACCAAACCTGACAAGAAGTTTCTGCTTGAATTTCTCGCACGAAGACAGAATTGTTTAGCTCATTCAGTGATTCTACTGCTGTGGTTTCTAAGACTGATCTCAGGACCAAGGGCATCCTACATGGCAGCAGGGAACAAAACTCACTGCACCCAAGCTAAATGCCAACCAATCTCCAGGACAGGGACATCACACCAATAAAGCATGATAATCCCATATAACCCAGGTAATTACTTCAGACACAGCACTCCACTGGCCTGGCCACACTTCCTTCGAGATCTGAGCTGCCTGAATTGCACAGGTGTGGTCACCTCCCAATAGCCTGAGGCCTTCCAATAACACGGTGACATAGCACTTTGGACACGCATGCAGCTTCTTTCTCAACACATTCCAGTTGTATTAGTCTCCATAAGGGACCACTCTCCAACCTTGGGCTCAGGGGGGATGTTATATCTTGTGTTCCCTCACACAGAACATCTTGCACCAAAGGAGAAGGATGCTACACTGCAGCTGCTTACAAAGAATGCTTCCTGGCCCAGGATTACCTTTGGATCACACAAGGCAATTATGTGGGAGATGAACTGTCAAGGTCCAAAGCTGCAGTTCTGTGCACTGCTGTGCTACTGGTCTCACAGTGCAGCTGGTTACACATCCCCTCCTCTGCCCTGGGCTTGCCCTGGCAACGTCGCCATTCCAGCAGAGAGGCAGCTGTAGTGAACGTGGTTTTGAAGGAGATGAACCTGGGCTAAATCATTTTGACTGTCAGCAGGACTGATTATTCTGGTGTTGGAGCTGGATCACATGGCTTTCTGTCAGTTCAGAACAAGCTCAACTGCGCTTGCAAAATAACATGCAAATACATTGTAACCCAGAGCATTATATAATCAGGTCCTCATGCTATAGGAAACAGCATGTTCCAGAAATCCCTGGGAGTTTGTACATAGGAAACAACATGTTCCAGAAGTGCCTATGAGTTTGTGCAGGACTGGAACAAAAGTGCAATTGTTTGTAATCCACAGAATTTTACATAATGTACAGTCAGGCATCTGGGCAAACTGATCCAATAAACTGCTGCTAATCAAAATCTCTCTCTCTCTCTAATGTCCATAGAAGTGTTCCTACAGACTAAGTTGTGACCCATATTCCAAGTTTTTCGTAGTTCATATCACTTTATCATGGACATGTGTATGTGATTGCAGTGTTTGATTAGATGCTGTATTGGGTCAGCATAGCCAGGCTTTGGTAGCGGGGGGGTTACAGGGGTGGCAATCTGTGAGAAGCTGCCAGAAGCTTCCCCCAGGTCCGGCAGAGGCAATGCCAGCTGGCTCCAAGATGGACATGCCCTGGCCAAGGCTGGACCCATCAGAAACCATGGTAACACCTCTGTGATAACAGATTTAAGAATAATTAAAAAAAAGTTAATTCACAGTTGTGGCCAGAGAAGAGTGGGGTGAGAACACGTCAGAGGAACAGCTCTGCAGACACCAAGGTCAGTGCAGAAGGAGGGGCAGGAGCTGCTCCAGGCACCAGAGCCAAGATTCCTCTGCAGTCCATGGCGCAGACCATGGTGAGGCAGCTGTGCCTCTGCAACCCATGGAGGTCCATGGGGATGCAGACATCCACCTGCAGCCCCTGCAGGAGCCCCACACCGGAGCAGGTGGATGACTAGAAGAGGTTTTGATCCTGTGGGAGACCTGTGGAGAGAGGGGACCTGCTTCCATGCTGGAGCAGCCTGTCCTTGGAGGACTGCGCCCTGTGGAAGAGTGACCCACACTGAAGCAGTCTGAGGGGGACTGTTGCCTGTGGGATGGACTCACACTGGAGAAGTTCATAGAGAACTGTCTCCCATGGGAGGGACCCCACTCTGGAGCAGGGGAAGGAATCCTCTCCCTGGGCAATGAGAGAAGTCACAGGTCATGAACTGGCTATAACCCCCATTCCCTCTCTCCTTGCACTACTGGGGATGGAGGTAGAGCTGGGAAGGAGGGATGGGTGGGGGAGAAGGTTTTGAAGGTTTCATTTTACTTCTCATTATCCTGCTCTGATTTTGGTAATAAATTCAATTAATATCTCTAATTTGAGCCTGTTTAGCCCATGACAGTATTTGATGAGTGATCCCTTCCAGTCCTTATCTCAACTCATGAATCCTCTGTTATATTCTCTCTCCCCTGTCCAGCTGTAGGGAGAAAGCGATAGAGTGGCTTTGGTGGGTGCCAGGTATCCAGCCAGGGTCAACCCACCACAGTCTACTCAAATGTCTTTGTTTAGAAGACCATGACAGTATCTCACCTGCCTTCTCTTCTGCACTATTTCAGAGGTTTATCTATGTTCCCTGCCACGGTCCCCAGTATTTTCTCTTACTGTGATTAAGTCAGATACCTCATGCCACTGCAGCCTGCAGCTGGAAGTGCTCCCTCCTGCCTGGCACATTGCATCCTCGTGGTCTAGGTCTTCCAACATTAATCCTGACAGAAAGAACTACCACAAAGTCCAGGAATACGTCATTCCATGACCGGAGCAGTAGATGTAACAGGACTGAGGAATAGGCAAGAGAAAGACTTGCAGAAAAAAGACAGATGACATCCACTTCCTTTTCATGCTCTTTTCCATCTCTTAGAAGGATCAGGCCCCAGAGCTCACCACGCCTTTCTTCTTTGGTGAGCCCCTCGGGATGTTCCATGAGCCACACTGAACATGCTCCGCTCGCACCATCAGGCAGAAGGTGGTGCTGCACCACTGCCATGGGAAGCATGTGACAGACAGAGCAGCTCATCAGCTGTGTCATAAACCCCACAGGACATTTCTGACCACCTGCAGACATCCTCTGAAACTGGGCAGATGTTTTTAAAACCTGGAAAAACATTTCAGGAAAATACAAACAGAGCTCTCCAGTGTCACTAGCTGGGAAACAGTCTGAGCACCAACACCAGGAAGGAGCACTGAAGACTGAATCCTTGCATTTCAAAGTGCAATAACCAAAGTCTAACTATTAAGCCAAACTCATGCCTATGTTCCTAAAACAAGCCACCTCAGTGGATGAGTTCTGCAAGTATTTATTAGAAAATTCTGAACAGCTGGCTAGTATTTTTTATCTGCCCAAAGTGATGCCTACTACAGGAACATAACATCTCAGTAACTTCAGATCAAACTTGTTCAGTTCAAAAGCAAAATGATGATTTCTATAACTAACTTCTTTGCACATACTCAGCTTAGGTGTAGAAAACTACCACTGTGTAGTCAGTGCCACAATCTCCAACATAAGATTCTAAAGCTGCAATCCAATTTGCAATTCTGAACAAATTAGGCCAAAATCCTGCCAACTCTGACCATTTGAAATTAAAAAAAAAAACAAAAATAAGGATGTTGCCAAGAGACTCAAAATGGTCCTAGTTCATCTAAGCATAGACTAAAATGAAGATGCTTTCTTCAGTATCAGTGCTAAATGATTTCCTGAATTGGGACCTTAAGAAAGACCAAAGTTGCACCCAGCATTTTCAGAAAGTCAATTCACAGGCCCTAAATAACTTCTGACTTTGCATGAAGGATATGGGATTTTTAACTTTATAAGCATTGCTTCGAGGTGTTTTGCTTTGAAAAATGAAATTTTAGAGGCTTCTCTGTTTCACATTATCATTGTATCTCTGAAAGCAAAAGCTTTACTAATTTGATATAGTTTGCAATGTGTTTGAGTACCTGTGCAGATTTTATGCAGGAGTAAAATACCCTCACCATTACTTTTTAAAAATCAGTTCTAGAAGACACTGTAATTACAAATCTGTATTTTTAACATAAGGTACCACATGTTCAACGTGTTTGACAAATAGTTTATAAAAATCCACTACAAAATCATCATAAATGAAAAGTTGTTCAGCTAAAACTTTTACAAGGATTAAAAAAGTTGTAAGTGGTCCATATGCTATTCTGGAAGCAGATCCTCTCCTAGTTCTTCATCAGCAAAGTCCTCTTCCTCTGTTCTTTTTCTTGCTGCTGTTTTTGGTCTTTCTGGTTGTGGGCCAAGTGGATCTGCGTAGGAGGCATCTAGGGTTTAAATAAATACATGTGAAACAGTTACAGACTATTTTAGCTCTGTTTCAAAAATACAAAATCAAACACAAGATTAGGATTTAGCACTACACATCTGTGTCTTTGAAATGCAGACCAGAAACGAATGCTGGAGGAGAACAAAATACTGCATTTAGGAACTGAGGCAGGCCACAGAGCAAAATTCTAAGTTCTAGTGATAGAAGCTTATTCTTTTTCAATAAATTTCTCCTATTATACTACAGCAAGAAAAAAGCTTTGGAAAAGTGCAAGGAACAGCAGGACTGATGACTTGTTTAAGGAATGGTTTTTTAGGAAGTACCACACTTCAGATGGATTTGGGTTTTTAAACCCCTTTGAAAATTCAATCTTATTGCAGAATTTATGACTGCAGAACTGCAAAAACTGACTTATAGAATGCAGCAGACAGATATCAAAAGTAGTATTAGCATGGGCCACATTACTTAATATTCACAATTACTTTATAGTGAGCTCTGAACAACGAAGCTAAAGCCTCATTTTCATGAGGAAAATATTCCCCAATTATCTAATTTTACATACTCTTCCAATAACTTTTTTCCCTCTCTCCTTATTTCTCCTCTCTCTGAGGGCCATGGAAGTAAAAACTTAGAAGATGTCCACTTGCCTATTTCTTTACTGCTGCTGCTTTCATAGGGTTCACTTGTTCCAGGCAAAGCTTTTAGTTTGGCACTCAGTCTTTCCCCTTTGGTACCACCACTGTCTGGGGGAGAAACAACAAAAAAAAGACAAATAACATGCTGTTATGTTCTGTGAAATCATGATACAAGAACAACAACATCAATTCAGCTACTACTATCTGTCAAACAAGACTTGGATGAGACCATTTTTTCATGACAGATACAGTACTCAGTTGTAATAGTGGTCTTTAAAACACAGTGGACACTGTGTGCACACGTGCATGTTCATGTTTTTTAAAACATACAGCCTTATTACTTTGGAGTAAACACATTAAAATATTTCTGCTTCTAATGCTGACATTTCAGTTGCTTATAAATTACAGTCACATTCTGGAGTCAAAATAAGCATGATAAATATAAACACTGTCACGATGTATATGGGACATTTCCTATGTTTGTGTGCTTACTAATAAATCAGTATGATCCACCTGCTCAATACTGTCAAGGTTAAATGCAACACTAACTTTGCTTTTAATTAGAAGAGTATATTTGACATGTGCTGTCTGCATGGCAGGCAGGCACAGTTCATGTATACAGACCATCCTGGCCCTGCATCTTGCTGTAAACACTGTGCTGGCAGCTCAGTTTGCAGCAGGGCCCCAAGGAATGTGTCGGCTCCAAGGGCTGCCTCCTGCCCAGACAACATCAGATTAACATTCTCTTGCCACAGCAGTATTCCAGACACTTTAAATATTCTGTTCACCTCTGAATCTCTTTTTCACATTCATGGCAAGCTTTCAATCTCATCTGCTACAGCAAATTTTTATGCAATATTTTTTCTCCTAGGAGAAAACATTTTGAGTTTGACTTGGTCTATTTACAAGGCAGGACATGCAGCCAAATACAGACATGCTCATTTAAAACACCAAACAATGTTGTTATTAAAAGTCTTCCATCTGCAAGGAGGAAAAATGGGTTTAATTCAGCAAAGATTAAATACAAAGTCTGGACTTGGCAACGCATTTCCATTGTCTTACGTACTATAAATGTTATTATAATAAATACTGTTATAATTAAAAGGAAAAAAAAAAAGAAACAAAGCCCCCCAAACTTCTACAAAGATGACAAAGCTTTATTTCTCTGTAAACACTACTGCAGACTTCTGTTTGCTCAGCCCTAAATCGGAAGATGACAGGTCTGCTCCAAGAAAAATCTAATACATAGTCACATGTCAAACAGTTAATAAGTTGACAAGACACAGATTACAGTTGAAATTTCAAAAGCAAGGAAAATGTATTTTAATGAACATCCACTTCCCTTGGACCAATTCTCACTGACAGGTTTCATGAAAGAAGTGAATACTTAACAAAGGATTTGAAGAAATGGACAGAAAGCAATGGGTTTGCTTGGAGAGGAACTCAACCAAAGGGCTGTGAAATTACAAAAGGGTCTCCCCTTGATTTCAGTGGGCTCTGGACAGGCCTGTGCAACAAAGAGGTGAGAGCTGGCCTTCAAAGGTGGTGTGGATGAAAATGTTTTGAGGAAAATAATAAATGATAAAGAAGAATAAAATAGAAGTAGGCACAGTCTTGCATAATGGAAAACAAGTCATTTCCAAGATAATAAATAAAGCTGGAAGGAGCAGTATAGAGATGCAAAGACAGGAACAATACAGCAGAAACTACACTAGGGGAAGACTGAACTGGTCAAAGAAACTCCACAGGTTTAACTGGTTGGTTCCAGAGAGGACAAACCGGATTTAATGAAAATAAAAGAGGAAGAAGATGGCATATCAAACATTTTCAACTGTGAAGGAGGAAAACACATGGGTTTTAGTATCCTCTGGGATACTACCAGAGGAAGGTGAAAGACTTTATATTCACCAGAAGATGGAAGAAAGGGATGGTAGACAAACCAGACTAGGTGGGATAAACACAATACCCACGAGTACATCTTACTGCCCTAAAAAAAATACAAGGGAAAACAGGATTTCCTGGACATCCTAGGACCCTTAAGTTTTATTAGGGCTACATCCAAGAAGGGAATGAGGCAGTAAGTCCAAAATTTGAAGCCCTTCCATTTAGTCTGAACCCACCAATCTAGCCCCACCTCACCAGAGAAAGGAGCACCCTGCCCTTTCTGCCCTGTGTCGTACCCCCCTCCACATGCTGTCCAGTTGTGGCAGGCTGTGCTGGAGCAGGTTTCTGGTACCTTCAAAACTAACCTAATGAAAACTTCTTCTCAGGTAGATCAGCAAAGTAACACAGCTCACCTTAACTCCTGTATGACCATTATATCTACAGCAAGAGTGAAGGGAAGGTTAACATCTCTTCTGGTTAGTTCTGCACAGTTAGTTTAAATTAGGCTAATATGCAAAACCACACCAAGCCTCCATGGACTGCAGCATGCTCTGAGCATACCTAAAAATGTGGAAGAGGGGCACCTTTCATTTTAAAGTGCATCCAGAAGTGAGTAAGAGGTGCTTGACACCACCTGCATTACATGGAGATGTCAGACAGCAGCTCAGGAAGTGAGGTCTGGCATCAAGGCCCTCCTGCACCTGAGGGAGTTCAAACCCACGGCTCCAGCTTTCAGAAGGAATGTCCTGGTTTTTGAGCCATTTGGGGTAAGCTTTTCTTGACACTCTGCCATGGGATACAGGACTTGGCTGCCAATATGGCAGCTATTAAAAATTCTGTTGACCATATAACATGATCTGCCAGAAGTTTAAATCTCATCCCAAAATTACTTTTTGTAGTTCTGTTTGCAGATGAATCATCTACATGTTTTTATTCAGTACACATTCACACATAATTTGGCAATGCTAAAGAACAGAATCTTGCAATGTGACTGCAGGATTTTGGTATCCTACAGTGAAGAGAACTTCAGAGGAGGAAATGTTTTGAAAGCATTTTATCACAGACACGCATACTTTTGGGAGGTGTTTTACAGTTTCTACTCACCATTCCCTGCTCCTCTCAACCCTATCTAGGAAAATGATTTTATATACATTTCAACTTTTGGATTATAGGAATGACACTGACTTTCACTAAAGTAATACACAGAAGAAAACAAACCTAACACTGGGACAAAGGATAATAATAAAAACTCTGGATGAAAAGCTGTATTTGTAGTTTTTCTCTTCTAAGAGCACAGCTTTGAGTGCTAACATCTGTCTGACTGCACCTGTAATCAAAGGATTACAGGTAGCTGTTTCTGAAACTGTGAATTAATTCTCTCTGTATTACTGTATTAACTGTACAAACACCTGCTCCTAATTGAAGGCAGCTTTTGAATAATGAAAGACCAGTGCTGAACTAAATTGCTCTGTGTATGTAAGGAAACCTTCACTGCAATGAAAACCCACTCCTTATTTATTTACTTATTGTGCTTTTATTAAGTAAGTTATTACTGTAGTTCATGTGGAGGCCAGTCCCAGTGTACTCACATGGGGGTGACAATGTGGACACATACACATGAACTGACTCTAGGAACATGGCTCCAGGTTTCAGTTGAAAAAGCAATAGTAACTCATTAAGCAGAGCTGGTCAATATATTTGATCAATAAAATCTGATTTATAAATACATTTATTCTGTAAAATGATTACACTTGAGACTTGGGTTATGCTGACATTACCTTTCCCTCAGAGTCTGTGTTCAACAGCCTTAACTGAGGACTATGAATACAAAGACATAAATAACACACTCTGCATGCTGATCTCTTTTACAGTGCATTCCTTCCTCTCATCTGTTTAAAAGTCATGGCCATAATATTTTATTTAGGATATTTACATTATTCTATTATAATTGTTTAATTGATTTTGATTTGTTCAGTGTCTTACAAAAACTAACTTGAACTAATTCCTTCACACAGAATTTGGTCGGGAATAAAAACGAATCAAAGTATAAAGCCTAGTTTTAAAAAATGGTCAATTTTATATGGCAGAACAATGAATAATGCAACATACTGCAAAAGTAATCCTAATTTGTAATAATCCTATTTTAAGTAGTGATATCTAGCAAAACTACTCAAAATCTTTTTATGTTTCTGTACTTCCTACTACATGTCTGCACTTCAGCCCACAAAATCCATGGTATTTGTATTTATTTTTTAAAGGAATCTAACTAGTTGCAATTCCAGTGATGAGACTACTGCACTGGAAATTTCTCCAGTATCACAAAGGATGTAAATTAGAATTTTTAGTACTATTTTACTCATCAGGAAAACATAGCAAAGGGTAAGGTTGTTTGGTAAAATGTTCTCTAAAATGTTTATGTAAGAAAGTGCACAGTGGGCTAATGCTCCACTAAATCAAGAATGTGTTTTAAGTGTAGCTTTGTGTATCTTTCATATTAGGGATGAAGACACCATCATTGGAGGAGAATGGGCATTGGTTTGACCAAAGAGAAGAATAAGTTCAGGGTAGAAGGCAGAACACTATATTAAAACCGTACAGCAGCACGGGAAGTGGGTGCAATTTAAAACTTCAATGCTGTTCATTTTGATTTGAAATTCTGTTGACTCAAAACTGTTTGTGGTGTGTCAGTTCAGCTAACTCCTTGGGTGAGTTCAGAGCAGAAAACAGATTAAGATGTTCTCTTCACTTCAACGTATTTTCCCTGTCTGCTTATTAAGAAAATATTTTTCTACTCTGCACACTCAGCCAATGGAATCATCCCACAAGGACTTGTAATAAATGAGGCATCAACAGGCAGGCAAACCCTAGAAAATACAAGTAATTGTGATGTCCTGGTTGCAGTGTAACAAGAAAATCTCTTGCCTCTATCACAGTCAGGATTATCTGGGATGCCTACAGCCCTAACATCTATAATATGTTTCCATGTAAAGGGTGTTTGAATATGGGAAATTTTTTGGAATGGACAAACAGATACAGTCACCAGTGAAATGAAAAAGGGAAAGGACACCTAAATTACTCCCACGTGGTTTCCTTTCCAAATTCGTCCTGACAAGCTTAGGTAAGAAGGAGAATGCAAAGTAGTCAGCCTTTCATCTTCTGAATTCACCACTGCCTCTCTGGGCTCCTGTCCGAGACTGCACGGCTCCTCTCATCCAGCACAAAACTCCCCATTCAGAGAGCTGGGCCAATGCAGACACCAAGTAAACACTGCCATGCTAATGGATTCCTTCATGTCATACTTTGCATTATCTACATGTATACAGGCATTATGCTATTCAACAGCAAAAATCTTTTCTGGTAGTAAAAAGCACAGTCTACTAACTTCTAAGTTCTGGCTGTTACAACCAAGTATCTGCAAAACACAAAAAAGTGAGTAAGAATATAAAGAAAGATTATTGGAAAGAAAATCTTTAAGAACTGCTTAAACTCTGACGTACTTTTAGCTCCCTTCAAGGTTTTGTGGTGGTGTGTTTTTGGTTGTTTCTTTCTCCTTTTTTAAATTAAAAAGAATAATTTTAACAGGACTGCATCAATGTCATCTGCTTCTAACGTAATTCAAGTAAGATTGAAAACCAGAAGTCTGGTAATTGTGGGGAGAAGAAAATTTTACTTTTTTACAATGAGCAACGAATGTGTTCAATAAATGTGTTCAATTCTGGGTAGGCATTTTAGATTTAATCTTATCTCTCTCAGAAGACAAGAGCAGACTTTAACTGACATTGATACAGATGTGAGTTTCCTTGGTCTCTCTGTTTCCATTCTGTCTACCATTCATGCATACACTCATCATATTGCTGAGATTGTGCTTTGGTGCATCTCAGACACCTTCTCTTTGAATTTATATTGGCAAAGTACTGGAATGCCCTATGAAGTACAAACCTTGCTGGCTTAGTTCTCATTTTCTTCTTAGCTTCCTCTTTAAAAGCAATTTTGGATCATATTTCCTAAAACAGGAAGCCTGAATTATTAATACTCTTAATATAAATAACTATATAGGCACAAAATACTTTGGGGAAAAAAATCTGTAAGGAGTGCTAGCAAGTATGGGGACAGTGAGCTGGTAAGAGGAAAGAAATAAAACAGGCATCATACCTAAAATATCTGGAATGCATACAGACTTCATTTAGCTAGTAAGTACTTTAGTTTAGCTAGAAAGTACTAAACTAAGGAGGATTCCATGCTTTGCTGGGTTCAGTAATGATGGCAAATCCCTCATACAGTGTAGGGAAATGATCCCTTTTGGTCTTGGCAACACCACTGGAAGAGACTAATCTTAAAATGTATACAAATGTTTCTTTTTTTTCCCCTCTCCTTTTGAAGTAATTAATTTATCAAAGGCATACTTATATTATGAAATAAAATAACCCATGTTTATATTTCATATGTGTCTTCTCACAGGCCATGCACAGAAATTTAATATTAAACTGCAAAATACAGATCATAGCCCCACTGAATAATGCCAAGCATTGGAGAAAATAAAATGTTTGGATCTTCAGGTTTCTCTTAGTCATCCTCAGTAATATGTGGACAAACTACAATATAGTTCTTAACATCTGATGCTGTGAGTGTGCAGTTTCTTCACTGATAAGGCTCCCCAGAGTGAAAATTACCAGTTAAAATGTGCCCAACGCCTTTGACTCATTCTAAAAATACATCTAAGTAGTACATCTCACCACAACTTTTAATTAAGAATCCCAGCAGGAAGTTAACTCCAGACTCAATACAGGACCTTCTTTGTACCTCTGGTGTGTGCCCAGTCATTTCCAGAAAGGCTGGCTCTTTGGCACTGCATCTGCATAATGGAGACTTCTCAAACATGCTCTTGTACAGAGTTGTTCCCAAACTCTGTTTTTTTCCATTCTTTCAGATATTTAACATAATCTTGAGCAACAGTCTAAGAATTATTGATAGGGGAAATTCTAGGTCAATTCTGACCCTGCTTACCCTCTCATCCTGCTTTTAATTTTTTTTAAATTAAAAAAAAAAAAGAAAGAAAGAAAGACAACTTTCCATTGACACGTCTGTCTTTAAAAGAAATACTGACAAACTGGTAGTTTGGGGGATTAATGTTCTTAGTACCCTGTCAGCATGACCCTTATTTATGTCTTCTTTTGCTAAATTACTGATTCACTCCCTCCTAATAACATACCTCTTTTTCACTAATGAGGGTAGGCATAATTACAAAACAGAGATGGAAGAAAAGAGACCCTTTGTGCCATTTGCCTACATACCTGATGCAAAGTGTTGCACAGCTATAAATACCTTTGCTTGCTATCAATGCTGCTCTTCATTTCTATTTATCATATGCCAAAGTGGATTCCACTTTATGACAGAGAACAGGGACCAATCCTGTCTCACACTGCTGTTTTGTTGGCACCTCAAGCTGGCTGCCTGATCACAGAGTTTATATAAAAAAGGAAAGCCCAGAAACATTTCCATCCCTCTCTGTTACTTAAATAAAGAATTACTTTGGCCTGAGGCCCAGAACAGGTAAAATTCAATCCTAGGTGAATGGTTGTTCTACACATCAAGAAATTATATAAAAGCTTCTCTAGTGAAACTACTGAGCTGAAAAAGGAATGAGATCTATCTTAAGCACCTAACACTCACTCTTAACTCTTAGAGAGTCCAGAAAAGCAGTCTTCATAAATGTAACAGCATTCTAAGGTCACCTTCAGATTACACTAGTAATTTCCATTACATTCTATATGACTGTATAGAATTTGGTAAATGTAGTAAAACATCTGCTATGTAGGTGGAGAAATAAAATTATCAAATAAGAAAAAAATAATAAACTATTTCTCTGTAAAAAGATAGGAAGAGAGGCAAGAATTTATAGGGGATATCTTTTAATGAGACACACTGATATTAAGATAAACCAAAAGCAGAATAGAGAGAAACCATTTCCTTTTTGTGTCAAAATATGGATTTTTTTTTTCCAGGTGGCTGAAGCAGCCTGAAGTCTGCCAGTTTCCTTAGAGCAGCAGTGTGGAACTGTTAGGTTTACACTACTAACATTTCATGGATTTAATAATGGGGGGGGTGGAAATCATGAGCTCTGCAAGATGCAGGGTAGCTAGTGGAGAAAAGACAAAGCAGGACAGTTTCCTGACTTACACTGCAGGAGTTTCATATTTATGGAAATCAGCACTGCAAATCTACAGAAGCAGAGAGACTGAGCAGTCAGAGAGGAAGTTTTCCTCTAAGGAAGACTCCAGTACTTCAGTCCTGCTACGCTGAGAAAAGGGGAAGGAGGAGCTCAAAGACAGTTAAGGGTATTTTATCCTTATTATGGAGTTGATTTCACAGAACAACTACTGAACTTGTAGCAAACACCTAACATAGTAGACTACATGGGGGGCACAAAGTTCCCTTTTCTTCATGTTAAATAAAGAAACAATTAATTCCCATTGTCCATGGCTTGTGTGTTCTGTTTTGTTACAATAAATGATTCCTTACAGTAAATATTCCAAAGTTAAAAATGTTCAAATACCAAGTAAATGGGATAAAAATGTTCAAGTCCACAGTACTGAAAATAAGCAGAACTTTAGCTTTATGAGTACACTAAGATCTGTATATAAAACACAAGTGTTAGACCAAATCCATGCTACTGTACCAGTTGTGGTTCCATACAGCAATAGAAGAATCAAAAAGTGTGAAACAAAATTTGTGAAGTGCTTACATATTGCTCAATGCATATTTGTGTGCATCTCAGAATGAAAGGAGGCTTTACAAACACTTTCAGAAAATCTGTTTTCTTTAGGATCTTGTCAAAACTGGTATTTAAGCAGAGGCATTGGCTACTTACCACCACCTCCTTCTCTGCGGCTCCGTGCGCTGCCATCTCTGCCAGATTTGATGCGCTGCACAACAGGGACAAAGGTTTGAAAAGAACAGAACAAAAAGCCCCATTTAGCAATATATATTAGAGATAACTGTTGAAAATTCAACTTAGTTATTAATAAAACCATAGAAGAATGTTAAACTAGACTCACTATACTGTAACTACTAAAGCTTCTTTTTCAACACACAAAATTGTCCTGAAAATCAGGGTTAAAGCCAATGTTTATATAAAACAAGAGTTCTGTGAAATTCAAATCGAATATTTCAATAAATTATTTTTCTTCAGATAGAATTTATACAAGGAATGTGCATAAAAATAGTTCAGATGTTCCTTTGTAAAGTACAGCTGAAAAAACAGGCGACACAGCCCTCCCTGCATGAGTTCAAAGTAGCCTGTGCCTATTAATGTCTTATAAATCCCACAAGCATTTTATTATTGTAAAGACTCAAAGGGGAAAAGTAGGGAAATCTATAAAAAGAACTATTCACCCTATGGATCTTGGATTTTGAATTCTTGGCACAGCACTGTATTTCACAGCAAAATTTAATTTGCTGTTGAGTGTTAAATGCAAGATAAAGGTGAAGGTAAATACTTTAAAAGCTGTGTTTAAAAAGTCAGCTCTCTTGCACAGGGGAAGGTACCATAAACATCTTCCAGCTGTGTTTTTTTGAGTGTTATTTGAAAACTTTAACAGTTTATCAAAGCAGTACCTTTGTATGACATGGCAGACTTGGCTCTTCTGGCAAAACACCAAATTTCCTATGCATACATCTTGTCAATTACAAGAAGGAACACCTCAGCAAGGGTCTTTCTGATAGGCAGGTATAAAATTTTGATATTTACAGCATTCAGCTATTAATAAAGTATCTCTGCATCTTATTTCAAAATATGAATTCAGAATCTGATTAAAACGCATGTGCATGCTATCTAACCATGTCTTCAGGTCAATTACTGTAGCTTCTTCACTCATTTTCCACCAGAAAAATATCATGGAGTCTGGCAAAGTTGGAATGATACCAAAGAAGTGAAAGAACTTTCAAGATTCATGCCAACAGAAAAAGGAAGAACTCTTAAATCAAAACCTACAGGAGTCAGACAGGAAAGCATTGAGCCTAGTGTGAAACCAGGACTGGTCTTGGAGCAATTCAGTCTGGGACCAGAATTTCTCACACTTTTTTATTTGTTTTGGGAAATCCTCAAGTCTAAACTATGTTCTCTGAATTTTGGGTTAAATATCCTTTTCACAGCCCAGGGAAATAGCATATATCAATCCTTCAGGAAGCCAGTCCAGACTCTCCAAATGTTGAATGACTGACAGCAAATCTGACAGTAGCAGCTCAGCTTCTGTCTGCCAGAGGGAAGCAGTCCCGATGTGATAGTGCCCTCTTGGCACTAACATCCTAGGACTTTACTCCCAAAATATTACATAAAAACTCCAGCTTAAACATATGATTAAGTCCTGTAAAGTTCCAAGCGAGTAGTTTGTAAGTAATCCCACACTAAAAGCGGACATTGAAAAGAGGTTTCCACCCTAAAAATGCCTATTTCTCTCCCATGACTGCAAAAGATATTTAGGATGGTGAGCCCAGATGCAGATGCCTGAAGGTAAAGGCAGTGAGCCCCCTCCATCCAGCATTTGCACCTCTCATCAGCGCTTCACACCACAGCCCATCAGCCCCTCGTTCCCAGTCATTACGCTCACTGAACGGAAATAAACAGGAATGTGCCGCTGCATCAGTGCCAAGGAGGCTCTGTGAACTTTTACACCATTAGCTGTCTTTTTTAAAGTGAAACATGAAAAAGGAAAACTAATGCAAGTAAAAAACAAGACCAAACCAAACAAAAACAAACAAAAAACCTAGCCCCCTTCCTTCCTCCCAAATGCCCCAACATAATGAAGGTTGCAGTAAAAACTGAATGCTGTGAGAAGCAGGGAGAAAAATTTCTACAGGGAATGAACTCCACAGATGTTCCCAGATTCTTGGCTGGAAGTATTTAACAATTTGTCCATATTTGAGAACTGAGGGAAATAAGTACTCCAGAATATTTATTTTGGTATAAACTCCATGTAGATATACTTATTCTGGAAAAACAATGCCAAAATAGAAAATTTTGATAAATTTCTAGAGGAAAACAAAGTCTGTATGCAGACTGAAATGCAGGTATGCTACATCAGCACTTTAGCTATTTTGTCTTTACTGGGTGCAATTGAGAAATCAAGGGTTAGTCTGAAACTGGGAGTAGGAACTGAACTGTACCTGGTACTGCTAACTGAAAGCAGTATTCCTATCGGAACTTTAGGTGGTGAAATACTAAAATTTGGTAATTTTAGAACTTGAAAGTATAGTTTATGATTTTATGGTTATGGATGACGGAAGAAACTTCTTAGGAAAAAATAAAACCCTAGTAACTTCCAAAGCCAGATGGTAGAGAGAAGACTAAAAACTACACACACATAACCCCAACCAAGAAACAAAAAACCCACCCCTTTCCCAACCCAAAACCAGAGGATGGGAATGCAGATGTAATATCAATAGCAAAAAAAAGGAACTGCAGGGCTATTGTTTTCAAGACAGCACTGATGCTGAGACTGTCACAGAAGGATACTGCACTCCTAATACAGGACAGCCGCACACCAAACTGCAGCATGTCCTGTACCTGCTTTTCTTAGAGCCTTTGTTCCTTTGCCAACTACAGCGGTGCTCATTTTTAAGAAAATTGGGTCAGTGGGGGCAGGACCTGAGGGCAAAAGAAGCTGTTCCTTTCCTTTGTGAGGATTTTGGGAGTTTTCAGAGTGTGTCAGATGAGAAAGCCAAAAGAGGGAGATGGGAACGTGTCCCCCCAAGACAAGGAGCTGCGACAAGGAGCAGAAAGCAACTCGCCAAACTTCAGAGATTCTGAAGAGAGCACACTAGGAACCACAGGGGCAGAATTTTGCTGCCATTCAGAGCTTGGTCAGGCTAGAAGCACTGGCCTGTCTGCAGGAATGAAGTTGACACAGTTGACAAGACACCTTTTTACTTCTATTATTGGTGGTGGTTTTGAGGGGGCATGAAGGCAAAAGGAGAGTTTGTTTGGGTTTTTTTAAACCTAGTGCATTTCATTTTTATCTGTTTTAATGAAAATTGATTTACTTTAAATTACAATATAATCAGGCTTATACAAAAGGCTTAATGAAAAACTTTTTTTTACTTTCTGGGTAACACACTAGAGAAAATATTTGAGCAGATCTACCTTAAAGCTTTGACTAATTAAAAGTGCCATCACAGGCACCTTATTCTCCCCTCTACTCTGTTCTCATGAGACCCCACCTGGAGTTGTGTGTCCAGTTCTGGGGCATCCAACATGGACCTGTTGGAGAGGGCCTAGAGAAGGGCCATGAAGATGAAAAGAGGGCTGGGAGCACTTCTCCAGTGAAGAGAGGCTGACAGAGTTGGGGCTGTTCAGCCTGGAGAAGAGAATGCTCTGGGGAAATCTTGTTGTGGCCTTTCAATACTTAAAGGGGACTTAGAAGAAAGATGGGGACAGACTTTTTACTAAAGCCTGTGGTGACAGGACAAAGAGTGATAGCTTTAGACTGAAAAAGGGGAGAGAAGGAGAAAAAAATATGATGAGGATGGTGGGACACTGGAACAGGTCCCACCTGGACAGAGAAGCTGTGGATGCCCCATCCCTGGAAATGTTCAAAGTCACATTCGATGGGGCTTTGAGCAACCTAATAGTGGAAGGTGTCCCTGCTGATGGCAGGGTGGTTCAAACTAGATGATCTTTAAAGGTCCCTTCCAACCCAAACCATTCCATGGTCCTGCTTTGTAAGGTTAGTGGTGTGACAGGATAGAGCTGACAGACTTTTAAACAGGAATACTGAAATGCAAGACACAGAGTAGCTTTCCACTCCATGGCTGAATTAGGATCACTACTAAAGTCTGAACAGTCTGAACCAACTATGCAGTAACTTGAGACCACGAGTCTGTGCTGGATCCCACTGATTCTTCTGTTATTAAGGTATGACTTAATTAATTCCCTTAATGCAATGAAGTCAGAATGAAAAAAAAACCCATAATTTAAGCATAATTTATCTGTTACTAAAATGTTAAATAACTCAGATAATTTAAACATCTAAATATTCTACCAGAAGGTTTCTTCCTCACCAGAAAGGACAGAAATGTGTTTGGGAAAGCTACCACTTCCAATATGAAATAGAAAGAGATGTGACCATTTAAAATTTTTTTAACATATTCAAACATTAACTTTCTTAAAGGAAAAAAGGGGTTTTCTTTAAAATCCTTGACAGCTGGATTTTTTTTTATCCATCTCTAATTAACACCCTCAGTGTAAAAAAAAGCCCAGAATTACATGCAAGGAAATGGCCTCTCCATCTCCAGGGACCTCTCTCTCTCTCTCTTATCAACTATAAAATAATCCAGTTTTAACTGGTTTCATTGGTGAGCTTTCTCAAGTAAAGCACTGAAGTATGGAAAGTTACTGCAATGAACTATGTAAATTACAGCAAAGCCTGTTTAACACACTTCAGTGAGATCTCTTAATCATGAGTTTTGCAGAAAAGGAGCATTATATGTGGTCGTCTGTTTTGCTTACTGATACAATTATGGGGAGACATGGAAGAATATTAATCCCACTACAGCTGTGGACAGCCTTCTTTTATCCATTTTCCCAAGTGCTTTAAATTTTACATTTACTGAAAATGCAAACCAATACACTTCAGCTAGTCCCTCAAAGTATGGTTGTAGCATGAGGCTGGAATCCTTCAGACAGTGTTTCCCTTTGTGAGTCTCATTTTTAAAATGTCCTAGTGTTCATGTGCATACTCAGATTCCCTGGAATTTAAGTAGAAGTAGCTAAGAAGGCATTTGCACGTTATCTGGCATCACAAGGGACCACTAAGTGTTACTAACAGCAGAGCAAATTAGTTAAGACTTAACAGGTCCTAATGTGTCTATGTAGCTTTGAGGCAATTCTCTGGATAGGCAAAGCAAGCTTGCATACTTTGCAGCTCAACAGACAGGATAACGCTTTTCAAACAAGCAGCTGTTTTTAATTTTAAAATCTTACTTTATCACCAGAATATCAAGAAAACAATGCACAAGTGCACACACACACACAACACGTGAGCTCAGTCTTCTGAACAGAACACAAGTTATGATCTCACACCTTTCACAGCCTGTTGCTTTTCCATGGAATTTCTTTTTCAGTTTAAAAATCGGCACTGACATGAATAGTTTATTTCTACCTATATAGTATGTCAATGCTGCAGCTTTGTATATAACAAAAAGGAGTTCTACATGGACAAATTCTTAGGCTTCCCATCTCTCCCTATAGCTGCATTATGACTTGGCTCATAAATACACCAAAGTATGAAATGAAATCTGGCAAGTGAGTAGGAAAGACGACATTCCAGAGACGTTGAATTATGCGAGTGGCTCCGGCATTCCCATCATGTCCACACAGTCCATCTTTCACAAGTATTTAAAAATCATAGAAAATCTGGTGCTCAAAAACTATTCAGACAGATAGAAGACTGATCAGTAACTTAAAACTAAAACCCCCAAAACACAAACCTCTCTAAACCGAGAAGTTAACAACTCATTTTACCTTGAAGTATCATAAACACTATTTTAGGCTTCATCTATGTCTGTAGTGATACTGCATAAAACAGAGAGAAACAAACTTACCTGCTCTTTTATTTCTTTTAATTTTTCTACTTTCTTGAGCTTTGTTACATATTCCTGGACTTCTTTCAGTCCCATGTCTGTGCAGAGACGAACTAAAAATCGGAGGCCTAATTGCAAAGCAAAGCATTGTTAAAAGCTGAGTGACAAGCAGGTCAAGCTACAAGTGCAGCCTAACAGACCTGGACATGCAGAATGGCAAACAGTGCAAGTAACTGTGCAAAAAAGGTGACTCCAGTCCAGTACCACTATACAAGTTGTGATATTTTGCAAGTAATTCAACATTTTCTCTGTGTCCGTATCCATCAGTACAAATACCACTGATGTATGTGGAAGGCACAACACATACTAACTCATCTGGCCCAGAACTCTTGACATTTGCAAAATATTTTGGAAGCTGGAAAGCATAGTAATGATACTAAGATATTACTGATATCAAGAGAATTTTGTTGAAAACAATTTTGCTAATGCGAAGTGAATCAAAATGGATTATTTTCTGTTGTTGTGGTTGATTTTCTAAAGAATAGGATTTACAGATCTAAAAAGCCCCAACAAAGCTGATATGAAAATCAACTATACCTGTATGTTTGAACCAAAAATCCCCTAAAAAACATTCTCCTGATACACTCCATCAAACTCTGAAAATATTGTTGCTATTCCTATAAATTTGTCAACATTCCTTTCAAAGAACTGAAGCAGAAACAAGCAGGACATGATCCATTCTCTTCTGACTGCTTTAACAACCTACTATTTCATTTTGTGCTAAGTTAGCTTTCTGCTAGTTTAGAAAGCCTGTGGTCAGGGAGGGATGAGTGAAGAACCATTGTTTCAGCAGCAGAAAACTTAAATCAGTTAAACTGCCTTGCCTAACTCCCGCTTCTGTGTGATTTGTAGAAACTACATCCAGAAACATATTTACATTCTAAAAGGTTTACCAAACCTCCCCTCTGAAAGATGTGTGACCAATACAAACATGATATTTTACTTATAACTTTGAGGAGTTACAGTACTGAATTTCACCTGTGCAAGAGAGCTGCGTGATTCCTCTTTAAAAAAGCAGTATGTTCATTAAAACTCACCCAATTTTAAAATAAAATACAATGAATGTTCGTCCCACATTGCATCTCAAAGTGTAGACTTGTTGGCGGCAACCTTGGATTTTGGAATTTGTGAGGCACAGTGTGGGATGGAAGAGAATGTTTACACAACCACTGACAACCCTTATTTTCTACAGGGCTTTTTTATTTAGAGTACAGGTGTGACTGATTTTGCAGAATGTCTTACTTTTCAAAGTTATGTTGCCCATAGTTTAGTTTGAAATCCTCTATGGATTTTCCAGAGACTGGTTGACCAACTACAGTTAAAAACCCAGCAACACAGTCTCACCCTCTATGTTCTTTTGGAAATGCTGGATTGGTAAAACTTAGCAGTAAGATTTTCTCCTAACTAGAAATTTACAGCAGGAGTTTCAATTAGCAGGAACTGGAAGTAAAAATAAATATATTTTTTCATAAGAAAGATTAAGTAAGTAACAGTTATAAAATGTAGGATGTATGTATGAGAAAGAACTCAACCAATCCAACTCAGTCAAAGTCTATTTTCATCACTCTTCTTCAGCATCACCCTCATATTTCTTAAATCATGTTTCAGTGTTGTCACAGAAAAGGTGCAGCATTAGCATGAATAAAAATGTTAGTTCATAAAAATATTTTCGTATGAAAAATACATCATATGATTCCTAACACATATATTCAATGTAACAAAGTTTCCTTTGATAGTTGCACCACGGAATGAAACAACTTACATTCAACATTCTCTGGGAATTTTCTGTGAATGACTTTGTATTTCTCTAGAGCTTTCTGGTAGTTACCTGCAAACAAAACAAACATTTTCTATCCGCATATTCAAACATAAAAAAGAATATCTGATGGCACACTTTAACATGAATTCATCTTTTTAGTTAGAGTAAATGATTCAATATTGTACGACCAAATTTGGTAAGATCAAATTTAACATTCTTTACTAATTGATAGTAAAAATTAAGAGCATCTGAAAACAGTCCAAAGTACTCTGTAAATAACAGAGTTAATGAGGAGGACTTTCCTGATTTTTGCTTTTTTCTGACCTGCCTCTAAGACCACATTGCTCTACAACACAGCTACTAGAGCAGCTGTATCAAGCATAACAGGACTTATCTGAGACAGCAAAAGTATGGATTGGTCAAATGGAAACATCTAACAGCTGAGCTCAGCATGTCCTTCCTTCCATCAAAATACACATTGTGTGGCTCTCCTTTGCCTGGATCTGGTACTGAAGCAATTATTCCTTAAGACTTTTGTCTTCAGTTTTGACTCAGAGGACACCTTCCACTAGACCAGGTGTTCCAAAACCCATCCAGCCAGACCTTGAATACCTCCAGGGATGGGGCATCCACAGCTTCTCTGGGCAGCCTGTTCCAGTGCCCCACAACCCTCACAGTAAATAACTTCTCCCTTATGTCCAGTGTAAGTCAACCCTTGTTCAGTTTGAAACCATTGCTCCTCATCCTGTAACTGCAGACCCCAGGCTGTCTCCCTCTTTCCTACAAATCCCTTTCGTTACTCTCCAAGCTGAACAACCCCAATGAATTACAAAAAAATGTTACAAACATGAAAGCAATTACAAAACAGTTACAGAACTTACCACTTCTCCTGTAGCAACTGGCAACCATCAGCTGCCACTTCACTTGTGTTGGCCTGCATATAAATAAAATAAAATTATTCACAGTGCCAAACAATGAACCAGCAAAATAATCTGCATAGCATTGGTAAAGACCTACTATTCAACTACTAATAATTTTTCCTCCTAGCATGTTGCCTTCCTAGAAAGAATGTAGCCTTCTCAGCTCACACACATTTTACTGCTGCATTATGCACCTGTTTCCAGGACTCTGTCCCACTCATTTTTAGTCCACATTAGAGTTTTTCTCCAGTTCATGATTCTGTGCCCAGACATGATTAGCAGACCTGACAGGTGAACCACTAATCTTTGTCAGAAGTACAGAACCATGCAATGGTGGAGAACAAAATGCTAAACTCTATTCTGAAGATTGCTAGGGTTCCATGCATGCCCAAGGGATCCCTGCCAGGAAGCACACACCCCACTTACAAACTCTGGCTTCTCCTCTGTGCTATTGCCTCAATGTCCTAGCTGCTGCCTGTCCTTCTCCTTTCAGCAAATAATGGTGACAGTATGGTCAGATAAAATATTGGAGATGTTTGAGCATGTACAATAAATCTGCAGGACTCTTTCCTCATTCTTACATAGATAATGTGGAAATTAGGAAATTTTCATGTTAACAGTGTAAGGATCCTCTACAAGCCAAAGCACCTTCCACATGTGGCTTACAACTCAATAGTAGCATATCCAAAAGGTACTGTAAAGTAACATTTTCAGAATAGTTTTGTACTTCTTCTCTTCAGTTTTCCCCTCTAATCACAGCACAGGCCATTTTTAACTCTAAGCAATCTGTTCACCTGGTAGTTGTCAAACAAGTTCATGAAATACAGATGTTGTGCCTTTTTAGTTTCAGCTGCATATGTCTCCTCCAGGCAAAGGCAGCCAAGCACATACCATAATAACATATATTACACAGCTCAGTATGAAAATTCTAGAGAATAAATTGTCAGCAGCAAGCACTAACTGCACAACTCCTTTTATTAATGATAGATTGAAGCATGATGGTAAAAATAAAACAATGAAAAACTGTTTCCCCATTCATTGGCTAATGTTATCTTCGAATGCAATTTAAAAAGTAGTTATTGTGATGAAAACACTGAATGCACTAAACAAACTAAAAAAAAATCAAACTTAAAAAATGCTGTTCACAGTTAAAATAAAGATACAAATTTAAAATGCAACTTTATTTAAAATTAGTAGCAATTTATATTTATATTCGTATTTACCAATCAGCATATCTAGTCCCTATTTGTAATACCAAAAAAACCCGAAAATATTTATGCTGTGTTCTCTACTATTAAAAATCCCCTCCCACAGAGAAATAATTTTTCTGTATTACAGACAGATTACAATTAGAAAGAATACTAAAGAATTTCATATACCAATTCTTTGTAAGTAGTTTACAATCCACATACTTAATGCCTGGAGTGAGTGCGACATGAAGCACAAAATATTTAAATCTTTGCCAAAACAAGATTATGAAATCATTCTTTTTACTTTCAGCTGTTACTTTCCAAATTTTCTAAGAAGGCCATGAATGCCAGCATATGCAATCTCATAGCTTGACTAAAATATAATTTTTAAGGTGGCCAGTACTTGTAGGGAAAAGAATACTGACTGGCAAACCTGTGAACTGTGATTTCTGTTAACCATCTCCTCTGTATTTTGTAGATCTGTCTGATCTACTTCTCTATTTCTTTATAATTATACCACCATCTCGGTGAAGTCTGGTTTTCTACTTTTTTCATTTTTGATCTTTATTTAAACCTTAGATTTTATCTTCTGTAATTAATGTCTACTAATGTCTAGTCGAATTCAAGCATCTCAAAGCCAGAATTAGGATTTTTGACTGAACTTTTGCTTTTTCCTTGAATAATACTGTACACATTTTTTGTTCACAAGCTGTCTTGTACATACATGCCATTCAGATTCCCAGAACAAAGAGAATATCAAATTTTACATCACCACAAGACAAGCAGTAACAAAGTTTTGCTTAGTCAAATTTTTCATACATTTACTAAAACACAAAATAGAGAAATTCACAGTTACTGGGTGTGAATTGTTAGTCTATTAACACAAAATTCTTTGTGAACCTATAAACAAGTATTTGTTTCCACGTAAAAAGACCACGTCCATGTCTTTTTAGAATTCTCTTTGAACTCTGCATTACAGATTTGTATTTGACCATTTTTTATTTATTAACCATTCCTTAGTCTTTTTGAACCAAAATTAAGTATATGGCTTATATGCTTTCTTCAGTGCATCATATTCTGCTAAAGAACAATTTCAGCAATTTTTAGCTGTTGAACTGAACTCAGTATATTTCAAACATCTCTGTCAGGATCAGTTTAACCTGACAATTTATTCTCACTGACCACTGGTAGTTCTGCACATTTTTGCTTACTTACATGCCTTATTTGATGAAAGTAGAAGTTATGCGAAAAATGAAAATGCAGCAAGATCAGCTAAAACATAATTTATCTAAACCACCAAATTCTCACTGCATAATAAAATAATAGAAAGGAAGTATTTCACATAAAGCCATAGAGAAAGAAGTCTTGCTAGCTTTGGAGAACTGTTCCCCGCTTCATAGCTGTGTTTAATGGCAGATAACAGAGAAAAATAGGTTCTAATACCTAACACTATCTTGGGCCCAATGGAGGATCTTACTAAACACTAAAAATGCACAATAAGAGCAAAAACACACTGCAAACAAACAGAAAGTTGAGAAAATCGAATAATATCACAAGTATTCTTAACTCTGGTGTTTGCTTATAGTATTAAAATTATCCAACTGATTTATCTGCAGGTATACTTCTGGATGTCTAATCACAAATCTGAGTAGGCATAAAATAATAACTACTCACAGGATAAGTGCTGCTCTTTCAAAGTACTCAATGGCTTTTTCACAGAACTGGGTGTCAATGTAATACGCTCCGAGCCACTCAATGACCTCAATGTTTGAGGGGAAATACCGGTACGACTGACAAAATAGGAAAGGTGAAAAACCCCACCATTTTAGTGATAAACAACATCTTTATGTTGCTTCTGGAATATCTTACTCAAGTGTCTAATTCTGCAGATGCCCAAAATGTGTAATATAAATGAATGGAAGCAGTGTGCTACACTAAGTCATCCTGGGAAGGAAAAAAAAAAGCATGTTAAATTTTCTAATTGCAAAATGCTTTTTAGAAGTTACCCAAGATAAGTCTGTCACATTTTCTATCTAGCCTTATTTGAAATATTATTTTAAACAGCTTGCAACAGCAAAAACATTTACTTAAATAATTTCTATGCATTAACTTACCCAAAACGTTAAACAATGCTAACTAAAACATGTACAATTCCACATTCACATCAGTCTGCTGAAAACTCACCTGAAAGCATTCTTTTCTATGCATAAGTACATGAAAAACATTTTCAGCTTTTTAGAAATTCCCACTGAAATAGGCAGCAAAATTATCATCAAGCACAACTCAAGTAGCAATTCAGATTGCAACACAGCCTTTGGTCACCCCCACTTTGCACAGATAAAGAGAACTCTCAGATGGCAGCAGACACTTCCTGTCTTATTCTTGTTTCTAACACAGAAGAATCTCTACAAACTATGGCCAGTTGGTTTGAAATGAAAGAGGCTGCCTATCCTTAGAAAACTGTGTATACATAATGTATAGCTATACCATTAAAATATATATATAAATTTACAAACATTAACAAAACACATGATATGTATCGCCATCTCTATTATACAGACACAGCTTCCAACCAACTCTATCACATTACAAACCTTTAAAATTACATTTATTATACCCTGGTTTTTTTTTGTTCCAGACTATATTTTAATTAAAATTATTACAGGTCAATGTAAACAATGAATACATTAAAAAAAAAGTCTGAGGTCAATATCCATATGGAATCGTTGCCTTAGGCTATGTGTTTCCCTAGGATCTGACTACGAAAGTTAGATTTTGTTAACTCTCTCCCAATCTCTCTTTTTTTCTTTTCATCTTTTTGGATGTCATTTTAAAAAGTTTAAGTTAATCAACTGTTAATTTTATATAGGAACCAATGGCAAAGTTTTCCTTATTTATGACAAAGTGCATTGAAAAAGCAATGTAAGAGCAAGTACCTCACAGTAATAATGAAAAGCTTGGGATTTATCACCTTCAGTATCATATAATTTCCCTAGCTTTGAAAGTACACGTGGATCAGTTGGTACTACACTGATCAACTGCAGGAGCCACTCTATGGCTTGATTGGGATCTTCCATGATCTCATATCTGAGTTTTCTTCAGTCAAGGACTGGTGCTGATGGTAGTTTGATGTACTCAGAATCCCTCCTACTCTACCTAATGCAATCCATGTGTTGAACAGACAACACCAGTCACTGTAGTGTGGAGATATGACTTTTTTTTTTCCCCACATTGTTTTCATAATTTCATTTGTATCAGAAAGTATTTTTGTTATGCTAAAAGAAGCATAACTTTGGCTGCTCTTTCACCTTAAAACCACTTTGACTCAACAGAACTTTGGATTCAGTTCTCCTCTCACTCTCACACTAATTTTACTTTGACTTTCTCATTTATCAGAATGAAGTGTGAGAACCAGGCCATTTATTTGCAGCCTTTACATCTTGGCTAGTTTTCATACTAGCAGCATTTGGTTCTAAAGTGACCAGGTAAAGCTGCTATTCCCAAGAACAGACTTTTGCCACCAGGGGTGTTTTCTGCTCTATGTCTAAGAAGCACAGCCCAGCTGGTTCTGGTCCAGAGAACAGTAACTCAGTAACTCCAGTAATTCAGCCTGCAGTGGTGCTCTTCCCTCCTGTCACCCCTGAATGGCACAATGGCTCAGAGCTCTGCAGCAATGTCAGCTGCAGATACTGCCCAACCTGCTTTTTCAGTTCCTGCTGCATCCTACCTGTCACAGAAAAAGCTTCTGAGAACTGGTGGAAAGCAGTTTTACAGAGCAGTGGAGCAGAGAAGCTCTTCCCCAGATGGACATTGGGAGTTGTTGGGCCATTTATGCTGTTGTAAAGGAGCTATACAAGGAAGAGAGATCAGAGGCCTTTTTATTTCTAGAGGTTACTTATTTTACTGACTGAAATATACTTTTATTACCTATTCTTAAAAGTGTAGTACAGCAACTGGAATCTATTCTGCCTTGGGAAGGATTTTATTACAATTTGGACATCCTCAGAAGCATTGTTAAAGAAACTCATAGTGTAGAATATCACTGGTGATGTGCAAAGCCAATCCCTTCCCTCAGCTTTTCAATCTGTTTAGCTTTTGCAGGGCTGGGAGACAGTTCTTTTCTTACAGATACACTAACTCATCTGAAAACAGCTCTTAGAACAAAACTTCACATTTATTAGCTATATATTTTTTTCTTAAATATTTTACTTAATTGTGCTTACATGTGCCACATTATTTTCATCATAAAACCAGGACCATTTAAAATATTCCATGACACAATTTAATACTGAGTGTAAATCTAATCCCTGCAATATGAATAGTTTTAATGTGTTTCTTCGCTTGCTTCACTGAAAATATTCAAGAAGGGTTAAGTTCTGGTTTCATTTTCCAAAAAAATCAGATAAGGAATCATTCTTGCTATAATGGACACTACAATAAATTTCTAAGTCACCCTGTCATGACTGGAAAATGTATTTCAGATTAAATGAGTTTACTAAAACCACCATTCCTTATCATAATCCAGAAAAGGATACATGCTTGCTATTTGGTAAAGGACTTGGGCACTGTTTAGGAGGATTGCATGGAGTTTCAGGAAACAATCCAAAGCTTCATCTATCCTGTTTAACTTCTTGTATGCCAAACCTAAAAAATAAAGGTTAATATAATGAGAAACAGATTACTTCAGCTAATTAACTGAAAGAAAAACCAAAAAATGCAAAATAGGCACACATTATTATAACTGCCCTGACTTTTAGGGACTATTTGTGAGAGCCATGCATAGAATTCTTACCAGACAGTGTGACCTACCAAACTGATAAACACAATGAATGTGAACCCAATCAAAGACCAGGAACACATGTAATCCCACTTTTTGAACAAGATGAATGAGGGAAAGACAAGGCTTTTAGAGGGGAATGACTCTGATGGTTTAATAATGCTATAACTGGTACACTTTTAGTAGGTAATAAAAATTTCTTTATCTTCAAAGTAACCTACTTATCTGCAATTACTAGTTGATGTTGCTAACACTGGGATTATTTTTGGCAGACAAGACAGGTAGTACAAGTCAATATCTTGCTATAACATAAATGACTAGAGTAATAATAATTCACACATATTTCTACATAAGAAAACTTTCAAAGATAGATTCTCAGAAACACTAGTCTTACCTTTAGACAAAAGCTAAATCACAAAAGCACCTGTGACTTACCAAGATTATAAAGTGCTTCAGTGCATAAGGAATCATTCCTGAGAGCTTCCTTATAAAATTCAGCTGCTTTTTCATAGTCTCCATTTGCAAAAACAGTATTTCCTTTGTTAGTTAGAGCTGCTGGATTGTACCTATCAGAATTTATAGCTAAATCTGCATAGTTAGTTGCTTGTTCCAATTCATTCCCCTACATGAACAAAACAAACATTGTATTAGTCGTTTGTCAGCCAATTTTGTTGCAGTTATGGCTTTTTACAAGGATTTCAGAAGACTGAGGATGAAAAAAAACCCCATTATTCAGTCCTAAAATATTTCCTACATATTTGCATAAGGTAGATCATCTGTTTCAAGTTTCAGAAAATACTTGGGATGTCACTCTGTCTCACTCAGTCTCAGCAAGTTTTTTTCTGTTGCAATAAATTAGCATTTATTAAAAAAAAATCCATACCCTAGAAACTTCATACACAAACACACCTGCCTAAAGCTGCATACTTCCCATGTTCCTGAAGTTCAGCCAGGTCTCCAGGGCCCATGTTTTAAATGCAGCCACTGAGCTTCTGCACAAATCTCACTGCAGCACATTTCTGTGGCCTGGGACTCAATCTCACTCTTCTTCCCATCAAAAGGATACAAAAGGACCCAATCCAAACTTCAACTGGTGTTCCAGAGTAACTACTCTAAGGTGCAGATTCTTCTTGTTTACAGAGATTATTTAGGCAGACACCAAAATTGCTACAAAAACACAGAGGTTGCTACATAAACTACAGTTCTTAACTGGTTTTGTTGAAGCAAACACTTACCAAATAATACAGGAATGAAAGGTTTGTTGCAGCTGCACTCTTTACTCTGCTATCCTTTTTTTCAAACATTTTCAAAGTCTCCAATGCCTAGAAGTAGTTTGAAAACAACTTACTTCACACTGAAGCAAACTTATTCCAAAATCCTTTCAGAAAGCATTGGTAAACTTTATAGTAACAAATAGCTAAAATTATCAACTCATATACTTGCATACATGATAATTACTAGAGCTTGTAAAACACTTGTAAGCATGTACAAACAAAAACATATCTGTATTATACATTATATTAATTTTGATCACAAAATTTCAATAATACTGTGTATTTGTTACTCATCCAAAAATCAGATTAGATCAGGCTACTGTGAACTACAGGTATCTGACAATTCTACACATAAAAACACAATGTTAGATGACTTGCTTTTAAGCTAGTCGTCTAATTAAAATTCTCACACCCATTTTTCCAGTTCTTTAAGTGATCACCAAACAATTGACATTAAAACTCTTACTAAATAGCTAAAAAAGAACATGCTATATAAAAAAATATGCACTGCAGTGTAGGACTGGGTTTCAGTGTGCAGTTGTTTTGCATAATAAGATGACAACAATTATCTAAGTTTAGGAAGTACTCATATGTTAAAACTTCAGAAGATTTTTTTTTTAAACTTTTACATGAAAACTATGTTTCATAAACTTCAAAATAAAGATGTTTATAGACAAAAAATAAGCATATTTATATCTAATAAAGTATGAGAAAACTGAAATAAAAGGCAGCTTTTTCTTTTCATTAACCATGGAATAACATTTGTAACTGCAGACTAAATTATTAAGGAAATCTGTCTTTTTTATGCTAAATATTTATATTAACTACACAGACTGTTAGAAAATCACAGTGAGCCCAGCTCCATCATCTAACAGATGTGGCAACCACAATTTAACCATCAACATTAGCAATCCAAAAGTTTCCTTCCTCCTTTACATGAAACCTTTGAGCTGCTGTTTACACATCAAAACAAATGCATGATACTGTATGTCAAATGCCAAAACAAAGAGAAGTTTTACTTGACTGGCACACATAGTTTTCCCAGTTACTCTACACAGAAAACACAATGGTATTCATGATGTGTAAAATGACAAAATATATACAGTTAAATGTAGTTCATTGATTTAGCCAACTACATTCCACCCAAGATCTATGAATTACTAATTATCCTAATATTGGCCTAATTAAAAAAAAAATCTTTAAACATACACCAACTTCAATCAAGAAAAGCATTTCAAAAATTAGGCTCTAGATTTTGTGGTTTCAGAAATATAAGAATGGTAACGATTATAATTTTAAATTTTTTAATATATATATTTGTGACTTTCTCCAAAAAAGGGAATGATTCCAAGTATTTCCAGATGTAACACGACTATATCTGAGGCACTCTGCTTTTAAGCAAAGACTTGCTTCTTCATAGAATTAATTTTTAGGGAAATTAGAGCTTTACAGTTCAAAGTTACTTTCTGAAAAGCCATTTCTCATTGTACCTGATTTATTTACCTTTGCTTTTACTGCTAAATGGCACCCTTGATGATAAAGATTAGAGAGAAATATCCTTTTAATGTCTAATGAAAAGTCCACATGACTCTGAACTCAATTAATTTACTGGTAAATTATGCTGCAGGTCTCTAGAACCATTTCAGTAATTATGAGCCCTAGGATGAAAATCCATAGCAATATTCCTTTTGTCCTTGCAAAGTAGCACTGTATCATCAGTTACATTTAAAGATTTCTAAAGAACTTCTAACTTTTTAACCCCAACAATAACAATTACTTAGGTTCAACAATCAAAACAGAGACTGTCCAAACTATTCTTTGTGACTTGCTTCCAATACATCTAAATTATTTGCTTACACAAGTTAAACTTGAAAGCAGCTTGGCTGACTCAAGCAAGGTGTGCCAGAGATGTTAAGGAGCTGCAGGCTTATCCTGCAGAATTTTATTTTTAAATCAATTTTCAAGGTTTTACTTTTATATTAAAAGAACATTCAAAATATCTAACATACAAAACTATAAAACATGGTAATTCCCCCTTGAATTTTACTTTTTATATTCAAGGACTATTTTAAAATAACATACTCATTATGATTAATCCATACTTAAGCCCATTTAAGTAACAGGAGAAATCTATTTGAGCTTGTTCTTTTATTTTTTAAACACAATAAAACTTCAGCCTTGGAACTGAGTATTTCAAAAAGTTTCCACTCTTGTTCTTCAGCCAAAGGTGTGTTGAGCAGGTGGTGAGTTAGTAAGTACATGGACAACAGACAGACAGGATGAATGTAAATGTCAGCTGCAGTTTTATTAGAACAAAACAAAAAGATGCTCTACAAGCACCATTCTGCAGTCCCACTCTATTAAGGGGTCCAGTGCAGGTTAAAGATCTTTTATCACACAATCCAAGTAAAAAGAGGTTCTTCTCCCTTACTCCTAACTTCCAACACCTTTCCCTTTCCCTCCATTGAAGTACTCCACAAAAACATCACCACCAATATTTGGATCTCATTTTACCTCTGAGAAGTTTTTTTTATTTTTTTTAACCTATACTGAACACTAACTGGAAATCACAAAAAATTACCCTTGAAATAATAAATTCTTGAGATCATATGACTTTTTACCTACCTGTAACACTCTCACCCTTCAAAAACTGTCATCAGTAAAGTTACTAGATTTGCCCAAAACTTTGCAATCTCTCAAACTGCTTCCTGATCTCAGAAAAGCTTTCAGTGTGCTGGTTATGGCTGGGATAGTTAATTCTTTTCATAACAGCTTGTATGGGGCTCTCTTTTGGGTTTGTGCTGGAAACTCTTAATAACACAATTTTAATTAAACAGGGCTTACAGTAAAGTCAAGGCCTTTTCTGCCTCTCACCCCACCCCACCAGTGAGTGGGCTGTGGGTGCACAAGGAGTTGGGAGGGGACACAGCCAGGACAGCTGACCCCAGCTGACCAAAGGGATGGCCCAGACCACAGGACATCATGCTCAGCATATAAAGCTGGGGGAATAAGGAGGAAGAGGGGAAGTTTGGAGTGATGGTGTTTGTCTCCTCAAGTCACCTTCAGGCATGGTGGAGCCCTGCCTGTTAGAAGAAAACTGGTCAAGTCCTATCAGATACCTGAGCTTCTTTTTTTTCAGATCAAGCTGTTTTCTAATTGCTCACATTTCAAGCCAAGCCCTTTGTACAGGTAAATAAAAGATTACATTACAGTTTTGACAAACACTAGGTATTATAAATTGTCCCACAACCTATACAGATTAAGAACAAAAAAATGCATTTGAATTAAAACATTGTAAGAGGGTTGCACTTTCACTCAGATAATACCAAAAACTTAAACATGGCCAGCTGTGGTATTATTTTATATACCTACACTGACAATTTACATGCACAGAAAAGGAAAGCTACAGGTAACAGCCTCCTGTACTTATTAGCAAGGGATTACTGATGATTTTTTTTTCAGTTCAGCATGAAATATACAGGCAAAAATTTGTCTGTTTAACTGGTGACTGGACAGCCAGCTGGAGAAAGATCTTACCTACACAAATATACAGGAATCATTTCAATATAGACAAAACTTACTTCACATGTGTATTTAAAAACAAAACAATTTAAATGGAATGCACAATAATGTGCATGGTAAAAATACATGAAGTCACAATGATTTTGGTACATCCACCTTCTCAACTTCTGAATTTTGAGCAATGAGCTATACTTTCACTTAGAAGTGCCAATATTGTGTCTTTTCTATGACCTACTTCATTTGCTAATACACACTGTGGCTGAAACTGTTGTAATATCTTTTCAGCCCTGGTGATTCACTGTAGCTCTCTGCACCCTCCAGGGAGACAAGCATTTTTATAAAACATGCAGAACTGTCCAAGCTCACGAGCAGATTTAGCTCCTAAGCTTAATTTAATTCCAGTTTGTATTCCATAGAATGATAGAAGAGCCAACTAAAGTATAAGGACAGTTTGTTATTTTATGGAATGCTGCAGTACATGGGGAACAGTGAGAACATCAGAGCATACACATTAATTATACATAGCATGTGCAGCTGCATATATTTTGGTACTACAGTCAACCTGAGAAAAAGACTCAGCTCATATTAATGAAAACCCCCACGTTGATCAGCAACAGGCTCTATTGACTGTACTGACCTCAGTTCCATCACCTGTAATGACAGGATTGGACACCCAGTGAAGATAACTAAATTTAGGTGTTTTGACTTTGAAATGGACTCCCTTCACTCTAACTTCCACAGCAGAAATTTAATGTAGATAAAACTTGTCTCTTGCCAGTGTTTTTATAAAGTTATTTTACTGATCAGCATCAAAATAATTCTTATTTGCATAAAGATTTCTTTCCCTTGTGAAAAATCACGCTGTGGCTAAAAAAGGTATGTTTGCAAATACAGTACTAAAAAGTACTAAGGTGAAAAGCTACTGTACCTGGTTAAAATTCTGTTGCCTCAAGTAAGTAGTGGCTTTATTTATTTCCAGATCATTGGCTAACTCCACATAGTGGGAAGCTTTTACCACATCAACACACCTGCAACAGAAAGCAAGACACAAGGATAAACAAAATGCATCTGTGCAAATGCCTCCATGTTATGTATTTTTTTCAGATAATTTGCTTTCAGAACTGAATTTTCTTAGCTAATCTTTCTTCACAGCAGCAAAGAGCACTCTGATTAAAAATACTTGTAAAAATATGTCAGTGCCATAACCTACCTTATTTATAGTATCTTTGCTGTCTCTTTTTTTTTTTTACATCAGCTGCCTAAATATCACCATTTTCCATCACTGAGCAATACTTGATGTCAAAAACTGACTAAAATTATTTTTCAAACCATTTTCTTTGGCTACATTCTACAAGGTGTTTTTTCAAACCTCATTTCCTGATTCATATGTTACCAAACCCATAAAAAATATTTATTTTACCAAACCCCAAAAATTTATTAAATATAGCCAGAGACTGCAGATTGTGTCCCTGAGCTACACAGTAATAATAAAGTTGTAACAGTAAGTCTCATTCTGGTCATCACCCAGTTATTTGTGGCTTGGGGTCTTTTGCAAAAAGAGTGCAGAACAGAAGGCAGCAGAGAGTTCAGATGTTCATTTATAGACACCATCTGTGATTATAATGATTATTAAACCATCAAACACCACCTTGTGGACCCTAGCAGACAATACATGCCTGTGTAAGAGATTATTTCATGTTAGTATAAACAGCTTTCTTAGTAAATTATAATTATAGGACCTGCAAAATTTGAGAATAATCCAAGCAGGCCATAAATCCCAGGTAAAAGACAGTCCTCTTCCCATCAAACATTCCTCACTACCCAAACACCAAGCACATATGTTAGTAATATTGTTACTGCAATACACAACATTCATTTGCATACATGTTATTTTCCAATGTTATTAAAATTTTAAAAAATATCAAAGGAAGCCCTTAAAATAAAAAACTAAAAATACATTTTGGAAAAGCAATACTATTATTTCTGTGCTGTTGTTACAGGAAGTGTGTCTATTTCAATTTATTTTAAAGAGAAGAGTACTCTGCTGTAGGAAACACCACAGAAAGCAAAAGCAAAAGCTTTATTGAAAAATAAAGTCCAAATGGTGAACTGTGTCAGCAGTCTATCACTGTGTACACTTGTATAAATGTTTTAAGAAATGTTAAGTTTGTATTTATATGAACATTAAGTTCATAAATTAAATGCAAATAAACTTTCTTAAAATTTAGATTCTAGTGTTTCATATAATGGCTCTGTGGAGTGATCAAAACTTCTTAGGCACCCCAAGTCTTCATTATGCTATCTTCAACCTTACAGTAAAGACTAGCAATCACTGCCTTCTGTACAGCATTTGTCTACTCAGATTTTAAAAGCTTTTTGTATTTGAAATCAAATTTTCAAATTCAATTAAACTTTCAGCAGCTCTTCTTGTGTGAACTCAGAACACTGCCAAATGTATAATTAACAGCTGACTTTCAGTGATAAATTACTTTTTAACACAGAATACAATCTAATGCTTTGTCTTGAGGCAAAGAGAAAATAGCCTGGATGCTATGTTTGGGGGGTGAAAGAAACCTTGTTTCCCAGGCTGCTTACGTTTGTGAACTGGTTTCATAACCAGCACAAGAGACTGACATACAGTTCAGGAAAAAAGCAGCAGAGAGATTGACATACAGTTTAGACAAACAGATCCCCACTTGACTCTTACCAGTCATAGCCTACTGCAAAAGAGGGCTCGATTGCCGGTGCAATGAGTTTAGCAGCTGTCATGATGTATTCCTCTGCCAAGGATTTCCTAAGGAAAAAAAAAAAACAAAAACCAAAAAAAACACTATACAGAACTATGAAAGAAATTCTTCACTGTGAGGGTGGGGATCCACTGGAACAGGCTGTCCAGAGAAGTTATGGATCCCCCATGCCTGGAGGTGTTCAAGGCCAGGTTGGATGGGGTTCTGAGAAACCTGGTCTAGTGGGAGGTGTCCCTGCCCACGGCAGGGAGGTTGGAACTGGATGATCTTTAAGGTCCCTTCCAACCCAAACGATTCTGTGACTGCATATGATTCTACATCACCATTTCAAAAACATGTATAGAAACAGAAAACAACAAAACTTGTTCTTGCGTTTTTCTGCACTCCGGACAATCTCAAAATTCAAAGTAACCAGTTCCCTGCTACTGCTACTCCCCTGTATATTGATTAATCTCTTATTTTTTCCTGTTTTCCTTTCACTGCACTCTGTAGTTGCACCTTTTAAAAAAACTCAAATGCTTCAAGTTTTAAGCAGTGTAACCTGTAACATTTGAGGCAGGTGCTCTACTTCAGTGCAGTGCACTAAATTGAGTGATCCAACTGGTTCTTCTGAGAATGTTCTCTCCTAAGAATTAGGAGCATACTTTTGTAACAAGAGCTGTGGACAGGTGACAAGACTGATAATCCTTTCAGGAGCTAAAATTCCAAGCAACACAGTTAAGAAAGACTGTGAATCTTTCTTAGAATCCACCATTACCTCTCACGTTCTATTTGACTTAAACTGTCATTTTTAATGGCTTCAATCAGTAGATTTGTATGTAGATCATCCTGGAGGAGGACAAAGCAACTGTAAATTATACCAGTATACAAACATTTAAACTATTTTATAGACAATATGACTGCTAATATAAATCTATGCAAAATACAGTCTTTATTGTCCCTTACTTTCCACATTTGAAAAAGCTATTTCCAGTTTAAAGTAGTTTTCTAACCATATAACCTGAAATTTGGCATTACAAGTACTTCAGTCCTGTTCTTCTGCTCATGTATGTTGTCACAGCTCATGTTAAAGTTGTTAACAGATGGAGTTCATGTCATGTTTATCAGCCCAGGGAGGCTGCAGATCACAGTGAGAGTATTCTCATGCTTAAAAATAAACATTTGCTGAACTGCTGTAGTATTCAGCCACCCCTTCCTCATTTATTGGGGACAGATCATAGATTTAGACAAAACAAAGACCAGAAGGAAACTGTGATCTTTTCTCTGACCTCTTAAAAAAAATATATAAAGAATTTGGAATGTCTGTTTAAACTGTAGCTTGCCTACCCTTACAAATAACTTCTACAGTCTCAAGCCACTCTTCCAATGAATGATCTTAGTCTTCAATTAATTCAAGGGCTTAATGATCCTTACTCTTATACAATTTCTAATATAAGAAATTACATAGAATTTATTAAAATACATACATATTTATCAACAAATACACCTATATGCTCCATGTATTAAATTTTATTTCCTTATGCTATGACAATAGGAACAACAGCTACTCTAAAGCTGCAAACAGTTTGCAGATTAATTATATATTTGATCTTTAGGGTTGAAAATGAAAGCTTTGCATAATGGAAAAATATTGCTAGGAGAAGATAAAAGGCTTGATCTTTCTACAGATGATTTTTCTAAGAGGGACCCTAAACCTATTAATTATTTTTTCCTCTCTTTAGCATTATGGAAAATCAAAGGAAGTCCAGTTTCCAACAAAGTCTAACAAACTAAAACAAGCATTTGTAAATGTCACTACAATTTTCTTCTGTAAAATAACACTAATATTATAAGTTTTCTTAGCACTCATTTGAGAAAACTTGCATTAACTTACTCATTGCTTTGTTCCCTTTATTTTATCTTATAAATCTTTTATTAAAATTTTATATAAATGAAGATGGTAAAGGAGTAAGTGAGCTATGTAAGTAAGCCCTAATAAATGTCAACAAAATTGTTATGAACACAATCGTGTGGTGTGGGTTCGATGTATATCCTATATTTTGAGGAAAAAAGGATTTAAACGTTCTCTCATTATTTTACACATCTGAGCAGTACTGCCACACTAAATTCATGCTGGTGAAAAATTATTTTAGATACCCAAATACACATCAATTTCCATATTCAGTGTAGTCCAAGCATTCAGAATGCCTCCCTCTTTCTCTCAATTTACTATATAAAGACACAGTTTATTTTTTTCAAACTTACATTTAGTAAAATGTATTTGTCCTCATAATCCACCTCCAAGGGAACTTCAATCAGGTTTTTGAAGGCTTTCTTCATTTGCTCACCATTTCCAATAGCAAAATAACATAGGATCAGGTTGAAGCCTGCCTTCAGGTTTGGGGATATGCTCATTATTTCTTCAAATGAAGAAATGGCATCAACATATTGGCCAGTTTTAATAAATGCAACTCCAATATTTTCCATTATTTTTATCCTAAGTAAAGAAACCAGGTTTAGGTAATATTTTTAACTACCAAATCATACTGTATCCAAAACTTGCATTTCATAAGCATGCCTCCTAGGAGAAACTCACCTCATCTGCTTGTGGGAACTGGCAACCTGGTCTAGAGCCATACGGTAGAATTTGATCGCTTTGGAATAGTTCCGCTGTTTCAGATAGATATTTCCCATATTCACCTTCAGTATGCCTACCAAAAGAAGCCACTGAGTTACAACATTTTAAAATAGTTTCAAAGTGACAGAGTACAACAATTTCTTACTAAATTTGTCTTCATTATAGGGTAGCAGTTTCCCTTTACAGCAGCACTGCACAGAACTGTCTTCAGTGAATTTGACTCAAGAGCAGAGAGAGAAGAGGAAGCAGTGATTAAACCTAGAACAGAACCATCATGTAAGATGTATTCTGATTTTGACTGTGGATTGAGGGATGAGGTAGAGATTATTTATAGTGCTCTCCAGGAAGACAGCTGTAAATAAGCATCTCTCAAAAACATACACTGTAGGAGTGTCAAAGATGTGGAAAATACTAAAAGAAGCTTTAAGGAGGGAAAGATCAAGTCAAAAAAGAAAAAAATAGTACTACAAAAAATCACATAGTGTGTGTGGCATGGGAAAATTATATATTTATCTTTATGTTTAACTTAGTCTATGGAAAGAGAAGATTTCACAAGTGAGTATAACTTAATGTGGTTTGGCTCTCCAAGTCAGAGTGAGTCAGTGAGCAGCTGCTGTCCACTCTGACTGGCAGACATGAGGGCTGAGTCCTCTGTGTATCAACACCATACAGATGCAGTCCTTGTTTTGAAGGCCTGACTACAATTTTTAATCCTCTTTGGAATATGACCAACCTACCTCCATTGGTGAACATCTTATTCTTCACTATAACTTGGTAAGTAGTCAGTGCTTCAGCATACATTTCATTAGCAACATACTGACTGGCCAGATTGAGAAGAACCTATTAAAAATTGGAATTTTAGGCACAAGAAAATACATTGTCCTCTCAATAAACTTGAACTCATAGTAGATAATTTCAAATTAATTTTACCAAGAAATATTGTCTTTACCAGTTGTAACAGTCTCATCTTGAATGTTTCTTTGCTCTTGCACATTGATATAGAGGAAACAAGTTAAAAAGCTACTTATTCTAGGTAATTCTTCTATTTTTGTACATAAATTACTACCATTCAAAGTCATGCTAAGTGGGCCTTAGACCTAAGTAAACACAATACTATAATGCAAGGTTATTAAAAAAATTAATACAAAATAATTCTCAGAAATTGTGTGTAATTTAAGACTCCCAACATGTGGAAGATGGTCCTAATAGCTGTGGTCACTCAGTTTAGAAAGAGAGAATTTTTCCAAACTGCTGTTTCAGAACAGAAGTTCTGTTGGTGTCAGGTAAAATACCTCTGCATTTTTTCCCCAGCTTTACTCTGACCTTCACAGTAAAATAAATTACTAGGTCTGCCTAACTCAATACATTAATTGTTAATAACTGTCTCTACAGAACTATCTGCGTTACGAATTTAAATACCCCTCCAGTGTTTTTATGCACGTTGTACCCTTTAAAAAAAAAGAAGTTTGCTATTAATTTGAAAACCAGAAATCTAGATACCTGCTTAAAGGTTCAGGAATATTACTATATCCTATTTCATGTAATACATTCTCTGGCACTTTATGGTTTTATTTAAAGGCAGCATCTGATCCTTCATGTTTTCTCCTTCAGCATATTACATTCTCTAGACTACTTATTTTTTAAGTACAGGGTTTGCATCTGCTATATTTGGATATGCAAGTTTTGCATGTGAGTGAATAGCTGGAATAGATATTCACAGGAATTCTTCTCCACTTAACACAGATTATGTGGTTTTTCTGGTACTTCAGATTGCAAGGGAATGGACTTGATGACATAAATGGATCTGGTACACTGCCAGGAGCATTACAACACAGACACACTGCAGGACACACTGAAATTCTGTTCAGGAGGTTTGTTTAGCAACATTTCTGTCATTGAAGATTTCTAAGTACTTACTGTATAAGTGAGGTCTAAGTTGATATTTTCTGGAGGAGCAATTTGTTCACGTTGTCTCAACAATTCTCTTTCCTGTCTTCCAGCCTCTTTTGCTTTCTCCAGAGCCTTAAACAAAATACTAGAATTTAACAGTGCCTTCAGTCTTACTGACTCAAGATGACAAAAATACAAGTATGAAGAGAATACACTCCTGTCTATTTTCTTTAGATGCACAGACTGCACCGAATACCTGAAAAAAGCACTATAACCCACCAAAAGGTTTTAATTAGCCACAAGCAGACACACAGTTACCTAAGTCTGCTTAGCTGTATAATTATGGATCAAAATATCTTCTGCACATTGATGTCAATACCCTTTGTACAAGTAACACTCTGGGTCTAACAAATGCCATTAGCAGTCCTGTGTGCCCCCACAAGGGTGCAGTGATTAAGAAAGGGATGGTTACTACTCAAGGTGGCTATTTGGAAGCCAGCAATGAAGGCAGCACTTCAAGATATAGCTTGATTCCAGTCCTTATGATAGAAGGCAAATCCAACTTGGCTATTTTATAGGTAATGAGTAAGCAACTTTGATGACTGTCACAGGAAAAAGGATATTCTGCTTGTTGAATTTTTGTAACACTGAAATCTTAACAAACATATATGTCAGAAGTACAGCTCCTGCCTTTTTCTCAGCAATACAAGGTATCACTAGACTAGAAGAGTCACAGAAAAGTTAGAATTAAAATTATTTTAATAATTTAAGAATTTTCACTGCAAGTCAGTTTGAAATATCCATCTATATAAACTGTTCTTCACATAACAGCAGAAATTAAGAGAAATCGAGAAAAATTACCGATTTCAAGTCTCCACAGCTATTGGCAACACAGCTTTCTTCAACCAGTTCATTCACTTTTTTTTCCAATTGTCTCAACCTCTCTTCTAAACTAAAATAAAAATAACAACGAAAGGATTAACACAAGTAATGTGAGTGTAAACACTAAGGTTTTACACATTATATTCTCAATGAAACAGCACAGTGACGTGTCACATGTCACCACTAACTGGTTTACCCATCAAAGAAAATATCACGTGAAACTATGCCTAGAGAAGATCATCCAAACATATCACATTCACATGTTTAGTTTGAGAACAGAGACCTAAGAAAACATAAATCCTCTTACAAGAACAATACAGACAGTCAAATTTCATGAACCCAATTTCTTCAGGAGAAGTAAAGGCAGAACAACAGATAGCTTTCATATCAAACACTAATGAAACATCACATTAAAGGCAATTAATTGAACCTTTATTTGAATAGATAACTCTAAAGCACGGCTTGCAAATGCAGATTATAACAAAAAGTTGTGGTACCTCTAGATTTTTTTTCTCTGATAAATAACAAAACATTTCAGTAGGATTCCCTATTCCTCCATAGCCACATTTGGGAAACACAACTTTGGTATTGGAAAACTCAATGACTTTCTGAGTGAACTCAACATTTGCACCAGTCTGCAAGTTTCATCTCTAGGGCTAAGGTCAGAGTGAGCAGGGAGAAGCACCTGGCAAATTCCCCCAAGTTCTTCCCAAAGAGCTCCAAGAATCATTGTTGCTCCTTGCCTGTCACACACACTTTCATGATCCTGCACAATTCTGTGTTAAGCATCACAGCACTTGTGGGGCAACAACTACAACCAGGCTGCTGAGATAGTCAGAACCAGAAATCACTAAAATCAGATACTCCTGAAAGTCAGTGCAACTGCTCCAGGAAGTCAGCCACCCACATACACAAATCTTAGTGGCATTATTCCACCAAATTCAGAGTTTGGTCCCTCAAGGTTTTGTAACTGCCTGGATGTTTTTTAACTCTATGCATGGTTGGTTTTCTTTTGCTGTTAATGCTTTGAAAGAATTTAATGCAGAACTGAACAAACCTGTCTGAATTTTTCTTTTCCAGAGGAGAGGCAGGACCTTTTGCTTGGCCAAGAGGATCAAATGAAGAACCTGCAAAATTAAGAGAGTACTGAAAATTGTAAAGTAACATCTTCTTGTGGCAGCTGGCAATTTCTACAAACCATACCTCTCATAGATGCCTTAGTGTAACCTGCAGCTTGCACTGCTGTCATTGGTCGAGAAACCCCATCCTCAAATAAAGAAGAAGATATATTAAAATAACCTTACTAAAAATTATGTTGTGGACAATACAGACCTCATTATATATTTTATATATTCAATTATTTATATATAGTTATATACCACAAAACCTTGAAACACAAAAATCAGTTGTTCCTGCCTCAATAGACTGACTATTTGTTAGAATGTTTTTATTGCTCAAATATTACATACTGAAACTGTCTACAAAGTAGAGGAGCAAACACTATCGGGAAACACACAAAGGAACACTTCTGACTTTGTGCAGCTTTTATATGTATTCAGAACACTAAATTTCAAACACAGAAAAATATAGTTACTATAGATATACGTAACATTAAGTCAATATATTTAAGGGTGGTGATGGGAAAGTCATTGGTGAATTGCAACAGATTCTTGCTAGAGCATAAGCACATATGAAAAACCTGATAATCAGAATCTACCTCTCTCCTATTTCAATGACAGGTTATTCATTGCACTTCACTAAGCATTAGAAAACACTATACTGCTGTTGCTTCCAACTCTGTGCTCACATAAAATACACATCATGCCTTCACACTTTTTGACATTAGTATGCTCAAAAAATTACAAATCAAAACAGTGTATTTGTATTAATTCAACGACCTTCTAAATACTTGTATCTAACACTTAACTGAAAAATTTATTGTTACAAATGAACATAAGACAAAAATATTGAAACTTACCTGTATAACTCCTGTCATTGGTCTTCCCATAGATGAAGGTAAAGTTGCCTTTGCCTACAAAAACAAGTAAATTGTTTAAAATTGTCATTCACAAAGCATAAGAAGCCTATGTACAGTCTTCTCAACACCAAGTTTTAGAAGTTTAAAAGTTAAAAGTATGTAAGTTTAAAAGGTAACTCTCACATAAGTTCACAACAAAGTTCTCATTTGTGTTATTCATAAGCAATATACTGCCAGTGCATGGCAGATTTAAAGATACCGAACACTTCAGTTAGCACATATCCACAACAAAGTTCTTTTATGTATTTGAGTATTTCTGTTAGCTCTTTTAAAAAGAAGTACACAGAAAATTGTCTGAGGCAGCAGTACTTTCTATTACTAAATTATTGAAATTGATGCCTTTAAACTGAAAAAGTAATTTACACAAAACACTCCAGTAAAATTCTGAGTAGAGCTGATAAAATCTGTCCCTGTATTAATCTCTGAAGTTGCATTTTCATGCAGATTTATTTTATCAATACAGAGGCACTTGCTAACTGCCAGTGGATATCTTTTCCATTTCCTGAATGGTGCATACTCTCCTTATGTCAAAGTGTTAAAAACGTAAAGAAATAAATGTGAAATATTTGTTAGTAAGTGCTTAAGTTTGCTACCAACACACAATATAAATAGACAAATATAAAGGGTCCCAGGCCATCAAAATATTTCCCTAATTCCCACTCAGAGGCTTCTGTTTTAATATTATATTCACTGTCCACACACATTATGATTGTTTTTCATTTTTATTGCTAGGGATGAATCTACATTAGCAAGGATTATTGTGTAGGAGAAGCAAATCTGTGGAGTGAAAGATACAGTACCGTGGAGTAGGCAAAGCTTTGAAAGTTTCTAGCTCTGTTATCATAAATAAACACATCAGACTTTATTATCCCTAGGAAGAGCCTTTTTGTGCACTCATTTAACAAGACAGGTTTTTTTCCCCTTACAGCTTAGTACTACACTAAACATCTGCAAATACAACTGCTATGAAAAAGAAGCATCAAAAGCCTAAGCTACCTGATTTAGTTGAAGAAGTTCCTGCTCATTGCAGGGGGGTTGGACTGGATGACCTTTAAAAGGTCCCTTCCAACCCAAACCATTCCATGATTCCAATACATCCAAAGCAGGTAACAGAAGGCTGAGAGTAAAGGTTGTATTTTAGTGACATGAGAGCATTTAAGCATTCTTGAAATTATTAGCCAGCTAACTTGCATGAGATCTCACGTCCCTTTTTAACTTGTCATAAAACCTAAGGAACATTATATCCAAAAGCAATGTTTTTTTCAAATTTTACTGAGTCAGGCTAACACATTTAAAACTTATTGGAATAAAAGGACATTTTAAACTGGTTTGTTAAGAGCTAAAATAGGCTAAGCATACCAAAGAACACAACCAACTTTTTCTGATTCAACTAGTGGTGTTTCAGAGCCCATATTTTTTTAAGACTTGATTTCACTTTAACTTCCAGAAAACAGTCCCAAGCCCATATAACAACCTATTCATCTCCCCCTGCAAGATACCCTGGGTAATACCTTGTATTCTTATGCCTTTTTCAGTATGGTAGATTTGCAGGAGAAAAGAAAAACAACCAGTAGCCATGCCTTGACCAAGTGCAGAGTTGGGAATTAAGATTAATGAATACATGCAGTTCACTGGAATGAAATACTTAATTTAAAAGGACTCACTTTGTGCATTTATTTTTTGGTAAATGGCATTTGCATCTAGGATACAACAGAACAAAAACCTACCCCAAATCCAGTAGCTAGAGGTCTTGAACTTGGTGTACCAGGAATTTTGGCTGTCACCTGGGTGGGGAAAAAAAAAGAACTAAATAAAAACCTCCACCAATACAAAAACATGTGTCAATCATTAGTCCTTCTACATAATTTCCATAGTGAATTCATAGAAATAATACCTCAATTGTTACAGAAAGGATTCCCATTGTAGAAACAGATTATCCTAGCAAAGAAGCAATATTAAGCAAACAGTCTCAGCTCTTCTTTACACATGCAGTAGGTACTTCTAAGCTGCTGATACTAATTTTGTATTTGGTTTTGAAAACTGATGTAAGATTAAGCCAAAGCTACATGAAAATAAGGGATTTAATGTAAGTTACTTTAACATGGAGGAAAAAATTATCAGAACTGTAACACATGATTTTTTAAATCCCAGTGACTAGCATAAGTCTCAATGCTGTTACTGTATGTCAGAGCCAGTAATTCTATCTATAGAATATTTAACAAAGTTCTCTCAGAATGTATAATTTTGCTCTTTAACAAGGCTTTACCTCATTTTATCCAACAGGAATACACATTTTCAACCAAAGTTCCTTGTTTGCTCTAGGGTAACTCCAGAACTTAATGAAACCCACGCTCTACTATTTTTTTTACTTATTTTTCATATGAATAACTGAAGTCTGTATCTTCATGTTAGTAGTAGACAAAAATCAACCAACCAAAAAAAAGACATTCCCAAGCTAGGTTTGTATACTAGTGTTACAATTAGAGTTAAAGCCCTAGAGAAGATCTACCTTATTGCAAAGTATTTTAAAAGTTACTTACAGGGCGTCTTCTTCCATGACTTGTTCTTGCTGCTTGTTGAAAAGCAACATCATTTTCTAAATCCTAGAAAAGATAAAACAAAACATCAACCCTTTTAAAACCACAATACCCAAAGCCACAAAGTTCAGAACCTTCAGACTACTGAAAGCAGATAGGTAAAACCCCAAAAATTCTTCACAAAATAGGTAAAACCCCAAAAATTCTTCACAAAGTACTTGACCTGAAGATAACTGAGTAACAGGTTTTACTCACAACAAATTACAATAATATTATTTGTCTGTCTTTTTTGGTATTTTAGATTAGGAAATGTAAAAACTCGTTATTCTCTAAGAACACACTAAGGAAACAGAGCTGAAGTGATAAAATACAACATGATTTTTTTTTTTATCCAAATGCTTACTACTGTGCTATTTCTCTATTTTAACATTAACAACTGCTATGCAATACATTAAAACATCTCATGTCTCTCAGGTCATGCAGCAACTCTCATGAATTTGGGATTTGGATGTCACAGAAGATGCCAAGTCTTGCTTGTGAGTTTGGACCAAATGACACCGCTGTTGTTCCCATTTCACCACACCAGCAGTTACCAAAAAGTGCTCTGCAGGGCTACCTTCAGACATCCCAGATGCTCTACCAACAGCACAGGGACATGCAGGATTCCATTCTACTGTGAGCTCCTCCAGCAGCAGCACAGTAGCAGATCCACTGCTCAGTACCCCCTTTTGTCAGAAAACTTGCTGCTGCACACAACCTGGGAAACACCATATTGAATGTGCCTACAAATACCTAAGATTTTTATCCTTCACATATTCTAATCATTACAGCATATGGGATCTGCTGAGATGTGCACAAGTGTTTTGTTGAAATAGAAAACTATCAAAGAATTATCTAAAAAAAAGATCCTGGTAAAACTTTAGATGTTTCTTGCTAAGTTAACTTCAAAGCAGTTGTAAACTTGTACATTATTGTACCAGTAAGCTCTTGTACTTCTAAGTTAAAATTCTATGTATGGAAAGGTGGGAAATGGCAAATATTTTTACCTCTGTGTCAAATATGGGATTATAATCATTGTAGCCAGAATAGAGATCATCTTCATCATTCTCAGGAGCCAGACGCACATTGGGCATCATTTTTCTGTGAAACATTTAACATGCCAAATGTTATCTTGGCGGGTTTATCTAAATCTTCAAAAATGCAAAATATTAACAGCAGTGAGGCTTACAAGAACAAAAGAACTCCAAATTAGTCATAAAAACTAGGACTTGCCTATAAACAATATTAAATCACACCATTTCATAGAAATATATTTTGTACTTATACCAGTTACGAAAATTCTTTTAAAGGCATTTATCATTAAAACTAAATTATCATAACAAGTAACTGCATTGCTACCTTTAGAATGGTATCTTTCCACTGTCAGCTAACTCAGGTTTAACGTAACTCATACCCTAAAGTTAGTCTTCATAGGCCAAACCATAGTAGTAAGTCTAATGAAATGTATTTCATTTAGCTTCAAAATTTCCTTTTCTTTCCTTCCTTCCTGCATCCTAAGACCAATATAGCTACAATTATAAAGCCATTTCAATTAAAACGGCTTTTAAAAGCTAGCATTGAAGAAGCCCGGGTACCAAAGTCTTTCTCCACAAGAATTTCCCTGCCCAATGCGGTGCGTTCACCTGGCGGCCTTTCCCTCACGGAGGACAGACACTAAGGAGGTCTCTCTTTGCCTGGCCACCTATTTACATAAAAATCTTAAAGCGGCAACGCTTGATTTCATCGCTAACACGAAGTACGTGCCCTTCAGCGAGCAAGCCTCAGCCAGGACGAAGCGCGCGGTTCCTCTCCAGCAGCAGCAGCAGCAGCAGCAACAGGAGGAGGATGCTCC
>VZRZ01006735.1:1247513-1322615 GCA_013398175.1 Climacteris rufus | reverse complement strand
GGCCTGCGGGGAGCTGGGTCTGTGGACTCGGTGTCGCGTACGGCCCTGCCCCAGCCGTCCCCGCGGCCGCAGCCGTCGGCTGTGCCCGCGAGCTGCTGGCTCGGGGGCGGCGCGGGGGTTGTCCGGCTGCGGGGCCGTGCTGCTGCTGCTGCCTCTCGGGAAGCCGGGGGGACGCACCTGTTTGGCTCCTTAGAGTGCCTTTGCTTAAGCCCCTGACAGCTCTGTGCTGCTTTAAAACAAAGGGCAAACAAATACCCACAGCATCTCCACCAAAGTGAGTGACCCTTTAGGTCTGAAAGACTGCTGCCCCTTTTCATTGCGATGCCTTGTGTGTGCAAGTGCAAGAGGAGTAAAGAAATCCAAGCACAGCTTTAATGCCCTGTTTGTCAACTGTGTCAAGAAACTCCTAAGTTAGGCTCAGTCTCTCCTGAAGTAATACTTGTCACAAAATACAGCAGTATTTCTGGCTTGTATGGGAATGCATTGTTTCATTCTGTCATTAAGCTAAACCTGAAGTTCTTTACTTGAGTGATAATCTGGAGGGGAGAGAAAATACTTGCCAGACAGTAACAGTGCCCTATGCACCACTGTCCCTTGGTGCTGGAAGTGTGGGCTGCAGCAAACTTTATTAGTGAGACATCTTGAAGCCTCAGGACATGAATTTTCAGTGCTGTTCTGTGACACTGACCAAACTGGCTCCCACTGTTGGCACTTGGGGAAGTTTTATTCACCATAGGTGTGTGTGAATGGTCAGGAGAGCTGGCTTCTTGCCCCCGGTGGCTCCTGTGGCACTATTGCACTGAAGGCAAAAAACCTGGTTTTGGTAGTACCTGCAGAAGTTGTGTGAGCAGATCTGGTTGTTAGTACTTTATCTATCACTGGGTGTAAAATGACAGTTCCTAAAGTGTTAAAAAGCACTGTCTTGGGGTCAAATATGCCAACATCAGGTGGTAATGATGCTGTCGTGTACAGAGGAATAATGGTGCCTACCATTGACTTACTTTGCTTGCTCTGTGATTCAAAAGAAAAACCCCACAATCCTGGAAACCTGTATTAAAGTGAAAGAAACTTTTTTTTGGTCATCAAATGCTGTTTTAAGGAAAATTAATTTATAAGTGCAATTTAGAGAGATTATGCTAGTTTTTAAAGATACTGGTAGCTCAGATATGCTTGTTTCAGGTTTAAGTGATTCAAATGCTTTTATTTTATAAATACTTCTTAGCCAGGAGGCTACAGTCCTAACAAACCTTGACTGTGCCTATTCTGTAAATTTGTTCTGTTGCTTGCCTGAGAACTGATGAAGTCTGTGTTTATTACAGAGAAGCTATGTGTTTTTACTTTTAAATGGTAGGTTTTGAGTGAGACCTTACTGTCTTCTTAACAGCACTAAATGCAAAGCTTCACTGTTTTTGTTTTTTTTTTGGTCCCAGTTATTTCCACTGATTCCTGCTATTTTCTGAAACTTCCTGTTCCGATACTTTTTAAAAACATATTTAAACCTAAAGCCGAACATGTTCCTATTTTTATTTCCTTCTTTTCTCATCTGCCGTATTACTTCATCTCTGACTTTTGCTCCCCTTCTAATCTTTTATTGATGCCCTAGTGGCCTTGCATTTTCCAGTTGCCAGAGATCACTAAAGTTTAATGCTGCAAATACAGTGATCTTGGAAATGACAGGAAATACATGTAATTATCAAAAAACCCACTATAACGGTCATGGGTATGGAGTTCTGATCATGTCTCTGTTATGGATTTTTTTTTCTAAATTTTTTTGTAATTTCAGATTACTTAAGCTTGTGACACTGTGCCTTGGTGCTTCCATTTGAAAAGGCTGCTGCCTACTACACATTTAATGAAGTTAAAACCTACATTGCTTTAAGACATAATAAAATTGTCAGTTACTGTGAGTTTCCTCTATGTATTGCTCAGTAATATTTCACCAAAAGATGTAAGCAGACTGTTCCTGTGTGTATTCAGCATGATAAAGTGCTTTATCTAAAAATGAAGGTGGCTAGATGGAAAAATATTATCAAACCCATGCTTAGGTTTTTTTTTTCCCCTTTTCATGTGCTTATGTACTTTCTGAATTGCTGAGGACTCGTGACTTCAATAGCTGGGCCTAAGGTTTTCTGATCATCTCTGACATAGGATCCTGAACTCCTGGACCAGTGGACTGCTGTCTGTCTAGAGACTATGAACTGAACAAATTACTTCTTTATTTTTTTTTAATCTCTTTAATGTAATTCCATGCACGAACTCCAGGTTAAGGTTATGGCTGACAAAACTGTTGATAATTGAGTCCAGTGTCCCAAAGTAGTGGTTCCTCCTATTTGAATTCTGCTCTCCTTTTCCTGGTTTGGTTTGGTTTTTTTCTTCCCAATTGTTTTACTTCCAACTGTCAGAGCAGCTTCTATACAGAGCTAGCAAAGGATATTTCTCTGTTAGAGAGATTTGTTTCTTATCAATATGTAACTGATCTTTTTATCAAATGTTGAAGAGTCCAAGCTCTGTTTTCGTTTTTGTGATTCTTTCAAGACCTCCTTCCCCCAGATAAATCCTGGTGTATTAATTGGCTGATATTTGCTTTTTTCTTTTCAGTGGACTCATTGGTTGCAGCTGGGCCATGGTGTTTGCTGCTGGAGGCTTCAAAGTGAAACTTTATGATATTGCACAACAGCAGCTAACAAGTGCACTGGAAAATATTCGGTGGGTCAGCTGACTTGTAATGAAACTGGGGGATTCTTGTCATTATGAATGGTCATATCTTGTTGTTTCAGGGAGCATAGATTTTAGGCTTTGAAGAAGGCTTTAACTTAGAAATACGGGTCCTGTTAAAATCAGAAGGACTGTGCTGCTAAGTATGACATACTTCTGGAGAGAAGTTTAATTTTTAAGTAATTCAAGAGCTTAAGTTTAAATTCAATTGTTTAAATTATGTTTACCCCCATTAGGTTATTTATAGGCTGGGTTTAAAATATATGAACGTAAGAGCTTTTGCATAGAAAGTCAACAAAGACTCTTTCAAAGTGGAAGTAGGTTAACATAGATTGCTGAGAAGCCCTGCTACAATTACTAGTATTTTATAGCTAGTTTTTAAACTCTTTAACTAGAATTTTTGAGTCCTAGAAGAACAGGTTGGTAGTTTCATCGAAGATGCAACAACTGATCAGTTATAGTTGAAGTGGGAAGCATCTTTAGAAGGAGAGCAAATTTGGGGGTGTGAACATGGCATCACTCACATTGGTTGAGGCCAGCTGTCCTCCAGCCCTCTGCTGTTGCCCATGGCACTGTGGCTAAAGCCACATGCTTTTCATAGTACAAGAGCTCCAAGTTCAAGTCTTGCCTGTCTGCTCCCCTCCTCCAACCTTCAGTGCCTAGAAGTTAATTATGCATTCAGTAACTCATAACTAGATATCTTGCAAGCATTTCTCTAACCTTCCCTTGAACTCCTGTAAATCCTTATGTGGCCTTCTTGCCAAAGGACTTTGTGTTCTGCAGGTTAACTGCTTGCTGCATGAAGAGCCATTCCTTCTGTTTGTTTTGAACCTGGCTCCTCAGTTGCTTTGATTGACCCCTAGTTCTTATGTTAAAAGGAACAGTGTCTGGTTGGTCTTATATGCACCTTCTTCTTGCTGGGCCTGGAAATACAGCTTTTATCTGCCTGTGAAAGAGGGTGAGAGTACATTTATAAAGTGGTTCTGTGCACAACCTCATGTTCCTGTATTGGTAATTAATGCTGGAGTTCAGATGGCTTCACAACCAGCATAAACCTGAATGCATTAGCTCTCCCTTCATGGTGCCTTGGAGTGACACGTCAGCTTCTGTGTGACAGCTGTATGGGGTGTAAGGTGCACCTAAACAAGGTGGTGTGTTGCATCCTAATTGCTTTCTGTAGCAAGGCTTGAAGCAGACAGGAGTGACTTCAGGAGCACTGTTTAGCTCAGTTCAGTTGTAGGAGTTCAGAAGTTAAACAGTATGTGGTATCTAGTGGGATTTGCCAAAAAAGGCTTGATAGCAAAAGAAGGGGTGAAACTTTTTTTTCACTTTCCAGGTAGATGTTAGTCAGACCAAACATTTCTGTTGCATCACCTAGATGACAGACACTTTTACTTTTTTTCAGAATTGCTGTCATAGTGGTAGCCATGATAAGATTCTGTATTATTAGGTGGGACTTTCGTGGTGTTCATTACTAAAGCAAGCACTTGCCCCTAATTTTTTCTTTTTCTAATAGCAAAATGAGGATTTTAGCCTTTCAAGGTTTTCAGCTTAAAAATATGAAGCACAGATGGCATGTGTAATAGATTAAAGTGCTATTTGTGCAGGTCTGTACTGTTCCGTGCCTGCATGTGTTGTCCTGTAGGAGTTCACAGAATCACAGAATGGGTAATGTTGGAGGGCAGCACTGGAGGTCACCTGGTCCAGCCTCCCTTGCCAACAGTTCAAGGCAAGTTCAGTTGAGTTCAAGACAGGTTTTGCCTTTTACATAAAATGTTCTTAACTTATAATTAACTTGTGTATCTTGGCTGTCATGACACTCCAGTGTTAAAAGGCCTAGTTTCAGGAGAACACAGTTTTTGTGACAAGAATACAAGCTATTGAAGCAGTTGCTTCAACCACTATTTGAATGATTGTGTTTATCAAAATATGGTGAACTTCGTTGCACTGATTTCATAGCACACACCCTGCAGTAAGTTACACTGAGTTAGTGATGTGATACTTCTGTAAGAGTTGGAGCTTGAGTAGGTAATGAGGGCTCACAGGAGAGCAGCAAGGGCATGCCTGTTGGAGCTGTCTGATAGAGGCAGCTGGTGACTATTTCTCTGAACTTGATGTGATTTGCTTTCCTTTCCTTTTTCCCTCCAAATAGCAAATACTTTTTGGGAAGTTTTTAGGCTTAGGGGTTTTGTGGTTTATTTTGGTTTAGTATTGGGAAGTATTTGTTCCACTCTAGTCTGCAGTCCATGAACTTCTACTGTATGGAGATACTACCTATTAAAGGGAAACTGGAGTGTACAGGTTACTCTTTGTAGTTTTCCTTTTCCAAACAAAAGAAAAGTGGGATTTGAGTAGTAAGCAACATTCACTTTACTGCTAAAAGGAGATGATACTTCTTTGATGGCAGAAATGATACTTAACTATTTTATGTCATTGCCTTTTAGTATGTTGACCCAGAGCTCATTGCCTTTTGTACGAATTCAGAACATCTCAGGGTTCCTCAGCTTAATGAATTCAACTCTCACAAAACAGTAGGTGGGCAGCAGGGATGTGTAATCCTGAAAGAGGACTGGAATGAGTCTGGAATGGATGTACAATCATGATGAGAGCCTATGTGTGTCTGTATGGAAAATCTGAAAGGTACTCTAAATTTACTCAAGACACTTGGTTATGGGTAGAAGATGAGGTTAAAGCATGGAATTTGAATCTACTGAAAGAGGTCAAAATATATGTCAGGTTCACACCATATCAGTAGACCAGAAGCAGAAAGAAAAGGAGAATGTTTTTCCTAAGACCTAATGTGGTGTGATGGTTTTACTACTCGTCTGCCTGTTGAGCAACATGTAGCAGTCAGTGCCCTGGCACATGAAATGACTGCACATGGAATTGAACTGCATTTACCCATGGTGTTTTATACCACTGTGTCCTCTAATGGAACAGCCTTTTGTTCTGCTGAAGAAACAAACTAATGCACATTTTATACCACACTTTACCTACTGAATGCATGCTGCAGTAACCTGCCTTGGGCAATGTAACTTTTCATATCCAGCATGCTTTCTTCTGAGCCAGTGTGATTCTGGTTTGAATGCAAGGTTACTAAACTTTAAAGTAATGAGAATTAGAAAAACAAGTAGTATCCTATTCCTGAAAGTAACCCTAAAACATAAGATGCACAAATGCTTTAGTGCATGCCTCTCTGCTAAAAATAAATTTATGGTTCTTGTAATATGTAAACTTTTTCAAGTAGTTACTATCCTACTGTACTAAACACAATTATGCTGCTGATAAGTATTGATTATTTAGAGGGCTTGCTGGCTTAGTCTTCCAGTCTGTCTTATGTGTTGCTGTATTGTACTGGTACTGTATATATATATATATCAAAGGCAAAAAGCAGCTTGGCTTAGATCTTCCTTGATAGTTTTATATATCTCCTTTCAGGGGAGAATTCTAACTAGATGATTCTTTTCAAAGTGTGCTTTTATATTGAGTACCTGACACTGGCATATCAAGCTTGTGCTACTAAACCATAGGCTTGATTCTACCTTTGGATTTTCTCTCTGCCTCCCCCTCTGCCCCCTAAAAAATGCAATTAACTAGCTGAACAAATCTGCTTCATTTGCAGAACTAACTAGAAAACATACTGATAGGCTCTGGAAGGGGATAGTTCCATCTTGCAGAGGTTCTGTCTGACTGTTTTGTAGTTGAAAACACCTCCAAAAGGAAATGTATTTGCACCTCATTGCTCTGTAGTAGTGTTAGTGTTTTCTTCCCTTCCCTTCTTTTTACTGGGTGATATGGTTGTGATTAAGTGGTCTTTAATTGTATAAGTATTTGCTTCTTGCAACAGTTTGTGCTGAATTTTACTGCATAATAGTAGCTGTGGATAAAGGTGATGCAAGTGGAGTGTGGACAAGGTGAGTCAAGTGTTAGCATCGCTTTCAGGGTCCTTCTGTAAAGACTTTTAGAGTAGCATTTGTAACCAGGAGCATTCCAGGCATTTTATGTGATGAGCAGTCTTCCTATAGATTGGATGCCTTATCCTGAAGCAAATACTATCCCACTTCCCAATGTTGTGTTGACATGGGCAGACAGGTGCAAGAGTAAAACTCTGCAGGTAGATGAAGTGAGGGCTCAAACAGGAAACAGTATTTTTTTATGGATGTGAATTCTTCATTCTTCAAAAACCTTACAAGTATTGAGTGAGACTGCCCAAGCTGTGCACACAACACAGCTTCAGAGTGAAGCCCTGTGCTGAGTGCCATGGATATGGCTGAAATGATCTCTGTCTGTAGTCATCCTAGGGATGATCCCCCAGGAATTTAGGCTGCCTTGATTAAAAAGTCATCCAGTAGAGGTCAGTGGTGCACTGCTGCGTTTCAAACCATTGTGCCTTAATGTGTGAGTATCAGGGAACACTGTTTTCCCACAGTTCTGTGGCAATCTAATACCCCAGGGGAATATCAGGATGGTTCAGCATTTGAAAGACTTAAAATTTATTTGTGGAACCAAGCAACCAGAATGTCAATAAGTAGATTGGCAAAAAGTGTGAAAGATGAAAATTTCCTGTCAGGGAAGGCCAAAATTGAAGTAAGCACGTATGCCCTACTCCATGCTTTAACTGGTCAAATGCACGGATAACATGAAGATTGGTTATGTTAACAGGAACATTTTTTGTTTAGGTGGGGAAAAAAAAAGATCAATCCTCCTCAATTCCAAAGATGACAATGACAGTTTTGCAGGTTACCTAAGGAATGGTATTCTCAGTGTATTGTTAATGGTTTCTGACAGAAAAGCAGAAATGGGAGGGTAGTTATCACTGACAGAAAAGGAAAGAGATGAAACAGGAGATGGGAGCTGCAAACTTCTCTGGGAGCTTGGGGAAGTAAAATAGAAGCTAGATCTCTTAGTCTATGACACTAGCTTTTTTGAATCCCTCAGTTACCATTCATGTGCTGTCATTTTGGAGGACCAGGGGGATGAGGCAAATGTAGTATTGCAAAGAGAGTGAACGAGAACTTCACCCTCTCCTTCAAAGAAGGAAGTAATTCTGATATGATCACTTCAAATGTAACTTTTGGTGGGGGTGTGTGTGTTTTTAGTTTGGCTTGGGGTTTTTTTAAGCAATATATATAGCATGTGAACAAGAGTGTGCTGGATTTGGGCAAGAGCACCTGGGAAACTTCTGATGAATGGATATTTAAGGTCTTTTGAATTATTGGTTCCTTATCTTGCCTCACAAGGTGTGAGGGAGCCAGAAGTTTGGATACCCTAGCTTAGGTGCACCTGTTTCTTTAGAGATGAAGCATTGGCACATTTAGTGCTAGAAACCTTAAGTGTTGGATGAAGCTTCTGCCCAGCAAGTTGTGGTGTATATACTCTGTGAGCTTGGGAAATGAAGCTGGAGCTTCCTGTTTCCTATTCCTTGCCATGCAGATTGCTTAAGAGGTAGAAGTCTGTGCTTTTCAGCCATCTATTTGCTGTGTCATTAAGTTGGTGGGAAGAATAAAGGATTTTTTTTCCCCTGCTGTTATTCATTAGTTCAATTTCCTCTTGTCTTCCTGAGGCTGAGCAGTTTTTGCTGAATAATAACCAAAGGCTCAGAGAAGTTCTGGCTTGAGGTAACTGAACAGATTTAACCATGATAGTGGCTACATCAAAGAGCTGTGGGTTGATTGTGATCAGACAGTTTAATCCCACTTCATTTCTGTGGAAATTGTTCCTGTAAGTGGCTTATAATGTTTTGAAAAATGGCTTGTTTGTTCTGGATGTTCCAGGGCTTCAAACTATAGAGACCTTTCCTGAGAAAGTGGCATGTCCAGTCCCAGCCACGATGTGTACTCGAGCATTGATTTAAAGTTTTAGCCACCTCATTTAGTAACTACTTGATTTTTTTTTTTACACTTGTTCTGTAGTCATTAAACCTCCCCCCCTTCTCCAAAATGTAGTGGTATGGGTTTTTTAGGAAGGGCTCTTGGCTGTATGGAATGTATTTATTTATTTCTATACAGTTAAAGAGCTGTTCCTATAGCAAGGCTTCATAACAAAAGAGCTGTTTGTAAAACGAGGTGAAGTGTATTAAAGGGACCATGCTTCCCATTAAATATGAGTGGGAGAAAAGTCTTGCTGATTGTGCACCAGTGAAAACAAGTGTGAGATGATGACAGTCTTGCATCTAGGAGTAGATCTTAGAGCTGTCTGTGCTTGAAGAGAAGAAAAAACTCTGCTAGGATAGGGGAGGAAGGAGAAATGACAGCAATTAACTTTTATATTTCTGAATATAGATATGTGCAGTGGCATGACAAATAGCATAGTACTACTGGTTTGTTAAGAAGGTTTTAAAAAACAGTAGTGATGGCTTAACAGTGATGAAGTGTTTAAATGTGTCTATGTTGTTTTTGTCAGCAAACAAATGAAAGAGTTGGAGAAGTCGGGATTCCTGAAAGGAGCTTTGAGTGCGGAACAGCAGTTGGCTCTCATTAGCACTTGTACAGACCTGAAGGCAGCAGTAGAGGGTGCTACTTTCATTCAGGTAAGCAAAGATTTGCCAGCTCCTAGCAAACACTTTAGAAAGATGATCAAAAGCTGTGTTACGCAGCAGGTGGGCACTGGAGAGTTCAACATCCTGACCCCAGGATACAGTCGTGCTTGTTCTTTCTAGCCTACTATCCTGACGTGGGAGACCGTGCCTCTTTGCAGAATTTCTTACACTAAAGTCCTTGCAAATTAATTCTGAGTTATGTGGGGAGAGGCTGGCAGCTAAGCTGGGAAGGGAATTGCTGACCTCCGTGTATAATAAGGACTGTACCCATTAGAAAGATGAATGTGAAGTGAAGGTGGGCATGACAGATTATCTCTTAGGGAACACCACGTATTCTAGAGCTGGGTCTAAAATGTATTTTTTACTCTTCAGGTACGTAGTGAAGGCAGGGACTATGACTGTGTCTGAGATGACTTCTGTTCTGACTTTGAGGGAGTGCTATAGCCAAGCACAGCTATCCCAGAGTTAAGAGTATTAAAATCAGGGTTGATACATAGGTTTGGAATCTGTGCTGCCAAGTAAAATTGGAATGGGGAACTAGCTGAATTACCAGACCTGACAGTTTGTGGCTGCTTAATTATTAATATGCTCACTGGATTGGGCATAGTGCAGAGAACAGGCTAACCTGGGACTATTTCTGGGATAAAGTATAAATGAGTTTTCATTAGGATTGGCATCTCCTACCCTACATGGCTCTCCAGTATTACTCCAGTGTTGTACTCTTAGCTGTCTTTACATGTGTTTGTGCTGCACTCAAAAGTTTGCAACTTACACTGTCGGGCTGTAAATCCCACAGTCTGATTAGCTGCAACACAACCTCAATAACAAATTGAACTGAAAGAGGACAGACTTCCAGACCTTTTCTTTGTCCCAATTTGGTGAAGTGAGGAGGAGAAAATGGGAGGCAGGAGAAAGTCTGACACAGAATTCAAGGTGTGAATGTACTCTACATTTTTACAGTGGAACACTGTTTTGTGTTCACTTCCTTTTCTCTGTATCATGAAACTATATATTGTCACTCCCAATATCTTTCATCACTAATGAGCTCAGAACTTGTCAGTTCACGGTATTGTGTTCATGCATGTATTGCCTACTTCTGCTGAGTTTAATCTGCAAATTTGTTGTCTAATCACTCAGTCCTGTGAAGTCCTTTGCAAGTGTTTGTGGTTGTGATAATGATGGCCAATTTAAGTTTTATGAGCTAACCTAATGAATGGATGTAACAAAGGGCACAGCTATCTGTGAATCAGCACTGCCCATCATATTGCAGTGAGTAAGAACTGGCTGTTCTTCCTACCTTCTGCTTACTCTCTTTTTACAAGTTACTGTCCATTAAAGGATCTTCCGTCTGACATGTGACTGCTTAACTTTCTTGAAGTATTTTTTTCTTGCAATACTTCTGGACATTCACACAAACTGCATCAGCTACATGATGCCTGTGCTTGTTGCTTCCTTTAGAACATTCTACTAGGTCTATGAGTTGGAATTTTACTCGTAAAGTTGCTTTTTTTTTCCCTAATATTTCTTCCCTTTCATTCTTCTAATTTTTGTGGTACTCATTTGGTGCTACCTTTTTCTCTTAACTTGCTTGATAAAGATGAAAGGCTTACAAAAGGCTTGCAGGCTTACTGTTGAGATCTTTCCTGAAGTTCCCTTAGAGGTTGCATTGTGATTGCCACTCTTCTCTTTGGTACCAAAATATAGCATAGAGTTAGTGTCTTTTCAAATGGGTGGTTGTATACAATTGTTACTGTGTTGGGTATTTCAACCATATCAAAACACGCCCCAGTACTGTAGTTCTGGTTCCCCTCTCCTCTGTTCTATGAATTCTTCAGCATCTTTCAATTTCAGACAAACCATGGGAGTCTCCAAGGCTTTAAACTTCAGCTTTCTACAAGGATTAGAAGACAATACAGAACAATTGCAAAGAAATCGCTGTTCTGTGTGTGTTTTCCAGATGATCCTTCTATACTTTCATCTTTCGGTCTTATGCATTCTTCTCCAAGCATTTTGAAGAAAGAAAACATTTTTAAATTATTCTGTCTAAACTGTGAGGGAATGCTGATGTCTCCTTTGCTTTGTCTTATTTTCACAAATTAACAATCCTACATGGCCCAGTTTATTTGAGTACCACATCAACTTTGTGAAGGCTGCCTTCTTGTTTCCAGTATTCTTGTAGTTCTGCTTGGGGTTTTTTGCTGTTTCAAGCATTTCTTACTACTATGTTTACTTTCTCTGTATGCTACCTGTAGGGATCTGATCCTTCTTAGTGCCATCTTTGTATCTCTTTAGCATCCTGACTTTTATTTTGCTGTCTTCTTTTGAAGCTGAACACAGCTGTGATGGAGTTCTTGGCTCTTGTTGGTCTGGCATGTTGAGTTTTAGTATGCTGCTGGTCCTGTTAGAGAGGGTCTTTGGCAGTAAGATTTTTGAACAAGGTCTTGCATGCCACATCAGATTAAATCGAGGGCTGCATCCTTCCTCACCACCATCAGGTGATCGATGAAATGGGCCTTGGGCAAATGTTGCAAAATCAAAGTAATTTTGTGTTGGAAGGAACCCGTGGTAGTCATCTGGCCCAACCCATTGCAGGACCAACTTGTGCAGGATTTGTGCAGTTGGTCTTTGGATAAACACTTCTGGTCTCTTTGGGTAACTTGTTACAATGTTTGATTACCCTCATTGTGCAACTTCTTTCCTTATATCTAATTGGAATTCTCTTCTTGCAAGTTCATTCTCTTGCCACCTGTCCTACCAGCCTGTACCTCAGAGAGGTGTGTTCCTTTCAGGTGATTGAATACAACAGTGTTGTGTTGGTAGCCTCCAAATAGCAACAATGTACCTGGGGTAACTCCAGCTTTCTGGTGCTATTTTTTGTTCCTTGGGCCTCTTGTTGTCTCTAAACATGTAGTTATTTAGTATATAAAGAAAAATAAACTAAATAGCAGCAGTATGCCCATGGATAATGAGTTGTATGTGTGAAACATGGTTGGCACTATTTGTGTCAGCTCATCAAATCATAGCATTAAAGTGTAGTCTGATTCAAAATGTTAACAAATACACAGTGGAAGTGGGCAAGCAACTTATTTGAACTAGTCTTTAATTTCCTCTTGAAGGGAGAGTGGTGGAATAGAATGAGAGAGTCTTAATTCTTGGCTCACAGCCTTATTTCAGCAGTGAGCAGACTACTCTCTGACTGAACCATATTAAACTTTGAAAGCATTGCTTAGTTGAGCTTTGAACCTAGAAGGACAAAATATACTAATTGTAACTTATGCATGCAGGTGTTCTAACTTTTAGTAACTTAAAAATTAAAACATTGGTTACATTAATGTTAATTGAATATAGAGGACTCCATTTGTTCTCTTAATGATATAACCTACTGATTAGCTGGTTAGAAAACTTCCATGAGATCTGCATTTCTTTACCCTGGATTTCAGTTGGTTAAGGTTTAACTTCTTGTCAGATTTGGCCTTTGTAGAGTAAGTCCACTTCAAGCTTTAAAAAATTTCTTGATGTTTGCATTCTGTGAGTAAATTCTTCAGTTGCTTTCTGTGTAATTTTGATGGCACATAAATTAAAACAGATGGGTTATAGAAGTAAAAAGTGGAACTTCTTAAGTTATATTAGTGAAGATAAAAGGAAAATGATACAAGAAATAATTAGAAGTACCGGGTAAGAAGAAAATTCGTAACAATAATGTCACAAACCTTTTAAAACAAAGTATGCCTTGATGCATATTATTTTATGTTTTCCTCTCCTGAGCATTTTCAGAAAGTAACTTGTCTTGATTAGTGTGCTTTGCATAATCCTCAAGAGGAAATCAGTCCATGTTTTGCTCTCAACCTAAGTATTCACACAGGTTGATTTCTGGGAACTTTCCTGTGCTACTCAGAGTAAGTGCATAACCTGTAGCATGTAGATGAGTGTACACTGCAAGTTCTTATATCACTGAAAGCTTTAATTCTGAAATAACTTTTCCTTTAGCTGAAAACTTTTTGTAGACAAATTAATGGATATGTTTGTACTATAATGTCCCTGGCATGAGATTATCATGGGCGAGCTAAACATTTCTTAATATTTTGCTTTTAGCTTTCCTGCATATGATGACTTTTGTCTTCTGTCCTTGTGTGACTATTGGGTATTGAACATCTTGGTACTGCTTTGAATATTATAACCAGGCTTGAGTGAATGTGTGTCTAGTTGCATTATTTAGTTCCTAAATAATATAAACTCAATAGAAGTCAGTGCAGCTCTTGTGTGATCTCTTACCACAACACTAGTAAAACAAAACCAGATCTTAATTTAAACTGAAGAATTTACTAAGTGAACAATGAAGGTTACTAGCTCTCAGAGGAAGATAAGTTGGCTAACTATTGGTAAGATCTTACACTTGACACCTGAGCTGCTGTCCATTCTGGTGCAGGGGCTGGCCAGGCTGGTTGAAGATGGACACACACAAAAGGTGACTGAGAGGTGATCTCTGAACTCATCTTTTGTGCTGGGGCATTGAACAGAGCAGACTGGGCAGGGGGATGAAGTTAGGCTTTTAACTTACACCCTGTGTTCTTGAGGTATTTATCCTTTTTACTTTAAAAAGAACTCTGCCTAAAAGCCTTAGAACAGTATCTTCATTTCCTGCCCACCCCCCATCCCTTTAAAAAGAGAGCGTCTTCCCCCCATTACACCGGCAGACAGACTCTGTAGAGCTGGTGATAAAGACACTAATAGATCTTCAACCTGGTATCTTTTGTATCTTGCTGGCTCTTTCATCTCTTCCAGCTAGACATACTTAAAAAAAACCAATGTTAACAGCTTTCAAAAGGCCTGGTGGTGCCTCAGGATGCAAAACCAGCATTGACTTTGGAGATCTAACAACAGGTGTCTTGTCTCTTGGGTCATAAAAATTAGTCTTTGACTGTCTGGTACCCCATAGCTTTTGTTTTAGTTTCATGACAGCTTTCAGGAGCCTTTTTACTTCTGGGGATGAGGGAATGTCTGTAGACAGTGGGTGAAGGTGTCTTTAGCTGCCCTGAGCTCTGAAGACCATACTGATTTGGAAGCTGTGTTAGTCACATGCCTCTGTAAAAACCAAACTGCTGGAAGGCAGAGTGTACATGCTTTGCAGTAACATGCCTTCTTCTGGATTGAGCCCTGGACAAACATAGGTCTGTTTGCTCTCAGCTGGGCAAATATAACCTTAGGCCTGGTTTTGCTCTACTTAGCTTAAACGCTGGCCTGAGGTGTTTTGGCTTCTGAGGGAACAGGTTTTAAGCATGTGACCTGACTTGCTGGTCTTTGTAGAAGTTTCGAGAAAATTCTTTCTGATTTTAGGGATTGAAATGATTTGATCTTAAAGACTTTCTGTAAAACATTTTATCAAGTCAGTGTCTGAGTTGAGCTGAAAGACAATGTTTAGGTAAACAGCTTGCCAGTGTCACTGCTGTGGTGTTGCTGCTGAATGGGTTTATGTCCTTCCAAACTTTCTAACATTCATTTTCCATCTAGTCTGTGCATATAATAGCTGGTGTTGTCTACCATTACAGTTTTGAATATGGTTTTGGTCCCTGTTTCATGAGGTTGCCATTGCCAAAACTGTCATCCTTCCCAACAACTAATCTTGCTCTTCAGCTTCTCTGCCAGTACTCCCTGGTCTCTTTCCTGAGGTTGTATTTTTTCCATTGCCTTTCCTAGATCACTTTCACTATTTTTCAGGGTGGATGGGACCAGGGTAGTAGAAAACAGAGATTTAGTTCTTTGAGACAGGATATGGGGAGGAGGATGTCAGTCAACCTGTTTGAAATCTTATTGCCCCTTCCTGAGGGAGAAAGAAAAATTTTCATCTGTAGCAGCCTGATGAACTTGTCTGTCTGTCTTTTGAAAGTTTTGTAGGACATGTGAACATCATGGAAAGAGACAGATCTCTTCATGCCATGGTACTAACAGGGGATGAAGCAAAACTTGTCTCATTTGCTGTGCTTGTTTCAAACAAAAAAGCCAGCCAAAAAACCCTCCACAGAGCCCCCCAAACCCTCCCAAATCGGCAAGTTTGAATTTAGAAAATGTAGTTCTTAAAACTAGTACCTCCTCAAATCCTGTTTTTTTTCTACCTAAGGTTGAACAGACACTTGTAATTCAGTAATTTATTTTGAACAGTATAAAATGGCAGTAACTTGATTTTTTTATTGCTTAGATTCTTTAACAGAGTATGTTTATGAAACACAGGAAAGTACAAAATGTTTCCATCCAAATGCTGGATTTCACCTCAGTGCTGTTTACTTGCACAGTATCATGTGGTCGACAGTCTTTCATGTCACTCAAGAGGTAGTGATTTAAGAAGCATCAGATTTCACACTGCTGTGAGCTCATATGTTCAAGACAAAGAAGAAGTTATCACTTTAGATCTAAAGTGATTTATAGCCCTAAATTAATTTTTTTAAAATTATATTAACCTGAAAGTGCTGGTGCTTTAACTGATGTTTCTACAATAACCTTTCTCATCTACTGATGAGGCTAAAGTCAGGCAGGATCAGTCATACCTAGACAACTGTCTGTCAAAAATGTGTTGTTAAGCTGTTCTTCAAATTCTCTTCTGCTGTGATTCCTTCTCCTCCTATATTTAGCTTCAGCACATACATAACCCATATAAAGTCAGTAACTGAAGGCCCAGGATGGGAAGCCCCCATGCCTGCATTTTATTAATAGTTTTTATAATTGTGTCACATGGTGATAATATGGCTCTGTCATTCCTAAAAAATGTCCAGTCTGCTTTTCAGTTAAAGGAGCTGCTGTCTGTATTATGCTTTCTTACCCCTGGCTTACAGGATAGCAGTTAGTAAGGTAGTTCAGGTTCAAAATAAAAGTCTTGGTTGCCAAGGTTGTGTGGCTTGTTTTTGGCTAACTATGGCTGGTTTACACCTAAGGAGTCCTCTGTTGCCAAAGACATTTTGTTAATGATTTGGTATTTGGACATGTGCTTGAAACCATCTTGGAGGAAGTTGTGTGCCTGCTTAGTGGAATCAGTATCTGCTGTGAGAAAGGGGCAGACAGCTCCTGTTCCCTTGCATGTATCCCACTGGGTTGGGTTTCTGCATCACATCCAAGTGCTTCAGGATTTTTGGGGTGGTTTATTTTGTTTTGGTTTTTTCCTTCTTCTTCCTCATTTTAACTGATGAAAATGCTGACACTGCACTGAAAGGTGTGCAATAGCCTGGGGCCTTCTTCAGTAAGAGCTGTGTGTGTGCCTCCTGCCCAGCTGCTGGCCTTGCCTTTATCCTCAGATGAGGGTAGCAACACTTTATAAAAGGAGAATGAAATAAATATGTTTTGTCCCCACCATCTATGCAGTTTGAAATTGTGAATTTTTGTCACCTTGTCTTAATTAATTTCTTGGTCTGCTGTTTGATCCACATACTGTCTATCTTTAAAGGGCCTTAATATGCATCTAAAACTACTTTTGGGGAAGCATGGTGGAAAAAGTCCAAAATACTTGAAGTCAAGTAATTGCATTTGAAATATGCATAGTTTAGAATGTTGTGAAATTACCAAACCTCTTCAATGTATGAAAAAAATAGATATTTGAGCTAAGTTGTAGTGGTTAACAGTAATACCAGAAGCAAAACTGATACTCTGATTTAATAATTTGTTCTGATATTAAAAATACAGTTTTACATCTCTGCTTGTTTCACTAGCTGAACTCCCAGACTCAACAGTCCAAATGGCACATTTTTTAATTGCAGGTGGTGTAGTTTCCCAGGTTCATGTGTGTGGCTCTTCTGTACTGAGTAGAGTGCACTTCAGTGTCTGACATGGAATACAATAAAAAACAGCTCAAGCTTCTTTAATAGAAGGTGCATCTTCACTCTTCCAGAACAGAAATATACATCTTTGGTCTGCAGGAGCAGACCAGACTAGCATGTCAATACGAAAGCCTAAATAGAACTAATAATAATAGTTAGGACTGAAATACTAAAGACAGTAGTGAGCATTTTAAACACTCCTTTGCTTAAAATATAATTTGATGTGGATTCAATAAAATAGTGACAATGACTGAAACACAGCAGTCTGTAGGCAAGATGGAGCAAATAGATGGAATCTTGCTTTGATAACTTCAGTAACCTCAGTTTTGCCAGTGATGTTGGGGAAAACAGAACTGGTTGTAAAATCACAGGGTTGAATTTACAGAGTTTATTTTAGCGTATGTGCTTCTTTCAATTAGGCTTTTACAAGAATCTTTTATTACATTATTTAGATGTAGTAAAATTCTATGGCGTAGTTGTATTTGACTGTACAGTTGCTATATATAGATAGTAATAGTGATTTGAAATCTCTGTTTTATTAAATTTTCAGGTCTCCTTTTCAGGTATTTTTAATGTCTGTCTTAACATTCAGGTTGTGTGGAAACCCACAGGTGTATGTAAACCCACAGATCCTAGCTTTTTGTAGGTTTATGTTAATCAGGCTTTGTTTTAGAAATAAAACATTCTGAAGTGACTTGTTAGATTGAAAATGAAACAGTTATGCCTGTCTTTTCTGGGAAATATTTTCTCTAGTGGATTATAACTACAGAAGATAATGGAAGTGTTTGTAGAAATGTATTAGGCACCAAGCTTTCAGAAAAGCTCACTTTCTGAGATGCAGAACTCTTTGTCTCTTAATCCTGTGAAGTTCTTTATATTCCCACAAAAAGCTGGACATAATATGGTTCCTGTTGCAGGAGTGCTGACAGTCTGGGTCCATGTAGTGGGACAGTTCAGTGCTTTGACAGCTGCTACTAAGGCCTCATTCTGTGAGAGGACAGGATGGCTGTCACTGGACTCTGGGAACTTTTCTTCAGGAGTGCCTCAAAATTGTCAGTTAAATCACAGCACTGACAAGCTGAAGTTCCTTAGAAATCTTTAAGTTAAATGTGTATAAACAGAGCAGGGCATATGTTTGTACACATATCCGTATACAGATGCCACAGCATCTCCAGATGATCTTACAGAAAGTGGCTTGCTTGTTGCTGAGTGGTTGCTAATCTTTGACCTTCTGCATGCTGGTTTAAATACTTGGCTTTCATCTTACACTGCCATGCTTGTATAGGATATTTACTTATTTTAGGACCATACCACGGTGTTGCAGTGCTTTGCTTCAGGCCTTAATTTGTTTCTTTTGTTTCCTGGTACTAATAAAGTGCTCAGCAGCAATTCTCATTGATAGTATAAAGAAAAGGTATTTTGCAAGATAGTGGGGGATTTTGGGGGGAGTGTTTTCCTTGAAGGTACAGGTGAGTTGCTACCTTGGCATATTTGAGAATGGATAGGAAGAACCTGGGTAGATGCCAGCATTTAAGTATAGGAAAATGAACTTGTGCATTTAGATGAGCGTGGATGCATGTGGGAGCACAGATGGTGGATGGCATGGTGACAAAGGCCTACAGAAAAACAGAGAGACCTTGTGTTTAAACAGATAAAACTCACTGACTTTCCATGTAGTGGCATTCCAGGGGTTGTGTCATGTTGGTGCAACTTTTTAATTAGGGGCAACTAGACCTCAGTCACCATGTTGGTGTATCAGTTAGCTGGGGAGTGAGTCTAGTATGTGTTTATCTTTGTGTAGCTCTATAGGAGTTCATAAATTGGTTCAAAGAGCTGCTATGTGTTCTCTGAACTTGTATTTGAATAGTGTAATGCCTATTGCCTTTAAGCCTTTAATTCAGTACAACACTTCCAGGAGATGTGTTTTAAAAATTAACAACTGTCATGTTCTGATCAGGCTGTTAAGAGATGTCTCATAAAGTTTAAATTGGAAGTCAGATCAGTAGCAACCTTGTTTACGTGGCCAGGCCTTGGAATAAAGGTGTACTGTTCACTGCAAACAAGAAGTATGATCTTCCCTAAGAAAAGGGCACAGAAATATACAGTGTCACTTAAAATGCGTGGAGCTGCATGCTAACCTTTTTGCACTGGTTCTTTGAGAGAGGCTGTGGTAGCTTTAAAACCGTATCTTATCTGCTCTCTGTTTGATCTTCTCTTTCTCAGGGTAAACAGAATAGCTTCAGACCTCTCCAGGCTCCATAACTGACAGCAAGAGAGGTTCCTGTTTAATGGATTGTTTAGAGCTTAATTTTCCTCCTGTTCTTCAGGGAATTGGTGTCTCTGAGAAAATAATTGAATGCTTGAGAACAGAAACTTTATTGCAGTGGTCCAACAACCTGAATACAATTGTGACACTATACGAGAAACTCCAAGCAAATGGCCCATTCAGAAACCTTATGTAACCGTGGCAGGTTTGAGTTTCCAGCAGATTTGAGTTTGCCTTTTTGATTATCATCTGATGTGAGAGCAGGCTTAGAGTTTCAAGTTCACAAACCTATTCAGAGCAGCTCTTTCATTAGCTTGAACAGTATCTGCAGAGTTCTCGTCATCTTTGGCTTCACTAAAAGAAGCTATTTAAACCTAACCAACAAGCAGGGATTCTGGAACTATGAGCAGAGTATCATTTTGTTTTGATAAGGCTGTCTAATACTTTGGACTCTATCTGGAGTTCTTAAATGACCCTGTTTATCTCTTCTGCATCATAGAACCTTTAGTACTGTTCCATGCAACTTATTTTTTAAGACTTCAAATTACTTTTAAACCCATTTATTAGTTTAAAAACTCTGGCCCTGGGCATTCCTGCCACAGAGTCTCTCTGAAGGTGCAGATATTAAATGTAAATTTTGGATTATGTCAAATGTTCAGCCTTTTTCCCTAACCTCTCCATGTGTAGTTCAGCATAACAGGAAGGACAAAATGTAGTACTGACAGGTGAGAGAAGGATAGAGTTGGAACACAGCAGATATTTGCTGTGTGTTTTAAGGGGGAAAGCTGGAGTTTTGCAACTTTGGGACCCTGTTTAGATTTTTTAAACCCTTCCAAAAACCCTAGAAAACAAGCTGGCCTTGTTCCTCTGTTTTCCTGTCATAGACCGAAATCTTTTCTGTTGATTGCAGGATCCACTGTAGTTATCCCATGTCCTTCTCCTGCCAGACTAGTGGATCTTTGCATGCTCTCCTCCAGGCAGTTCTGAAGATAACTTTGGAAATCCAGCAGACTGCACATTGTGGGTCTTGGCTCATACACGTGAAATTGCACACAATAATGTAGAGCTGAATGTGCTCAATAGCTTTGGGAGAAGTTTTGATAGCATCTGTTCTACTTCAGAAATCTTTCTCAGTGACCCTCACACTTAAAATGCTTCAGTATGTTGATTCATTTCAACTCTGGGAATTGTTACAGTGCAGATTGCAGAGCTGTACCTTGGAATTTCCTGACATAGTTCTGGAGATTGTAAGTTTGACTTCTTTTGAGATACACTTAGTTATTTCCATCTTGTCTGAGAGAGAATACTGACTTCTAGCATGTGAGATTCTCTTTTAAAAAAGAAGTGGAGACCTGGTCTTACTGCTCTGTATTGTGTTATCTCCCTGTGTGAGTAAAAGTCTGTATTTTAGAGAAAGCAGGATTACTTATTTTGTGTTAAATCTCCTGTGAGGTGTAGTGGTCCATCTGCTGCTGTAGATAAACTCTTGGGCTTTTCATTTCTTTAACTGTGGGAAGATATTTTTGTGTTATGGCACATCTAGGTTTGTGTTATGCTATATCTAGGCTGATTAAAATAGATGGTTTGTGCTGAATTCCTATGTGTCAAGGTGGGATCAGTGAAGCCTGAAATATATGGATAGATATTATTGAACTGGATGACTTCTAATAGTGTTTTTTGGTTTTATTCCAGGAATGTACTCCAGAGAACCTGGAACTGAAAAAGAAGATTTTTGGTCAGTTGGATCTTATTGTGGGTGACAATGTTATCTTGAGCAGCTCAACCTCTTGTCTCTTACCCAGCAAATTGTTCACTGGCCTTAAACACGTTAAGCAATGTATCGTGTCACATCCTGTAAGTATGATGGCATGTTTCCTTTCTGTGTAAACTGCATCCCAAACTCCTTCCTGCAGACTGCAAGACATAGAAGGTTGTTTGGAGCACTTGTGTGCAGGGGTCAGCTTTTCAAAAAAAGCTGTAATTTGGTTATTCTGTGAGTAGCAGCACTAATCTACAATTTTGAGAGGATGTAGCATGTTGCATACTGTTGGCTCAAGATATTCTCTGTGACCTGTTGTGCTCATATTGTTGGGTGTTTCTCATACTACTGGCTTTCAAAATTCTATGTTCTGGATACAAACCCATAACGTTGCTACTTGCTTCTGGTGTCATTGTTAGTCTTTTCTGTCCTTTTTCAGCTTCTGTTGGGTAATGGTAAGAATCCAAACACTGAGATGTATGTGCTTGTCAGGTAATGTTGATAAAAAATGGAAACTTTTGAGTCTGGTTTCTTCAAACTTATGATGCAGAAGCAGTATACCTGTAAGAGGAATGAAGGAATGATGAAATGGAGCAAATTTGACTTGGAGATGAATTTGCATGCTTTGTGACCAACTGGGACAGGGCAGTTGCAAAAATGGAATCACTAAAGGTTGCAATGGAACCTCAGAATGGTCAAAGGCACTTGTGAGCTTCTGTAGAGGTCTGTTTGGAACTGCCAGACAGCAGTTTATCACATCTCTCCTCAGCATGGAAGAGCATTTTATCTTGATCACTGGGATTCTTACTGCTTCTGTTTTCCACTACTCAATAAGCTAATGAATTTGTTAGCCCAGTGTTAGGCTGGTGGTCTGCTGATCAGTTAAGAGGACTTTGTCACAGAGAAAGGTGTTGCTCTGGTCTCTGCAATTTGGTAACTACATGATGTCTCTCCAGGGTATCCTTCAGAGTGTAAAGTAAATGTCAATTCCCTGGGCATGCTCAAGAATACTTTACTGTGGTGTCTCTACAGCTACCTGTAGCCTAATGGCTGTGGTGTCAAAGGATTTGGTCAGTCCCTTTCTGACTTCTCTACTCCACCATCCCCATTGTGCCTTGGGGTGACTGTGTGGCAAGGGGAACAAAAGGATTGGTTTGGTTTGTTTCTATATAATAAGTTTTCAATCCCGTTTAATTAAAAAGCGAAGTCAAACTGCAAAGTATGTATCTATGCCTAGATCTAGCCTTTCTCCAGTCTAAAATTCAGTAGTTCCTTATCTCACATTTCCAAGATTGTAATTTTCTCTAGTGCAAAAGAAGTGATAGTCTCTTCTATGCTTCTGTATTGAGTAATTACACAATTTTTTTAACTAGTTCATGTCTGCCTGACTGTTTGTCAGTCTTTGATTTGACTGTACTTTCTTACTGTTTCCCCAAGTTGGTCTGTACCAGTTGACTTTGTTTAGTCTGAACTGCAGTCTTTCAGAAGCCACTCCTGAAACCAGGTTTTATCAGATCTGGAAAGGTAGCTAGTCTCTGCATAAATATTCTAGGTTGCTGTTGTTTTTTCCAAGCAAATTCTCTGGAGTGCCTTAAAATGTCTCATTGTTCTAAACTGGCTTTGCAGTCTAACTGAGACTATTATCTTAGTAATCTCAGCTGTACTGAGTGTACTGAAGAAGCTGTAAACCAGTGTACTCTTCCAGGGGCTTTCTGCATCAGGAAACATGCTTGCTTTGTTGTAGTTGTTGGCTTTGGGGGGGGGTTTGGTTTGGAGTTTTTTTACTAAAATCTTGAACACAACAGTAGGAGTTGGTGGCTGCAGGAAGCAAGCAGCTCTGGAAGACACTGAAAACAAGTTTGGAATTTGATATACCAGAAAAATTAAAAGCTAAAGTTGTAGAGCCTCTGATATGGGTGAGGGTGTTGAGGTAAAATGAAGTGCTCAAAGGGAAGAAGCAGCTCATCCCTTTGCTTAACATGGTTTGTTAATTAGAAAAAAGAAATTAAATCCCATAGCACAGCTGTATGATGAACATGCACACAATACTTAAAATACAAAACAGGTACAGCTGTTCTCTGAAAGCAGTTTCAGGCAGTGTATCAGTAGATGTCTGCTGCAGAGTGGTTCTCTTCTCATGTGCTGTACCTGCCTGCTAGGTCAGACAACTAGAAACAGGGAGCTGAACAGACTATGCCATTGAGCAAAATCACCTGTTGTACAGGAAACCCTGTAATCAAATCACCTCAAAATGTGTTAAGCTCTGTCTGTTAAATTATTTCTTTAATTCCACTACTTCTGTTAGAAGTTGTTTGTGTCTTCTAATTTTTGTTCCAATCTTACTAACAGTTCATTAAAATTAATTTTTATGTTGGTTGGCAGCTTTTATGTAGCTTAATTCATTTTGGTATTTTCTTTGTCATATCCTTTCTTAGCTTTTATTTTGTTAGACTAAGGTGACCTCCTGTTCTCTGAAATACTTCTCATTTTTAGAAACTTCCCCCCATTCTCCATTTTATGTATGTTCTACCATTATGTATGTATGTTTTAGTTTATACCCATCTGTATTATCTCACTCCTGAAAATTGTCTTCTGTGTCTCCTCAGTGTGCTCATAAACACACCCATATACTCCCTGTGCCAAATTCATGAAATGGAATATTTCAATAAGATCACTGTCAACACTAATCTTTGAAGAAATTTTTAATAGCTTCAGTCTCTCTCAGCAATTAACTTGTCCTCTTTCTGATTGGAACCTGTGATATACTTAAGGGTTAGAAAAGCCTCAGAGAACGTCTTGGTGCTTGCAGTGCTTTGGGTCTGGCTCGGTTGCCTGGCACCACTGGATGGTGTCCACCACGCTGTTCTCAACACTGGTGGTGGCACTGCCCGAGAGACTGATGTGAGAGACTGTGTTGGGGCACAAGGCTCTCTAAAGGGAATGAAGTGTGTTGTGTCAGTAGTTAGAGCAGATGTAACACACATCAGACTTTGCCTTAGTCAAACCCTACAGTAAAGGGAACGTGTCAGTAGTGAAAAGAAAGAACATGCAGAGAGGAAAGGCTGCTTGCACATTGCTGTGACTAAATCCTGTGCTTGCATTTACATGAGCACAATTAAGAGTGAAAGAATCAGTACTTAATTACTATCCTTTAAATGCCAGTGTTATTCATGGTAGTAATTTATTATATGTTAGCTCCTCCTGTTGCCTGGAACTAGAGGGAGAGCTGAATTTAACAGCTTAGGAGTAGGGCTGAGGGACTGCTACTTTGGAAAGAGCATGCATGCAGTGTTACTGTCTGTAACACTATGACCTGAAGAACTTTAGCTGTTTCCAGGATGTTCTTCAGGATTTTTTAGTTTTTTACTTCAAAAATACATTACACAAAGGGCTTGACTTGAGGAGAAATTACAGTTGGCAAGAGTCAGGGAGAGGTAATTTATTTTTTTTGAAGGTAACCCGTTCTGCGACATTTTCAAAGTATGTTCTATGTGATATCTGTTATTGTGTTTAGCATGTATTTACAAGCTTGGGTCAGTAGCAGTTTATCTGTTAAGTGTTGCATTAGCAACTTTTTTTATAAAGTTCCTGACTGTCTAAAAGGAAATGCCTTGCTTAACTTGGAAAGACAGGTGGTGACCGTATGTCTTACAACAACAAGCAGCCTCAATATTGAGCAGACAGTTACTCAAGTCAGTATAAAGTCTTTTAGTACTGAGTGCTGTCATCTTTGGTGTAGCTTCATGAATTTTGCTGGGGTTGAGCAGAGTTTGATTTAGTGCAAGTTTAATTATTTTCTTTTAATTTGAATGAATGCACCAGCTTTTATCGGATTGGTGAAGTCTTTCAGGATCTGAATATCAGGCTTACTGTGTTCACTGGAAAATATCCAAGCCAGTGGCAGCCATAAAGATGCTTTATGTTAACTTGTTCTGTTGATGGTTGACATTCTTCTTTTGTGCTTCTTCTCGAGGTAAATCCACCTTACTTTGTGCCATTGGTTGAAATTGTTCCTCATCCAGAAACAGATCCTTCTACTACAGAGAGAACATATGCCCTGATGAAGAAGATTGGTCAATCCCCTGTGAAACTAAACAGAGAAATCGAGGGGTTTGTTCTGAATCGACTACAGTACGCAGTGATAAGTGAAGCCTGGAGACTTGTGGGAGTATGTATACATTTTATTTCAGTACTTGGTCAGTTCTGTAGATGTCATAAGTGAAATTGTATATTTAAACTTTCTATAAATTTGTGTCATCTTTGTTAAGGTGTCTCTTATGAACATAAAATGTATATTTAACATGTAAATTAAAACCAGTAAGAAGTGATGGCAGTGATAAAAAACAAAGACTGACAAAACCAAGGTGATATGTGATCATAACAGTTATTCTTTATCCTGCTTTCTTTTCAGAATACTGTTATTTTCAGGACAATCAAAAGAATAATCTTAAAAGCACAGGAATCAAAATACTGGTTTTTCTTTTTTGTAGGCTATTTCTTCATTTCCTGTTTGTTTTTTTTCTAATGTTGTTGGCCTACTGTACAGGGGTTTTGAAACTATTTTAAATGGTTTTCTCTTTGGCCTTTCAGGAACTGCACTCATAGGTTCAACTGTTACTTGATACTTGTAGGTAAAGACTGATTTCTCCTCCTCCTGCCCATTCAGACTTCTAGCTGAGAATAATTTGTTTGTGTCCCTTCAGCTTTTCCCACAGTTACCTGTTCTTTGCTAAAAAGTGTGATCTTTCATCAGCAGGAGCTGAGTTGTGTGTGTGTTGCTATTCTGTAGAGAAGAGTTTCAACTGGGCTTTAATAGGACTTACTTTTTTGTTGTGGAGAGTGTTTTGATTTTTCAAGCTGTTTAAAGCAACCATGCACACAAATTTAGGTAAAGATCTTAAACTAAGGTAATATTATTGTAAACAAAGCCGCCCTTTTCCCAAAGAAGTATTTCCACACAGTTGCTAAACTGATCTTGCTTACCTGTAGTTGGCTTTTTCACTAGCAACATAATACAACAATATAAAGAAGGTGGTGAATAATAATAAGTACAACAGTGTTGTGAGGAAGGAACTGATCTACTACTGGAGGTGTTTATTTAAATTTTTTAAATGGCTTCTGTTGTTAAACTTTTAATACAAAGTTTCGAGTTTATTGATATAATACCTTTGGTCAGCACAGCTTTTCAGGTAATGCCTCAAAAATCTAGTAGGATGCTTTCACATCTCTGAGAGTATAAACTCAGTTGTGGAAGCCACTGCCATAGTAACTTAGGATGCTAAAAATTTGAATGGGTTCAGGGATCATTTAGACACATTCATGTTAGACTGTGCAGAAGCAACCTCCAGCTGTCAAAGGCTCAGACTGGACTACTGGGAGCTGAGGCAGTATAGCATGTGGCACTGAAAGTATCATTCTCTGTCTGGTCTTGCCATGGAGGGAGTGTTGGAACACTTAATGGGCTACTGTTGGAAAGGAGGTACTGAGTTGAGGCAGACCTTTTGTATCAACCTGTATGGATGCTTTTGTGAGGGTGGTGGTGCTGTGAATAGCAATAAAATAGTGCTTGAAGGACTGATAGATAATGAAAGTTGCTTTTGTTGTACATCATCAAAGTTTCCAAGTTGTTCTGTTCGTCTATAATTTTATTGCATTTCAGGCAGATACATGTTTAAACTGTAACCACTTTGGTGGCTGTATTTCCATTCCAGAAGCCTGAACAATAGCAGCTGTCAAAGGTGTATAGTTTCAGCTGTGTGACTTCAGGCTGCACAGTGCCTTTGATGGGAGGAGAATCACTGCAGATAGGTGAGAGCTGCAGGCCTGGGGCAGTTTGCGTGTTTCTACTGTTGTGCTGCCAACTTAGTAATTTTTGTTGGAAGTCAGGTTTTTTTGGTGTGTTCCACTTTTCAAATGGAAAAAAAATACTTGTTGCTTCTGGTTGTGAAGTCACTTTTCAGATCTTACTGTTGAGAACGTTAGTCTGCCCAACTCTCAGTCTTTGAGAGACTCCTAAAAATCAAGTTTTGCTCGTGTTGGTAACATCTCGAATAAATGTTTTCATTATTCTAAGAAGCACTGCTACAGAGCATGAAAATGAACATGGGCCCGTATAGAAAGAAATGTGGTAATTGTATCTGCTTGCTGAATGCTGCATGGGGCTCACCAACTTCTGCCATGTGGGTCCAAGAGTAGGAGACATTTTTAACACAGCAGGAAATCTGAGGTAAGGCTCTGCCAGCACATTGAGTCCAGGCTCAAGACTGCACATGGGGCTCAAATTGCATGTGGCATGGATGCTGGAACAGAGAGAGAAGCATAATTCAGGGAGAAGTGATTTAAGTAGCAATGAGAAACCTGGGTATTGGGATACAGTTGGTGTTTGCCAAAGGTGCTGGGGTTCCCAGGAGGGAAGGGTGGGATTTTAGAGCTGGGCACAAAATGAATGCTGTGAATGCAGGACTGGACTAAATGTGAGAGTGGGAAGTGTGGAGTTAAGGTGGTAAAAAATTAATAGGCTTGAAAGATGAGGTCCAGTTTGTAGGAAGGTAGGAGATTTGAAAACTCATTTGGAGATGTACAGTTGGATGCTGATAACTTTGGTCATGTGAATAATTAGGAATGTAGACTACAGGATGTAAAGTTTGACTTTACAAGAACTTAGAAGCAAAGAGCATGGATTAATTTATGGGTCTGAAATATGTAATTTGAGTAAGTGTTTCCCTTTGAGGCAAGAGTTCTACAAAGAGATGTTTCATTCTGGATCTGAGTTAGTCTTTTTGTGACAAGATTTCTTTTGGAACATTGCTTTGACTTGCAGGTCCACAAGCATTTGGGCAGTGCAGGTGTTTATGGCAGGAACTTTCTCTATCAGTTATCTCTGTCTCCCCATGCTCCACATTTATCCATGAAAAGGCAGATACTGGGAGCACTGCAGTCTGTCTCTTGAAGGTCACGTAGCTGAGAACTTTCTGTGGGACCTCATAGCCTGCTTGAGACTGGCATTCACGTAGGTTTCCTATTTATGTTTTTAATTTTTAGGGCTCTAGTAGAAGTGTTCCTCAGCTGATAATGATAGAAGAAGTACTGTGAGATGTTGAATTTGAAGATCCTTATTCCTCTCTTATCAACCCTAATTTTTGATATTATCAATTTGGAACCATTGGAATAACCTTTAGCCAGTAACAGAAAAAATATCTCAAACCACTCTTCTGTTATTCTCTGTTACCATTTGTTTACTTTCTCATGCCTCACTGTCATTGACAGTGGTCACTGGTGTGTCTGATTTTGTTCACAACTCTTGGGGCAGAAGCTTACTGCCTTTATTTGCCTGGGAAGCACACTGTACACTGTAGGCATCATTACTTTTGTACTTTTACCAGTACCAATACATTCTACAGAAGTTTGGGATTATGTTGCAAAGGAGTGTTAGTTAAATAGCTTGACTTTGTCTTGTTCTGAAGGTAAAATTTTGGTTGACATTATCCAGAAAATAACAACCAGTTTTATCAACACTTGAGAAGTCTCAAGCCTTACTCTGAATATCTAGGATTGTCCTTTAACTGTGGATCACTGAGTGGAATCTCACCTTTTTGAAATATCTTTCTAAGCATCACCTGGAATTTGCAAGGAGGTCATAAAATACAGCAGCAGAGAAAGTGAGTGGAACATGACAGTTTTTTAGCCTCTATAATTTAGGAGTTTCAGCTGCTTTTAAGAACATGTTAAAACTGTTTTGCAGGATAGATTGTGTATGTATCTTAAAAGTCTCTACTTACCTCTGTATAACCTTTTAAGACTGTCTTAATGTGGTTTTTTTCTTTAAAAGTGGGTTTTCTTTTATGTTGTAGTCATTGTAAAACACAAGAAGAATGAGCAGCTTGGCCATTTTTGTTAATCTTTTGGAAAAGTAAGTCATGGTTTGGCTGTGTGTTCATTTTAGTTTGTTTTTGCAATAATTAGGTGCATTGGCTTCAATCCCTAATTTATGTACCTTTCCTTTCTCAGGTGACTAGCTTAGCAGTCCTCAAATGCTCGCAAGAACTTTTTAAATTCCAAATTCCTTACTATTAATTATATTACAGTGTTATTCAGAGGACTTTCAAAAGATCAAACATAAGGTATAGGATTAAACATCTAGTTACAGTGCCCCATAAAAGAGGGAATATTATAAAAGGATGTTTCAAGGGACAGGAAGAAAAATAGTGTTGGTAGTAAGTGTTTCTTACAGTGTGAGATGAGTGAGAGTGCCATGGAAGAAGGAAGATAAAGGACAGCAAATCAAGGAGGCGTGAGGTGTGTAGGACAACAAGTTTCTCAAACATTATGAAATGGAAAGACATGGTAGAGGGATATAGGAGAAAAGTCATATGCTCAAAATGACAGGACTGGAAAAGGATCTCATCAGGGTGTGGATGGAAGGGACTTGATTGAAGTGATAGTCAAGAGAAGGGCGTAACAAGTGCTGCTGAGGGAGAATGCAGGTATTAGTGGCAGTCAGGAAAAAAAGAATACTGGATTTGGGAGATACAGAGGATGAAGTGGCAGATTTGGAGACAGAAAGTATGTGGTCCAGGCGGCAGTGGAGTCCAAAATAAATCTGTAGCAGACTGGAGTGAGTGGGAAAAAATGATGAATTGGTGTAGAGAAAAAGTAAGATTGGGGGGTTTTTTGGCCATACATTTAATATGATTACAAACCAAGTCTGTGACAGAAGTTGCGATGTGGGTGTGACTCACAGATGTAAAGACTGCTGGTTAAAACCAAGCAGGTTGGGTCAGAGCCTGAAGGTGGAGACTGCAGAACCACCACGAGTTTCTGGAAAAATGAAAAGGGTCCCTGCATAGGGAGAAGCACTAATAAAATACCAAAGACTCATTAGGATAATCACTGGAGGTTAAAATCTCTAGGAAAATGATATTGTGGTATATAAATGGTGCTGTAAGAAGTGTGGAGGATTCTGAGATAGTCTGGATTTTGAAATTTGACTGGCCATTGGGATCACTGAGGATTTTGGTGGAATTGATTTTAGGGTTTATTAAATCTTGATGCTGTAGCTGTGAGAGCTCCCAGTGAACTCTTAACCTACTTCCTCTTCCCTCTGACAAGTGCTGGAGGCGAAGGATTACCGGAAGGGTAATTCAGGACGAGAATTGGGAAGATTATTTCACACCTCGACTTAATGAAACCGGGTTGGAACTCTTTCTTGTTTAGTGCTTAGGATAAACACAAATCCTTGTGGAAAACACCTTGCTGACCTTGCACCCACCCTGCTGAATCATTCCACCAACTTACGATCTCCTTAACATAAGTGGGAGTAGGGTTATTCCCTAGGAGAGGACGGTCTAACCTGTTTATCATTTATGTGTTTTTAATTTCTGAAGAGAAAAAGTAAAAAGCTTTTCTTTAAGAGGGTCTTTGTGACAAGAAGCAGCTGGAACTCCTGTGTGTAGAATACTGTATCCCTCAACTGAAGGGATCCATCATGTTTTCCTTAGGTAGCAACAATTTTTGCCTTTTAGCAGCTGTAAACATCAAATTGCAGCTATAGTCAAAAGGCCGAGAGCAAATCACTCATCTCATGATTCTGAGGGCACCCGGTCTTCAAATGTCAGTATCAGAGCTGAGGACTATGGTATCTAAAGAAAGTAAATTTTTAATTTGAAAATAAATTTGCAATGATTCTGAAGTGCTTCAAGAGCCTGTTAACTCTTTTAACATGGTGTTTACAGTTTTTAACTGCTGCTGTGGTTCAAATGCTTGTCTGGAATTTGTGGTTTGTCTTTTGTCCACAAATCCATGTCAACCAGGGGGGGCAGGGGAAAGCACTCATCAAGCACAGCTTTACCAGCACAACTCATTGTTTGGATGGAGCACTCCCAACAGAAGAACACTTTTGTTGACTTTGCTGATGTTGTTCAGGGAAGTTGTGTTGCCATGTCAGGGGAAAAAGCTTTCACAGAACGTATGGTGCCTGTGTTAGTTACTCTGATGCTGGTCTGTAATCTGAATTCTGTCTGAGGTTTTTGTTTAGTCCTGTCTTTATGCAGACCTTTCTGTCTGCCTCTAGATGAGTTACTTTACCATGTCCATGCTTTACCTTTAATCTGAAGAAAAGAATGCTTTCTTATCCCTGCCATTTTATGTCTAATTAAATTCTTAGGAGAACTGTGTGTTCCATATGTGGTACATAGATCTTAATAATTATGTCAGTGTTTTCTTTTCAAGGTAGAGTTCTGCAACAGGGGCTCAGATAGGCTTGGTTTTGATAGGAGCAATGCCTACTAACAGGTTGAGGCTTGAGGTTGTCTTATAAAATTCTCAGTTTAAGCCTGAAATGATGAAACTTGACATCTGTGGCCAGCTATAGAAGTTTTGTTGGTTCTTGGCTTACAAGTTTCTTTTAAAGTAGCAGTAGATGATGTAAATGGAGGACACAGGAAGACACTGTGAGTGAGATTCAGCTCACTTAAGATGGGATTTCTACAATGTACACAGTGACATCTAAGCTCCTTGCTCATCTTTCAATCAGTGAGGAGAATTAGGCCCTTTTAGGACACAACTCATCTTACCTATTCTAGATGCCTGCTTTAGGATGCTGATTTCCTTTTTCTCCCTGGTGATTATAAAGAGAGTCTAGATGTCTAGCTCAGATGTCCATGTCTACTGCAGGTCAGGAGAGCTGTCCTGCATGCCTGTAACTCTAGCCCATGACTGCGTGATACAAAGGGGCATTCAGACAAGGCCCTGCAAGAGGAAAATTTAACAGAAGATGTGGTTTTGGCCAAGCAGATGAGTTTAAGTGCTTGTATTCTGCAGCCCAAAGGGGCTTGTTTAGAAAGAGGCACTGAGTGGGGAGAGCACCTCAGAGCAGGGTGAAAAGACAAATTAGAAGCAGTTCATCATCTTTTCCACTTTCCTAACCAGAAGGAAATATTTTCATGTCTCTGGGAATAAAGAGGACAAGTTCTTGAAACCAAGCTTTATCTGATGGAAGTGGTTAGAACAAGTCTTCATTAATTCATATCTTTCTAGAAGGTGGAAAACAACCTCATGTAATAAATAGTATTCTTCTCAAGTAAATCTGTTAAGGTAAAGAACTGTAAGTCATTATTTTACAAGCCTTTCTGTGCTTGCCCTGACTTGATAGAGGCATTGGCTTTCTTGTAAGTGGTACCATGTGGGTAGAATACCAGTGTTCAACTTTTAACAGGAGAAATGCTTCGTTTTGCCTGCTCCATGTGCTGCCAGCTCGGAGTTGTGATGCTGGCAGTGAACTTGAGAACCCTGGGCAGGTTCAGGCTGGGTAGGTCGAATATTTGGTGAGTTTTTGTGTGAGGGAGTGGCAACTACATTGCCTGCATGTTTGGACCCAGCCTTTTGTGCAGGTGGCCTCAGGAGCAGTACCCACTGGTGCACTGCCGTTCTGCTGATTGGGACTCTGCCCAAAAACCCAAAACTAAGAGAGTATGAAGGGAGATGTAACATTTAGCCAAAACTCCTGTATTTAAAATGTTTGGTGTAGTACTTGGATATGATGGAAACTCTTTTGGTCACGTGCTATTAAGAGTGTCATGCTTGCTTTCTTCTCCAATTCTCTTTTTCTGTGACTATGAAATAAAGCAGTCCTGTAGATATGAATGACTGCTTATACTGAACCATAGGAAGGCTTGCATAATAGATGGATGTTTTTGGCAAACAGTTGTGTTTCTTTTTGCAATCTAACTGCTATTTCTACCCTTAATTTTTATTACTTCTTTAATTTTTTAATTATATACAAAAAATGGGAAATTTTGCATTAAAAGTAAACATTCACCATTCTTCTTTCCTGTTGTACTTTTGCTGTTTAGGAAGGAATAATGTCTCCTACTGATCTAGACCTTGTGATGTCTGATGGATTGGGAATGAGATACGCATTTATCGGACCTCTGGAAACCATGCATCTTAATGCACAAGGTAGGTACCTTAAAATGCTGTGAATGTGAAGGGAAGGCTTGCATTGCACAGGGCTCTGGAAATGTTGTGTAACAAACTGGGTTAGGATTGCTGCAACTATGACTTGTCTCTCTCTTCAATGATGAAAAAAAGGAAGACATCTAAAATGTGAAGTCAGTGGAAGGAAATGGATATTGACTATCCTGTTGTAAATGATGAGATGAAGGATGATAAGTCATTAAAACACTAGCTGCATAATTAATTTTTTCCAAGATTCATCCCAATACTTTGTTAACATTGTTGTACCCATAGTTCAGGACTGTATGAGTGTCAGGTAAAAAAACTATAGAAAAATTCGGCTTATAATCCAATATCAACAGAAAATCACTTTCCATAGATGAGGGCCCCCCTGCTGCTGAATTTGTAGCAAAGCTTTGGTGTAAATGTTCCTGGGGCTGCTGTGCTTGAAGCTTAGATCTTGAGTGAAATAAAATTGTTTTTGTCAGCAAAATCCTGTGTATACAAAGTTGACTTGACAAAGCAGGCAAGTAACAGTTTGACATCTGTCTTGCATAATTAAGACAGACTTTTAGAGGTTTTTGGAATAGTATATGTGAATCCCAGCTAAATAAAAAGTGAATTGTGTAAAATGAAATAAAAATCATGGATCAGCATTACAAAGGTTTGAGCAAAGATTTAAAACGCAAAAACTTCAAGAAGTTAAAATCAATTAAATACTAACTTGTTATATTATGGGTTCTGTCTTTATTCTGCTTTTGTATGGTCCCTGACATGGTAGGCCCCTGTTCTGCTACTGGATCTTTTAGGCAATGCTGCAATACCTAATAATACAACAGCAAAATAAAAATAACAAACCAAGATCATAAAATATCAGTGCACAATTAGAAGTGTTATTTTACATCTTCTTGTTGGTTAGTTACATGGCAGAAGCTTATTCTCTTAAGGCTGACTAAGCAATTTGCCTCAAATGTGGAATTGTGGCTCCTCCGCCAGAGTGTTTCAGCTTGTCATTTTTGTTGTATATTAGAATTTTAAGTGTCACAAAGTGTTTGCTTTTGTGTCTTGTTAGGTAAACAACATTCATTCTCTAAATAGAGGCACCTTTCTGAAAGTTTCCCTCTTCTGATCTGTTTGTATCTGGCCATTTCCATCTTCTCTAGCGATTTTAGACTTAGTATAAACCATATACATTCATTACATAAAACAGATGTATGTAGTAGTAGCCTTCAGATTGAGGAATTCATCCCAGGTTTGAAACTGATCTCACAAAACAACCAGTTCAGAATGACTCTGTTTAATTCCTTGATCAATCTCACAGCAGGCCTGCAGTGAGATGCAGGCCTGTGCATTGCTGTTGGGGTGGTAACAGGTACAGCAAGAATAAAACTGTTTTTTGTGCTGCCACTATCTTAGTGTAGTTGCAAGTATTTGTGCAGTTAGAGCCTTAAATGAATTCATATAGGAATTAATGTAGTGTCCAAAACGTCCTGTGAATTCACACAGAGCATGCATCTGTGTTCAGACACACCCTTGATGAAGATAGGATTACATTTAGAAAGTTTCCCTTGGAGCTGTAATGTCTAGAAATGTAATCCCTCTATCAGTAAAACAAGGTTTGAGACTTCTGTTTCTCTGACCATAACCTATCCATGTCCGATCCCTCCAAGATATTCCCAAAATAGGTCTTTTTTTCTATTGTCGTCCATACTCATCTTTCAGTGCACCTTCTTCTTAGATTTTATGTGCTAAAGTTGACCCCACCCCAGTCTTCTCAAACTGTTGATGCTATTGCATCAGTGGCTTGACCATTGTGCCTCCTCTCTTTGAGTCATTACAGTATCTTAATATGCTGCTCATCAGGTTGAAAGTCATCAAGTTAATACTCAGTATTGTGGAGCACCCTGTCTTTGCCATGTTCCCTGTCCGTGCCAGTAACACTTGCTCCTGACTCTGGTTACCTCTCAGTAGTATCTCAGTGCCTTCCTTGCTTTGCCCCATGTGTAGCCTCCTTGCCAGACTGGTTTACCAAGTGTGCTTGCTTGCATCCTTCCAGCCCTCATGCCTGTTGTCTTCCTTACAAAGAGAAAGGGATGAGACAGCATACAAGAAGCTGAGATACTTCAAGATGCTTACTATTATGCTTTAGTATTATACATTTTATACTGTTGTGTTTTTGCTTCTCTTTTCCTACTACTCCCATCACCTTTCTCTTTATGAATTTCACCTGTGTTTTCTCAGGGCAGTGAACCATTTTATGCATGCTTCTAACTATCTGTCCTGAGTTCTTTTTCCTTCACCCATACTGTGCCCATCTTGATGATGCAACTAGAGGTATTTCAGCAATAATCATGTTTGCACCACACCAGTGCAAGTCCTCAGGTAAGGATCTGCAAACCTTAAGTGTGGTTATTAGAACAAATTCTTGTGGGACAGTTCATTAGCAATTTTGGAAACTGCCTGGACTCTCATTGAAATGGAATAAACGGCAGCTTACTCCTTTGTTGGAGCCTTTTGCATCCTAGATACATATGGGCAGCTGAAGAGCCTTGAATCAATGCCTTTCTCTGGCTTGTGGTAACATCTTCCAGTAACTACACTGTAGAAGTCAGAAATGCTGAGAGTGTTTGGGACTTCAAGGAAGATAGGGTATTCCCCTTTTCATCTCTATAATCCTGCATATACTGTTCCCTTAGAACTTTTTGTTACTCATTCCTCTTCTTTCACTCCCTGCTATAGCTGTGACTAAGTGGTGGAAGGAAGAACCAGAAACTCCTGCCTTCCCTGGAGGTATTTCTGTTTTGAGTTCATAGTTCTCAGTTGCCTGCTGCAACATCTGCCCTGTCCCATGGCCTCTTTCCTCCAACATTGATGAGGTGAGTGTGTGCAAGGAAGATGAAGATTTAGACAGGGAACCAACAAGCTACACAGACAAGAGGAAGCTGTCATCCTCTTCATCTTGTGTCATTCTTGTTCTCCACTTGGCGATAGTGAGGCACAGCACGGGCACAGCAGTGGGACACAAGGAGAGATGGTTGCTTTTATTAGCACCATTTACCATCTTGCTGTTTTTCCACCTTCCAGGTGCTCCCATCTGTCTCACACTGTTTGCCAGTGCTAATTCTTCCAGCTTAAGCTGCTCCCTGGGTATTATCAACAAGGATTAAAGTTAAAGGGATTCTGTCCTATTGTTTTCCTTCTTGTCCCTATGCTCAAGTCAAGGGCTCTTCTCATCCACCTTTGCAATAGCCCTGAACTTTGAACCAAAGAACTCCTAAGGCTAAAGGCCTGGAGTCAAATATTTGCTATGAGTTTGCAGTTAAAAAGCAAAGTGATTTTTTCAGCAGTATTCCCCATTGCTCAAGTGCCTTCTTGAAGCTGCCAGCATACAGTTGCTCCTGATTATTGAAACCAAATTAAAATTGCATTTCACACTGGGAGAACTATCTTGGGTTGTTTTGAAACTATTATTTTTTTTAATCCTTGAGTAAGACTTGAGTAAGTCTAACTTTTGGTCTATTTCCTCCACTTGAGACTTGAAAGATTTGCAGTGCCCACCCCCTGCTTGACATGCAGCCTAAGTGCCTGTGTGTTGCCATTTCAGCCACAATGTTCAGATCACTTGTACTATTGCTGCTGCTCCTCTCCAGACCCATAACTTTATTTTTTCACCTTTTCCTCTTTTGCTGACATTGTGTAAGGCTTCTTTTCATTCATGCATTACATGCAGTGGGTGAATTGTGTTACCCAGCCTGCATTTGGCACGTCTCTCCTGCATTGATTAGCTACACCCACCCAGAAATTGTTCTGATTCATTCAAGCAGTAGGTGAGTTGTCAGTAGGAGCTCGATTTCCAGGTCTAGCTGGCTGAGTGAGCTTTAAAGGCCATGTCCAACTCAAGAGTTCATATTCTGCAGGTAAATGGTTCAGCCATATCCAAGCATTCAGCTTTCCCAAGATACTAATGTTCTCTCTTTAGCTTGAGGCTTGTGAAAAAGATTGCTGGTGCACAGTCTTCTACTCTACCTTCTCCTGACTACCAGAATCAAAGCTACTCAGATCTATGGTATTACTGCACAAGCTTCCAGGTGTTTTAAAGGTTCCCCTTGAGTTTTGGAAAAGTACCAAACCCAGACTGTTTGGTGTAAGTGTCACAGAGCTGTGTCAGCTGGATGAACACCAGAATAACTGGTAACTAACACTTCTTTCTTTACCATTCATTCTGTTGCCAATTGCTTGTGGGGATTTGCTTGAATTGCCATATTCAACTGAGTTGCCATTTTTCATTTTGTCATTGTCCAGCTGGCAAGAGCTGCTGCTAGAAGCTGTGAGTTAGCGAGGTGTACCCAACATAGATCTGCACTCTTCAGCCTCAGTCCTTTTTAGTTCTACATCTGGAAATGTTCTGTGATGTTGCCTGATGTGGGGACATTCTTGCTCAGACTCCTCACTGTTAGAAGGCAAAGCTCACATGAGCAAGTTGAAATGTAACTATCTTTGGCCTGTGACTTGTGCATGAGTCTCATGTAGAATTGTCTTGGGTTCCCAAGATTGCTCATGTGGATAGCATATCCCCTGTAGGTCATTCTGGATTGTCTTCAGATGCCAAAGTCTGAGCCCAGCTGTTAAAATGTAATAGGGAAACATGCTAATGACAGGGTCAATAAACCCTGGTAACCAATGGTCCTTTCCACAGTGTTTATGGAAGTGGACGGTGGTCTCTGCTTATTCCCTCAATGAAGGGATAGGATGATATCACAGCCTGTTCCACATCCCACAGTAATTCTTCTCTTCCTGAATCTCACTTCCTGCTAGGGATTTTTTGAAGCCCACTAGGCAATCTGGAGGTTTCTGGCTGTGTGTCAATCAAGAAAATTGAGCAAAATATTAATTTTCCCTATAATTAGACTAGCTATTACCTTTCTGTGTTGGGGAAGGCCAGAACATGCCAGATTGTATTCTAAGAACACATATGCTCCAAGGAAACAGACTGACTGAATGGTGATTGTCATGTTCTTGGTACCAAATACAGGTTCAAGCTACTTAACAAGGCTGCTGTTCTTCCCAGAGCCTCCTCCTTCCTTCAGATACTGGAGAATGTTTATAGTCCATTTTTAAGAGAGCTGAATACTCTCAAATCTCCCCATGTTGCTTTTATGCAATGGTCATGTTCTCCTGTTCTGTCCATACAGTTGTTTATCTGATGATCATCCTGACTTCAGAGCGCTCAAGGAAGTTTAATGCTTCCTTGAGGCTTTGTCCTTTGAAAGTTCTTCTGTCTTTGGCCCAGAAACAAGAGTGTTGTCCATCCTCCTACTGACCTCGGAGGCCTTTGGGAAAACCTGTACTTCTGTGATTTCAGGTGTGTTGAGCAGTCTAAGTGTTGTAGTTTATGATACATAGTTGGCAGTAGTCAGAGGTTTCCATTCATTCCTTTCAACCTCAACCGTTTTAGGGCTAGACAGGTGTGACTTCTAAGGTATTGATATCACACAGTATTGCATTCCAGGGATTTGCTGAGGAAAGAGATCACTTAATGACCTTGACCTGATTTGCATTCTTTTGTGTGATAGTCAGGCCCACCTGCTTATGTTTCCTGCATTTTGTGGTTTGATAAGACAATGAGCAGTTCCCATTCATACTTCTCAGTCTGCACAATGTCCTGAGTCTTCATGAAAGAGTTGGTGACTTTAACTGCTTGTCTTTGTCTTTTGCAGGTTTCTTCTCTTTGCTTTGATAACTACCTAATAAGAAGAGAATTAAGGATGCAAATTCTTCTGTCTCTACGGTTCTCAGAAAAGAGAGATTGTCACAAACCTTTAGTGCATATCCAGAAGTTCTCAAATCTAGGGTGATCATCAGGTTAATCACATAGGTGTAATAGTTTGGACTCCATTATCTCAAAGGTTTTTTCCAACCTAGGTGATTCTGTGATTCTGATCAGTGTCAGCTTCTTACTGCCAGACAAGCATTTCTCATTTACTGGTCCTGATGTCCTGATTGGGACAGGCTGCTTTATCCTTTCTTGATTATGTGGTTGTTAATAGCACTAAGAAGTCTACTAGATGTGTATGTCTAGCTAAGTGACTGGTTTCTCTTCTTGATGCATGTATCATTTCAGTTCCTCTCTAGTGCCCCAACAATAATTTTTTTGAGATTCCTGGAGCTGATGGAAGCTGGGTCTTTCTCTGATTCAGCCAAGGTCTACTTGCCTGCCATTTTACCCATTAGCTGGTTCTCAGATTCTCTGACTGTGTGTCTAAGATCTTCAGAGCAAGTCTTGAGGTCAGACCAAGCTCTCAGGATTTCATTCAGTCCTGAAAAACCCCAGAGATGGAGACTGCGCAACCTCTGTGGGCAACTTGTTCCAGTGCTTGAGTATCCAGTCTGAACCCCTCATTTCAAATTGTGTCTGTCATCTTTTGTCCTTCTGATGTGCAACAGCTGTAAATAGCCTGGCTCTGTCTGCTCACTGACCTCCCCACAGGCACTGCTGCAGCACTGGGGAGCTGCTGGTAGGTGCCCCCTAAACCATCACAGGACAAGTGCTCGAGCCCCTACCATTTTGGTGGCCTCTGCTGAAGTTGCTCTGGTTTGTCAGTGTTTTTTTGTACTGGGGAGTCCCAAACATTCTGGTTGCAGTCTAATGAGTGCGGAGTAAAGGGTGTTAGTCACTTCCTTCAGTCTACTGTTCATTAACTTCAATCTGTTAACACAGCCCAGGCTGTTGTTGGCCCTCTGGGCTGCCAGGGCACACTGTTGGTTCATGTGCAGCTTGCTGCCTGCCACAGCCAGGAGTTCTTGGAGTTCACAAGCCTGTGTTTTCGCAAGGAACTCTTCCTTCTGAGGTGCAGGATCTTGCACATGTCCTTGCTTAAGTTTTATATTGGCTCATTCCTCCACCCTGTCTAAGGGCAGCCCTGCCCTCCAGTGTATCAGCTGGTCCATCCCCCTCCAGCTCCCACCCCTTTCGATGCCATTCACAAACTTTATGAGCAAGTGCTGCTAAGCAGTACAGGACTCAGGACAGATTCCTGCAATACTGCATTTTTACTGGCCTCCAGGTGGAGTGCAATCCATTAACCACCACCTCTGAGCCTGCATATCCAACCCATTTTTTTGTCCATCTAGTTGTCCAAACAGACTCTAATGTCCTAATTTTGATACAAGAACATCATGGAAGACCATGTCAAATGCCTTTCTAAAGTTGAGGTAAATGACATCCGCTACTTTCCTATTTTCCAGAAATAATTATTTAATCAGAGAAAGCAATGAGGTCAGTTAGACATGATGAATACCATGGTGTACCCATTAGAGACTACATGCTGATTGTCACAATCACTCTCTTCTTGTGTCCAGGAATTTGTTTCAAGGGGACTTGCTCCTTGATTTTCTCAGGGACAGAAGTGAGATTGATTGGCCTGTAGTATCCCAGATTTTTTTTTTTTACCTTTTTTGAAGATGGGTGCAATATTTGCCTTCAGTCATCTGAAGATCTCAAGTGATGACATTGGTACATCCACTGGCACGATGTTTACAGCAGAAAGCAGACCTGCAAGGGCATGCTAGTAACAGCAAGGGCTGGTACTAACAGTAGAAGTCCTTCTTGTTACCCTTGACGTCCTTGCAAGTTTGAGCTGGAGCTGATCTTGGGCTTTTCTGACACCATTCCTACATACTTAGGCAGTGTTTTTAAATTTCTTCTTTACAGCCTGTCCCTGCTTCCACCTGCTGTATGACACCTTTTTGCACTGGAACTCATCCAAACAAACCTCTTGATACATCTACTTGTTTTCCTGAATATCAGGATGGACTGTTCTTGCCATTGCTGTCCTTTACTGACCTCTCCACAGGTGCTGACCCACAGGCTCTCACTCAGCCAGTTGCCCATCCCATGAAATATCTCTCTGAGATCTGAGCTGCCCCTGAGATAGCACACCCCCTCCTCATCTTTCCTGCAGTGTGTCTCTCTCCAGTTGTGTGAGCCATCCAGTTGCTCCTAATAGAAAGTTTTTCTCACCAGGTAGGCCAGGGTTTTGGCAAAGATGCTTTTTCTCCGCTTGGTCAGGTAGATCCTGTCTCCCCCTAGAAGTGTTCAACCCTCAGAGAGGCTCATAAAAACCAAATCCCTGTCACTAACCCCAGTTAGGGCTTACAGAGTATTGATCTGCAAGATCTATCTGTTCTTCCTTAAGTCTTTTTCTTTCTCTGGAGGCCACCTGGGTCTCCATGCCTTTGATGCTTTCCCCCTGAGCCATGTTGTTCTTGATACACTCCAAGTTAATAAATAAGATGAATAACGGGAATGCTTCAGCAGATACGACACATACTGCCCAGGAGGAGAGGAGAGGTGAGAGCACTCTCCTCATGGACACTGGTCAGGGAAGCTTTCTGGTCACAAGTAGCAAAGCCTGAGTATATTTGTGGTTGTGCACTACACCCCTCACATGGGATTGCCTGCTGGTGTGTAACGTTCATTGGTTTTGTAATGAAGCTGTGTCCTAAATGATTTTACCATGAACGTTAATGGAAAGGGGGAGATGGAATCCATTTTTCTTGATGACAATTAGGTGTCTTCATCATAAGAGGAGACCATTTTTTGGGTCTCTGATTTAAGACGGTGCTTAAGCACTGACAGCCTTACTGACCTTAACTAGGAATTTCTGTTGAAATGTAATTTTTCACTCTTATTTTCAGGTATTTCAGATTATTGTGAAAGATACTCTGAAGGAATGAGACTTGTTCTGAACACCTTTGGGCCAGTTCCAGAATTTTCAGGTGAAATTGTGCAGAAAGTCAATCAGGTAAATATGAAGTTGATAAAAACAGTGGCATTCAGAACAAAGAATATTAGCTTTTATTTTAATGTTTGTACCATTTCAGTTTACTGCTGGAAGTATGTGTAGTCTGTATGTATTGTGTGACTGTGTACTTCAAGGAAGAAGGTGAGTACAGCATGTGAGTCCCTTTTGAAAGCACTTGGACATACATCATGGGAAAGTGACCTAGCAGTCACCAGTAACAGCATTACTGGACAGAAGAGTCAGCTGCCAACAGCTGTGGTTTATTGACATTAAATCCTCCATGCCATTTCTTACCACTTCTCTCCTGTGTCCTCTTATCATAATATGCATAGCCTCCTTTCCTACATGAGCATTATTCTTGTGTCTTCCTCCTACTCCATAATCCTGCATAAACCTGTGGCTTTTTTTCTGGGTGTTCTTTTTCTGGTTTTTGTATACCTTCCAAGCTGGAGTTCCAGTTTGTGATGTGGGCAAATACATGTTTAAGATAAGCATGTGAGCAGCCTGGTAAGGTTACTTGCATGTTTAAGGATAAGATGTGTTTAAGTGCTGTTCTGGATTGGGATCTAATTTGTCTGTTAACATTGCTAAGCCCACAATTTGTTTATACTCACTATGCAGCCATTTGAATGACCATAGGAATCAACTGAAGTATTGTAATTTCCTAGCTCTGCCTTTAACAATTCATTAAAGAACATGTTTATGGATTGAATCGTTTCTGATCAGCTCTCAGAGATTAATTCCAAATATGGAAGCAGTCTGTCTGGAAGATACAATTTTTGGTTCCTATTCATGTTAATGCAATTTAAGGGAAGAAAGTCTTTTATGCTTAAGCAACATAGACTGCTTATAATAACAATCGGTAATAATTGTGGAGTCATTCACAATCAGAAGCTTTTAATTGGTATCAAATAGTTTGGGTTTCTTTATAGAGAGCTGAATTCCACTTCAACATCTGTTTCTGTGTCTCTGCATTATCTCCAGTCTTCAGTGCCAAAGATGAGCTTGCAAGGATCCTCTGTTAGAGTAAATCATTAAATATTTCTTATCTTACTCCCCCGTCCCTCCCTCTGATTTTTTCTGGAGTGACTGCAGCTCACCAGTCATGGGTAGCCAGTTTCAGGCTTTACTCAGTTTCTCAACACTTGCCTTTTAAGCCTAAGACCTCAGGTACTCTTTTGGCAAAGATGACCTTGTGGTCTCTATCTGTACACTCAAAACAATTTTTTTTTTTTAGTTTGGCACTTCTAAGACAACTTTGATTGTACACTGAGAAATACTTTTTTTCCCCTGAGTTTGCTATGTGTCTTCCCCTGTCATTTTGATTATAACTGGCACTCTTAAGACAAAATGTTCTTAATAAACATGGTATCCCTCATTACATTTATTTGGAACCACACTCAGGAGTCTGGTTTAGAACACATTTTCAGCCACAGAAGTGGCCAGGTTGCCTCCTTCTTATGTAATAAAAGATTATTATCAGAGTGATAGACAGTGACTGTGGAGCAAAATGAGGGGACAGGCTGATGCTTTGTTGTTTCTGTAGTTGTCTTCATTGCCACATTCAGGACAACGAATCCAAGTGGGAGCACTGTTCTTCCTATATGGGTTGGCTCATTTCCAGTCACTCATGTAAAGAATTAGTGACCTATTGCTTCTGAGAGACTAAATTATAGTTTGTGTGGATGGTGACTTGGTTTGATGCAGGGAAAGTAGGAAAACAATGCTGGTGAGAAACTTTTTACTCTGAATGTGAAATTTAATAATCTTAAATTTTCTGTTCCAGGCAATGTCTGAAAAAATTCCAGTTGTTCCAAAAGTCCTGGATGCCAGGAGAAAATGGAGAGATGAATGTCTAACTGGTCTTGCCAAACTGAAAACACAAATGAAGTCTGACTGAAGTGCACCATGTCTAACAGGAGAGACCAAATGAAGAGGAGATCTTCATTAAAAAGTGGAAATTTTTGGTCATACAGAAGAATGGGCAACCAATGATATGTGCACATGTAGAGACCAATGAAACATTTGGTCCAAATTTGTCAAATTCATGAATGACTAGGAACAGCTATTAAAAAGTTCAGTTAAAATTTATCAAATTACTATATAAATGCATTAGATGTGTAAGCATTAAGTAGCTTTAGCAATATTAATACTGTGCAATGTCAGAACACAATCATGTTTTAAATAATGCATTTTTCAGCTTGCTTAGGAATTCAGCACTTGAACAATATTTGCTAATGCAGGGATCTGAAACAGGCAAACATTAGCTGTTTGCCACTGGAGAAGATAAGGCCTCCCCTGCCAATCCCTGTGACAGTGAGGTTAATTTGTAAAGCACTGGCTGCAGGTAGGAGAAGGTTGTATTGAGCAAAGTGTAGATTCACTGGCTGGTGAGCTGAGACCTCAGCAGCAGCTAAGGGTCACTTCAGTTCATCTCTGTTTCTGTGTCACAATGTAGGAGAAAGAATTGCTCCTCCTTTCCCTCCCCTTGGCACTTCTGTAGCTGTAGTATGGTGATCCAACTGTGAGTAAATAGAGCAGAATTCCCCCTTCACCCCCTCCCCCTGGTTCTGTAAGACTTACCAGAGACCTACTTGGTCTTCAAGACCTTGCACTTGGTAGCCCCTGGCTTTGCCCACCAGTGTTTGATGCTGGCCATTGGCATTGCTGCAGAAGTATGTGCCTGCTTTTAAGACTTGTCTGTGAGAAATAAGAGATTTTGATTTAGTAGCTAGTTTGGTGTAGTGGATCTGTCCAGGCTTTCTCCATGACCTGAATGATATTGGGGAACCAGTTCACCTCTCTGGTGCCACGTCTGTTTTACACATGAGCTGAAACAAGATCTGATCTTTAGGGCTCAGCTGCAGTGAATGTAACAGCTGTTGCTGAAGGAACCCAGATACCTGATTTGGAACTAGATGATCTTTAAGGTCCCTTCCAACCCAAGCCATCTGATGATTCTGTGATCTGCTCTATTGGTCCCCTACAGAGGGAAAGATGCAGTGGCTTAGATGTAGCATTTATGCTTTACTGCTGCCCTTCCCTCAGGAGACACAACATCTCCACATACAAGAATGCAGGATACAACTGGAAGTAGTATCAACCTCAGGTGCTGCAGTGGCATGTTTTGGTCCACAGCAGACAAAGTGTTATGAAAGTCTGTACTCTGTAATATAGTTGGACTTTGATCTTAGCTGGAACCTTGGGGCATTATTGTTAATGCAGATAGTAAGGATAACTTGAAACAGTGCATTGCACCCACCCTGCTTGAGTTATGCATTTCTAAATTTGTGCTAACTGGTCATGTAACTTCAGTCACAACACCATTACAGTAGTTTTTAAGCTGTCATTTTGCTTATTCTCATGGGTTTTCTATAAAGGATGCAGCATACAAACTGTTGAAACTTTACTAGTTATCATTTTGAGCTTAACAGCAGAAATGTCTGTATGTACATACCAATACCACTTACTTGTACTTAGGTCACAGTAAAAGAGACATAAGATAATTTGTATTGCTTGCCACAAGTGGTGGGCCAGGAACATATCTCTGGATGTAAAACATAGGATGGGAGGCATAGGGCAGAGGTTGTCCTGTGCTTCTTTATAATCAGTAGGGAGAACAGAAAATTTGTAAGTTCAAATTATTTTATCCCAATATAGACTTAAAATTGTCAGGTTTCTTCTCTTGTTTTTTATTGCCACAGCAACTGGTTCAACCTGCATTTAGATATCTGGAGAGGTCAGTCCTCTCTAAGCAACAGTAAATTAATTATGATGTTGATTTCCTCATTTTGTGTATGTTTTTGCATTTCAGACAAGGCTGCAGAAGGTTCCAGTTGCTTTCAAGATTTGACCTGGTTTTCTTGTGGGCATATGACATTGTCATAACTAATTAACTTTGCATTGCTTCTGTTTACTGAGATTTTTTAAAAAACTTGATTATGTAATGAAATATTTGCTGCTGTCTTTATTATTTGCTTATTAATAAAATATTTTAATGAGGAAGGTATTAACTTGTGTGCTCCAGTGTGATTGATGCTTCAGAGACAGAGCACTTCTGTACCATGAGCAGCTCCTCTGCAGGGTTACAACAAATCTCACCTTGGAGCATCAGTTCCCACACAGGTTTACAGCTGCAAGTTGAGGAGAGGGGGAGATTCTTGACAAAAAGTGTATTTTAGCTGACATTTGTACAGGAGCTCCAGCCTCCAGGAGACACTTTTTGCCCCATGAAGAGGCAGAAGCACGGGTTGTCCACAGAGGTGGTGTAGTCTCTGAACCTGGAAGTTTTCAGCTCCTGACTGGATGAAGGCTTGAGCAGCCTGGTTTGACCTCAGAGCTGTGAGCAGGAGGTTACAGCAGAGATCTCCTAAGCTCCCTCCTGGCCTGCATTGCCTGATTCCAAGTTTTATTTGATATTGGACAATCTGACATCAGAAATGTTGCTCCAGATACATTAAAATATTGATTTTATTTGATTGTCAGCAGGATGAGCAGTAGTTAAATGTTCAAGCAACTCTTCTGTGGTAAACTATGAGATATTCTGGAATAATTTATCTTATGGTTTCTTTTTTACACAATTGCATATTTTAAACTCTTGTATTTTTTTTAATCAGGTTACACCTATAGAATTTTCTAAGGCCCTGTCTTTGTTGCACTGTGGTTTTCTCTTTTACCAATTTGATATTTATTGTTTTCCTTATTGCATGTATTTTTAAATGTTACTTCTACTTATTGGAAGCAGTGTCCAATGTGTTCATACCAAAGCCTTTGATTTAATGCCATTAAAAATGAACCATCTATTATGTGTGAGATAGGAAGAAAGGACAGATGGAGGGAAATGCTTCACTGAGGGAAGTCCAATACCTCTGTTTCCTAAATCTCTGAAGTGTAATGGGAGTAGTTTGCAGCTTGCAAGGAGGTGAATGAATTTACTTTCCCTGTTCTGTAGTTAAGTTTCCCTGTTCTATTAAGTCATGATAATAGTTTGGAAGTTAAAATGTGAGCATTTTTCTGATTGCACTATTAACTAATTGGAATGGTATTTAACAATGTTATCCTTTCTATCTATGCCATCTTTTAGGCAATGAGTGAACTGTGCTTCATTAGGGAAGCAGAAGTGCTTGTGGTGCTTGTATAAAACCAGAAAAAAACCATTTTGAGACAAAATGATGTCATTGTCAGTCTCAGTATCTTGAAAGATGAGATCTGCTGCCAGTATTACACGTCTGGATTGCATTGCCATAGTATGGAGTTACAAAAGGTGTTTGAGAACATGTAACTGTGGTGCCTTTGCAGGGATGGAGATATGGAGGGCAGGAGCTCTTCATGAGAAGAGGAGCCCAGCAGATGTGAACCTAACAATTACTGGAAGTGTCAGGAGGAAAAACAAATGGCCACCTGCTTTCAACAGCCTACCAGGCCCAAAGGGAGTGTTTCACAAATTAATTTGGATCTAGTTAAACAAGTGTAAATGAATATGTTTGCTCTTGCTGCCTGCTCATCTGTTCTGTTCCCTCACACTTCAGTGTGAGTGTGTGTGCATGCACATGTGGCTGCTGTTGCAAATCAGTCAGAGTGGAAAGACAAAAACTGACCCCAGGGGGAAACTCACATTTGATTTGGTAAGGCTTTGTATGTATCAAGCCAACAGCCAAGGATTTGTTTATGTTCTCTTTTGTGATTTCAGAAACAGAAAGGAATTCCTCCCTTCAGCGTGTTATTCAGAGTTAAGCAGGGATGCAGCTTAGAGCACATCACTTTACAGGGAGTTATCCATGGACTGGTATGTTCATTTTTCAGGTAAAACTTTCTTCTCTAGAAAGACACAGACCTCTTGCTTCTATTATAAGTGAGAGGTCAGAAAATGAATTAGCAGCTTTCAAGTTTGCTAGGGAACAGCATGACTTGTTTTCTTAACATATATGCAAAGAAATGCTCCATGGGGTTGCACATCCCTCAGCATTTTCCCTTCCCTCTGATGATCTTTGTTCCTTCAATGAGGATGGATTGCTCTTCACCAAACACTTAAATGGAGAGATGTTTGGACTAAAAGAGCACTTAGTGTGCATGAGATTTCTTTTTGAACTTGGGTGTGAAATGGAGACTTTAATGAGTGGCTTGATAGACTTCTTCCAGCTACTTGGATTTCACATCTGTTTTTGCAAGAAGCAGGTGTGTAAGATGCAGAGTCACCCAGAAACTTTTTTCCTTTATCTATGAATAGAATACAGGCTAACATGGAAAAATTAAGAGTCCATACTTTCATGTGGATGCAGGAAAGCTGTGTGCTGAACTTAGTTTTTTTAAAAGGTTCTATACAATAAGAGCTGTAAATTTGCCCTAAGTTGGATGTTTGATCTGTTTAGCATAAGCCTAGGTGATGACAGTGCTACAAGTTTAACGTACTGCCCAAGGCCTCCATTAGGGTCCAACACCTCTATGTCATCACAATGGAGATCTTTTCCAACAGTAAACATCAAAAAGCCTCTCTAAACCATTGTGAAAACCTTACTTTGCATTTGTGATGATTTTAAATTTTAACATCAGGCCTTTCACTAATTTTTCTGATACCATAACAGTACTTTACACATGAAGCCACGGTTGCTTGTTCTTGGTCTGCTTAAACAGGTAATGCTCCTAAGGAGGACAATGGAGGCATTTTTTGGCAGCCCAAGGAGAAAGTGATGAGCCTGGAGAATCCTCACTGTGACTGATATGACTGAAGAAATGAGGTGGTTGATTACTAGTCAGCTTTACTTCCTGCTGTGTTGATGTGGAACTTGTATTTTTATAAGCCCTACTTTAAAACTGAATGAGGTGAAACCTGCATACTAAGTTCTTAGTAGCAACATAAAAAGTATTTTTGTGCAGTTAAAAATATATTATTGGAATTGCCAATGTAACACAAAGGTAGCAGTCACTGAAGTGTGTAGCTTTCCACATTCCAGAGCACAACAAACCCAGATATTCTGATATTACTCAGCAATGCCATTTCAAAGCAATGCAGTAATGGAAAGATGTAATTGTGCCATTTCAAACATACGGGCTACTGGGGACAGTGAGTTGTGTAGCCAGGTGATTTCATGGAATGCCCAGTGCCTGTGCCTGGTCCATGTCATGTGAAGCTTATGGAGTAGCACAAAGTCACATTGTACACTTCTACAAACCAGAAACGTTTCTTGCATTTGCTTTTCCTTTTCCTTTTTTAGAAAGAAAAGTTAGTTACAAACATCATCTTCCCTCTATCAAAATCTGTATCAGTGCATAGTAAAAGGTGATTACAGAAGTCTGAATACAGCTTCAATTGCTGAAAGACAGCATCTCATACTACTCCAGTCTGTTTACAAAACAAAAGCCATTAAAAATAAGGATACGACTGCAGAGAAAAATAGAAAATACATTTTTTCTTATCAAGATGCAGGTATTATTTATATTACTACAAATATCAGATTTAATTAAGTATTGGCCAGATATTAGGTTTTAATCTGATCTTAGTGTCCTAATAGTTTATTATAAGGAAAACCACTAGGTAGGGATGAATGCAAACATATTTAATCATCAGTAAAAGTGAGGTACGTTTGTTACACTGTGTGAACAGTGCTTACTGCATCTGAATATAGCTTTTGGCTTCGTCTCTTCTTACAAAAATTACAGTCCAGATTCCTTTGGAGAGTGCTGCCATAAACTTGTTGTGAGAACTGTGCAGAGAGTGGCCACTGCCTGTAGCCTCAGGTAGTTACTGCCACGTCCACCCTGTTGGCACTCCTGTCCCCACACCTATGAAGAGCAAATGAAAGTGCAACTTCCAGCTCCCACCTCTCCTGTGACCTGCTGGTGAGTTTCTTGAATGTTGCCAAAAGGACTTTTTTCTGACCCCTGCTCCTGGCTGTGCTGGTGCAGGTCAGTAAACAGGCAATGTGGGCAGCCTTCCCACAGTCCTGGGGCTTGTTCCACTTCTTAGGCCACATCAGTCTGTGCTGGCCTCCAGCACAACTTGTTGCCCTGTTCCTGCAGCAAAGGGGTTTTGGTTGTACTGCCTAAATAGGCCAGTCTGCCCAGCTCATGGGAAGCCTGGCCACAGCCTGTTGCATAGCTAGAAATGGATGTGAACAGCTCATCCTCATTCACCCATTTTCTGGGCTAATGAGCTTGGACTATTCACCTATAAAATAATTTTTTTCCTTCCAAGATAGTTTACCTGTGGTAACTGATATCCATCTGCCTCAGTGCTGTGCTGGTCCAAGCTCTCTGTTCTGTGATCCGAGCTGCAGCTTTTCTGGTTTTCCCTAACGTGGGTTACAGCCAGCTGCCATCCACCTGGTGGCATTACTTCAGTGTGAGGAAAGCTGGAGAACTTTCTATGAGATAAGTATTCATCTGTCAGCAGCATGGGACTCTTTTGCCAAGACATGTGTAGTTGTTCCTCTGGTGTTTGTATCAAAGGTTCTGAAACCTGTGTTAAAAGGCAGAGGTGATCACCACTGGATGTTGGAACCTACAAGAAGGGCTTGAATATGGCCATGCTCATGATTTATGAGTAATATAAAAAACAGATAATTTGAAAGCTGCCTAATTAAAGCAAAGCTGAGAGACTTCTAGAACAGCACATGATCACCTCCTTTGTAATAGGAAACCACAAAGGTCAGAACTGAATAAAACTCAGCCACCATGGGAAGACTGGTTTGTCTAGCATTAAGACTATAGCTGTCCCTTACTTTTGGCAATGCTCAGTGAGCTTATTTTCAATAGTGGCACTGGAACAGCGTTACTCTGGTTGTTTCTCAACCTTTTAGGGTGCATTTCCTCAAGAAGTTTCTCTGAGGGAAGCAGAACCTTGTATTTTCCAGACTTTCTTTTAAATATATGATCCTTTGCTTGATTTCCAAGCTCATGGAGCCATATGGTTATCTTCTGCACTTCGTAGTATCTGTTCTTTTTCCTTTTTCTTAGCTTTCCTTTGAATTGTCCATTCATCATCTGCTTCTGTTTGCACATTAGTTTCTTCTGATGACCCTTTATTACTGATGTTTTTCAGCTGCTCAGAGGATCATCTTTAATTTCAAAGCTACATACGGGGATTTGTTGCTACCCAGATATTGTACCAACCTCCCACTCCAGCCTACAAGCAAACTCTTTCTGGTGACTACTGATTATTTTCACTCAGTAGATGGAATCCAAACTCTGGATTTGGCCATCTGGACCTTGCTTCATCATGGCTGATGTTTCAAGGGCCTGTTTTCCCAGCAGCACATTGCAGTTCCCCAGGCACAGCCCAGCTGCCCATCGGCAGCAACTCCTCTGGCTCACATTGCTCCCAGACACTGCCGTGTGCTGCAGGTGCTGGAGTGCCAAACACAGCCTTTCCCTAATCCTCTCTGTTGACAGTGATGTTTGACTTCTTCGATTTAATCTCATGATAGGTTCCAAGATTAAGCTGCTCCCTGTTTTATGTCTGACTCAGTATTTATCTGTCGACTCGGTGCCTGCTGAGATCATTGGTGATCAACTGCTCTGTGAGCCTTAAAACAAAGTTATTGGGAGAAGGTCTTTTCAGATCACAGGTATTTTATGTTTGGATCTGGAAGGCACAGGGTAGTACAAGCAGGACTCTCGTGGTCAGCACAGTATATGCTGACAATATGGGACATTATATTCCCTTTTTTAGCCTCTTAGGTCAGCTCTTCCAACCCCTGGCTCGTGCCTGTTGCCTTTTCAGCTTGTTACATCCTCCCTGAGAAGCAGAAAGCCACACAGATGATGTGTAGTGGATGTACCAGTGCCCAGCAGTGCATAGCTTTCTCAGCCCCCATTCCCTCCAGCTCTTACTTCATATTCTTTCTTTATATTCCCCAGCCATGGGACACATTTTTGCTGGTTTCCAGGCCTGTTTGGCAAATATTGTCCTTCCAGTCATGGTTTTCTCAAGCAGACCTTACTATTTTTGTTACTCAGATTATTATTTTTATGTGTTTTTTAGTGGTATATCCAACAATTTCACCTGAATAAAGCTCTTTTGGCAAATCTGTGACACCTCTTTTTTTAATTCCTTTTGTGGGGAAATTATTAAATGCCTAATATATGCTCCAGCTTTTCTTGGTTTGGAACGGAAACAGCTACAGTTCATACAAATTCCACCCTTGGCTAAAATCCCCAGCTTGCATACCTGAGAAAACCACAGTACCTGGGTGGAGAAAGTACAGTCTCCACTATTAAAATGCAAGCTGACTTAATGAAGGCAAATTTATGAGGGAGAATTTTATGACAGTACATTTTCACCTTTGGCAATAATCTAACAGGCAGCACAAGCTTAGCACAGGGCTGAACAACACCCCAAGCACAGCCCAGACTGAGGGAGGCTGCACTGGGGGATCCTTGGATCCATGTCAGCATCTCCCTTCGCTGCCCAGGAAATCAGGCAATGGTCCTGGCCTACTCTGTTTCTGCTTTATGCATACACAGTGTGCTTTCTCCTAGCAACCCTTTTGCATTTGTGCCTTTATACAGTTCCTGCCCTACTACCCCATATGTTTATTTTTGTTAATCTATCCCTGTTTGTAGGTTCCTTACAGTCTCCCTAATTTTCCAGTTGCACACTTGCTGTTCAGCTGCATCTTTGCATTCCCATTTTTCCCTCGGTGGAGGCTGGCAGTGCTCTGGATCATGCAACCTCCCAGGGGAAGAGGATTGGAGATGGCAGAGGGAATGGCTGCAAGAGCTACACAGGAGCCTCATCTGAGGGTGACACCTTGGCAGAGGTCACTGGCTTAAGCCATGTTCTCAGCCCTGAGCATGGCAAGTTAAAAAATCTTGACTGGGAACCATTCCCTGCCAGCCTAAGACAGCGACAGGCCAAGCAGATTTATCACCTGCTGCTCATACTTCCCCATCTCCTCCTTCTGATGCCCATGATTCTGGCTGACATTTTAACTGTTCACTTGCTCTTGAGCTTTGTTCCTTTTCGTAGGCATGGCGATCATCTTCACATACATATTTACACTCTTGGGCTCATTGCTTATGAAACACATTAAAAAGTATTTTTCAAGCTTTAACAAAAGGTTGTACAAAGTTTGCCCTAGCTGAAAATACAAGTATCAAGAGAGTTCGATCCATAGCTTAGATTTTTTTAAAGTCTTCCTTAGTGTAAGTTAAGCAACTGAACAAGTTATTTTGAGCAGTTGCAGAGGTCTTTGAGTTCTTTTAGGAAAGGCTAGATACACATCTCTTGGAGATGATGCAGATACAGTTAGTACAAATCAGAGATGCTTGATCCCTATAAACATGCAAATTAGAACAATTAAAATATACAACATTGCCTAATGCTTAGTATAAGCATACACCCAATGCTCACACAGCCACAAATTAGTTTATCTAAGAGACCAAGAGGAAGATGAAGAAAAAGGTGGGGTGACACCCGATCACAGTAAGTGAAGTCTAGCTTTGAGAAGTTGGTTTCCAAAGGGATATTTCAGGAGCATTTTATGTCATTGCACAAAAAAAACCCCTTCAAACCCAAACTACAAAAAAACCCAAATCCAAACTTACTGTAAACAACAAGACAAATTTCAAGGAAGCAATCCAAGACAGAGTGGTGGTGAGTATCACGGAAACTAAACTTGGTAAAGCTAACAAAGCAAACAATACATAATACGATAATTTCTGGAAGGGTATGAGCAAGCCAGGGCTGCTGAGACATCCTCATTGCACAAAGTAATGAAGAAATCACAAGAGTGGCTACTCTTTTAGAAAGAGGAAGTCATGAAGGAAATGGGAAATAAAGCCAAGACACAGGGGTGTTGAAATAAGCAGTGAAGGAGGAATCCCTGTCAACACTGAGGCTGTGACAGATGAGGGAACAGAAGAGGGAAACAGGACATGGATGTGAAACTAGTGGAGAAAGGCTGCTGGAACATCAGAAAGAATCTCCAAAACCAGGAGAGTGCAAAGAGGTACTGACTGGAAGGTTTTACAGCCCTTTCCTGATTTTGTGGAGGGTCACCTCAATGCTTCCATAGGGATACGATGGGAGTCAGTATTGGAAGCAGCCTGGGTGAAAGTTGCTGTCAGTGGATTCACATCAGTTTAAAGGCAGCAGAGAGCAAGGAAGAGCCTGCCAACCCCAACAGCTGGGCAGGGAGCTGGGGGTGCCATGGGCTGCTCATGCTCATTCCTTGCAGGAGTCATGAGCTTCAGAAGGCAGCACTGTACAGGGTAAACAATGTCATGCAGGCACTCAAACAACAACACTGTCATAAAACAAAAAAGTTTTCAACAAGATTGCAGTTTTTCAAGAATTAGCAAACCTTTAGGCCACGGTCTGAGGTAAGCGCTAATGGCAGCCAAGGAGTTGTGGAGCTCACGTGTGTTGCTCTGATTTTTGCAGTCCTGGATGTTTTATTTTCTGTAGCTAGTTTCTCACAGTTTTCTCTGTAAACATGGCTATGTTATTGTAACTGTATCTTATCATTCACATTCCTTTCTCATGGACACAGAACTTTGATAGACATTTCCTTTGACCACTGTAATTGAGGGAGGAAGAACTGATTTTCTCCAATGAATAGTGATTTTCAAATGTATATAAAAAATAAAGAAGGTGGGTCTTGCCCCCCTTCCTTCCTTCTCTCTGATCCTGGTAACAGGTGTCTCTGGCTCTTCCTTTCGTGTCGTTACTGCGACACATGTGCTTCTCATTTCCATGAGCAGCAATTTGGCATTTAGGGGCTGGGAGAGATATTCCCACACAATATCTGAATGGTCTTCCTTGGTCACTGCATGTAAGACAGTATAAATAGCAGGCATATTTAAATCAGTGACAACACTCTCCATCGTCCTGCAAACATCAGTTCTTCCACCTTAGATTTACAGCCTCTCATCTCCAGTGTCTTCATCTAAGGCAAAGGGCAAAATTTTGTTATGCAGGAATTAATAAATAACAGATAGATGCCATGTTTGCTGGGGATGGACTCTGCACCACTGACTGGATGGTGACAAATGGAGATTTACTCAGCCACCCCTGTTGGACAGACACAGGTACATGGCACCATTCTTTGAACCTCTCTTTAGTGTACAAGTGCAAATTCGTCTGATCCTGTGTGTGATGGATGGGTCCAGGGGTGTCATTCCATTGAGTGAGGATGGTTGCAGCAGGCAAAAGGCTGGGTAAATTAAAGCTGTAAATTTGAAAAACCCAGGCAGATGAAAAGGATTGGTTGTAAAACGAAGTGAGTATGCTGTGAGATAAAGGTACATAATGGGCTGCAGCTGAAAAGATTATAATGGTGATATATAAAGAATGTCCTGAATTAATCACTTCCTTTTTGTATTTTTGTTTTGCAAATCATTATCACTTAGCAACCTATGCTCTCATTTCTACTTTTTACAGACTTAAACTGTTTCCTGGGGGTATTATCACTGTCTGGCTCAGCAAAATTAAAACAGTATCTCACTTAACACTGTCTATAAGTAAATGGAGATAGTTGGCTCCAGATGTGTTATAATTGTGTTTAGAGAATTAACATGGTTCAGATCATAGAAACTGGGGCATATTTGGTGTTCAACACTTTCTTATAGAGCAGTAATCTGTGTTTAGCCTTATGGATCTTATCAAATGCTTGTTCAAGCCAAGTCACGACTCTTGCCAAGAATACTTAATGCTACGTTTGAGGTGATGAAATGTAAACCAGGAAGAGACCTGGCCGGATTGCTGGGTTCCCCCTCTGCACTGAGACACCCACCCTGCCAGGGAGCCCTGCCGGAGCCCTGACACAGGCACTCAGTGCAGGGAAACATCACAGCAAGGTTTGTCTAAGGAGTCCTGAAAAATCTGTCTGGAAAGGGATTCTCCAGCCTCTCCCCACACTCCACACCTTGTACATCTTGGAAATGTGCCCTAGTAGGTTGTCAAAGCACTCTTTGTTGCAGAAGGAAAACTGATTTCTTCATGTCTTTATCTACAGAGATAATATAAAATGATAATCTCCTCAAGAAGGCTTTATGTGTTAGAGGATTGTTCCCGTCTGTGTTCCTAATATTCTCTTTTTGGACTAAATGAGCCATGTTTTTCCTTTTGAATTCCTTGGTGTATAATTCTCTTAATTCTTGTGCTCCTTGAATGCTTCTCACTTCGTCCAGGTCTGCAAGCACCATGTCTGGACCAGGACTCCATACTCCAGTTAATTCCTTCAAAGATTTTTAGCCCGTATTAAATCACACCATATCAATGCTCACTTCTGTTTTAAGAGGAGTGAATATAATGCTTGCCTTCTCCCAGTCCTCAGACCAATTTGCTGCCATGCCAGGGTGGCCCACACCAGGCTCAGTGGTGATCCCTGCCAAACTCTGGAATTCCCACACCTCCCACCAAGACTGCCTGCACCCATTGCCCTTCCTCTTGCACGCTGTTATTTTCAGCCCCGTCTAGATGAGCAAAGAGCAAAGCAGTGGAGGACACAGGGTGGATGATGCGTGGCTCTGTCCTTCTCTTCCTCCCTGAAATCTGCTGCCTGCCACTTGTGGCTGGCAGGGAGGGAGGACTGGGCTGGGCTGTGAGTCATCCTCCACTCCCTGCTCCCTTCCTAAGCCAGGAGGTGCACGTGTCCTGCCAATTGCAAGCTACGGCCAAAGCCCTGGCCCCATGCTTGTAGGGAAAAAATCTTCTCTCGCTGTGCATATCCACTGCTGAGGCACAAACACGGCCCCGTTTAGAGCAGCGCTCCCTTCCCATCTCTCTGGCGAATGAGCCCCACACTCCTCTGTGTCACAGCTGGCAGCAGATGCCTGCTGCTGTCCTGCTGCCCAAGCAACAGCCTCACCATAAAGAATTTCAGCATTAGAAAGGGGTCCAGAAGTCTGAAGAAAACCAGCAATTGTCCCATGATGTTTTAACACCTGATGACAGTATGGGTCCAAGATGTGAGTGTTTGCAAACCTGCAGAAAGCTACAGTTCCTGAGCTGATTAATAGCAAGGAAAGTTTAAACACTTGAACAATAGCTGCATTAATGCCAGAGGTACAGAGCCGAAGGGAGAGGTGAACTGAGGAGTTAAACATTAGATAGCTTTAAGGTGTTAAAAATAGCATGTCTATGGCCATAGCGTCGTGCTGGGAGCTCCCTTTGACACCTGAGCCTCTCAAATTCATGATCTATCTGCAGAGAGATGCTCTCCATCAGTGCCTGTCCACGCCCCAGCTGTGCTGGAGCAGGATAGGCCCTGCCTGGGCTGTGCTGGAAGAGCTGAGCAATGGGAAAGTGGGTGCACATATCTGGCACCACTCCAGTACTGCCATCCCAGTGGCATTTGAGAGTCAGAGGTCTGGGGTAGAAATGATGCAAGCTTTCATTGTCAAGAACACTTTTTATTCATTGTTAATAGTTTGGGAGGGCTTTTTAATTAGTTCTTTATATTAGAGCCTTTGGTTACTTTAAGATTACTTTTTCTTGTGTTCTCTATCCACAATCTGCAGCATTAAAAATGCACCCTGGTAAGCTGGTTTTGATTTGATGTCTGGTAGCCTGTGCTGTTTGCAGAGATCTTCACAGACTCCAGATGACCCAAACAGCCCTGACTTTCCAAAGAGGGAATTTATCATCAGCCAACACTTGTAAAATCCTGCAAACCCGTGACCAGCACTGCATGGCTGTACCTTCAGCTTTGCTTGGTATTTGTAAATAATTTAAAGATGGTTCTGTATGAGGTGCTGAGGAAGAAGTGCAAGAAGTGCTGGATTGCATGCTGCAGCAGTACTTTCTGGTTAACTCTTTCCTGTGCAAAGCTTAAGCCCTCCTCATGTATGAAGGGGAGGTGAGACCCCTGCTCAGCATCTCTGAGTGAGGGGAGACTTCTTTCACTGGCCCTCTGCTGCAGTGAGTGGTCCTTCTGCCCACTCACTGGTGCTGTGGGGACCCACCAGAGCAGCAGGTAGTGAAGCCGCCCCAGCTCCAACTAAGCCAGCGTGGGCCATTAGTCATCCACTCCTCACATGCCTCACTGCCTGTGCCTTGAGCAGAAGTGTTCCACTGCCTTTATGTAAACCCCTCCAAGGGCTGATTGCTGCCAGGGAACAGCCACCACCCCCACTGCCCACCACCACCCAGCATCCCAGCGCCCACCAGAGACCTTGTGCTCTGGGGGACACTGAACCTGCCATGAAAAGGCAGAGGTGCCCGTGAGCCAGGTGCAGGAGGACCTGCTGCAACTGTGCCAGCCCTCAGCTGAAAAGCCCACCTAGGGTAAAACCCCTGGTCCTGTCTGGTAGGGCTAACCCTCTCCTCCCACTCTCCCAGCCGGGAGCACACCATCAGGATAGAGGGTCACCATCAATTTTTGTGTCAAAAGACACAGGAGACCCAGACCCTCCCTGGCCCCCCAACCTGCAGGCCCAGCCCCATCTCAAGCCAACAGTTGTGGTTGCACAGAGCTTCTCTTGAGAAACCCTTCTTTCCCATGCAAACTATGAAAAACAATAAGATAACGCTTGGACACCTGCTGTGTTCCTGAGATGTTTTGGTTCTAGACAGAGTGTGTTTTGGAATTGGGTGTTGTGGGGCTCCAGCCAATCACCCCGGGGGGTGGTTGACCACCTGATGGGTTCTTACCATATATAAAGGGAAATACAACACTAAATGCTGCTGCTGCCGCTTCTGCTGCTTCCACTGCTGCACTGGCTTGTGTCTTCCGTCCCGGGTAATACAGTGACAAACAGTCCTAGTGGATTTTTAACAAGCATGAAGGATTGGTTTTGTCTAATCCAGTGTGTGCAACCATCAAGCAAGTTCTTATCTTGACTTAACCTACAGGTAGAACAACTCTGGTCATACTGCTGGCATATTTCAGGGGTTTATGTCCACACCCCTGTGGTGTGTGCACTCCAGTATCCCTCAGGTCGTCTTTCATCATCGGTTACGCTTCAAGTCTCTGCAATCTGATACGGTTATCTCAGCAACAGGGAGAAATATTTACCAAAATGAAATTTAGATGGGAAAAGAGGGAAGAAATAAGGGAGGGGGAAAGAATTAAAGGTGAAAACTCAATGTTATTTGTGATTTGCACTGATGTTTGTCAGAAAATGAATTGGTTTCACTTTTGCACATTGACAGTTCTACACAAGGAGATTTATCTCATGCAATACATTTTCTGCCTTCTAGTTTGCACGGTAATTTGATTTTTTAAGACATTCCGTTTTTTTCTTTCCCATACATTAACTCCTGCTAATGCTGAGAGAGGTTGTTGGTGAAGACCTCAAGTGAACTTGGATTGTGATGAGCTGAGGATGTTGAAAGTCCAGTTCTGGATATAGTTTCTATATTTTTACTGTTTTTCTGTACATTCCTTAATTTTTTCCAGAGTATTCTCTTATGGGATGCTGTCTTGGCTATGTTCCACAGGGGATGGCTGCGATCTGGCTACAGATTGCTGAGCAGCACCTGTGTGCAGGTGACCAAACCAGGTATCATTCACCTGCCAAAGCAACCCATTAGGCCAAGGAACACCCCTTCCTCAGGACCCTTTAGTCTTTGTATGGGAAAACAAGACCTTGGCTTCTCTTGTGGCCACAACTTTGGGCAGAGCAGGTCAGTTACCCTGTGTTCTACTAAACTCTTTGGGGATGGCTGACAATGTCACCTGTCCACCTGATGTCCTGGTGGGAGCTTATGGAGAAGATGTTAAAACTAACAGCTTAGTAGACCATCACCGTCTATTGCCATCTCTGCATGTGAGCAGTGTTGTATCCAGCAGGGAAGCTGTGTGGGATAAACCCCACAGTGGTCTCCTACAGCACACTGCTCTGGGCAGGACAGACAGCAGCAGAATTTATAATCCCATTTTGCTTGTAACTGGGAAAGAAAATTAATTGTGATAAAACCTGAGTGGTCTTGTGGAGAAGATGCCCTTAAGCCTGTCTCCTTGTCCTGTGCTGACAGCTGCTTGATGTTAGGGCACTCAGGTTGCCTCCTCCATGCTCCAAAACAGAAATTTCTGCTTCCCAATGGCAGATTCAGCTGGTTAATCACCATCAGCTTCTTTAAGATTCAGAAACAGAAAGCTGCATCAAAACTCAGCTGTTACCGCAGGTGCTGTCCACAGCCCTGTGGGATTCAAATGGGATTTCTGCTCTTTGCAGTGGTTCATCTGGCTCTTCTGGACACACCCTGACTTATGACTGCCATCTCAGCACTTAATTGAGGGGTTAATGGACAACTTCTCCTCCTTCTTGCTCAATGTGGCTGTAATGGCAGCCTGGACCCTTCAGGGAGGAAGAGCAGGAGTGGATCTCATCAGGGATCTCCTTCACAACAGTAAAATGTATTACCATATCATGCTGTTGCCTTGTGAGTATCTGATGTGGCATGGGTTACAGAGACATCTTTGTGGACATGAAAAGTGTTAAAATGTACCTACTTACTGTGTTGCAAATGCCATGCATTGCAAAGTTGAGGAAGTATCTTAGGCAGCATGAATTTTGCCCTTAAGCAGTAAGTAAACTGCTACTTAAAATTAGTATCCCATATTTGATAGGATTTGGGTTTTTTTCAGCATGTTCCTTTGCTCCCTCCTCAGCATGTGTATGTCTGATACGTGTCATTCTTCTTTCAATTAATGCAAATTTTTCACCAGGCTCACCAGGATCAGGGTGCTCTGTACCAGGGTTTTACCCTGGGAGAGTGTGACCTGCAGGAGAAGAGCTGTGAATGAGAACTCAGAGTGCTCCAGAGCAGTCTGAAAGCTGTAGGTACAAGCTCAGTGGCACCACCAGCCCCCAGCCAGCCAATGCCAAGGTGAAAAGTGTCACCCTGAATTGGCACAGGGGGAAGAGGGTAGATCAAGGTCACATTTAAGTAGTTCATGTGAAGTTTTCTTTCCTAAGACTCCTGCCTTATGCCACAAGGTCTCCCAAGAAGTTCCAGGGAACACTTGTTCTCTGGAGTTAGGCCAGGAAACTGAGCAGAGAAGCCAAGCAGATGTGTGATTTCCCAAAAGGGTTTGAAAGACCTATGCATTCCCAATGGGGTTGATGCATGGGAGGTGATAAGTGTCACAACAAAGCCACAGAGGCACGTGAAACACAAGCTGATCCGATTTCCTCTCTGAGCTGTGCTCTAGGCTGATGACATGGACTTGGAGACCCAGTGCATAGCACAAGGAGCACCTGAGAGCCCTCACACATGGGGGAAATTCTGACGTTTCAGAGCTTGAGTTTTACTTTTTATTTGGGTTGTATCCACTTCAGTAAGCCTGTTTTCAGGACAAATATTTTTTAAAAAATAGAAGAAAAGGAAAATAGGATAGGCTCCTTGAGGGAATAGCAGAAATGGAAGGGTAGGTCTTGTCATTGTTTGACAGAGCAAGACTCCAGGTAGTAAACCATCAAGAGGAGAAAATATTTTCTACTCCTGCTCAGCTTGTGGCACTGTCCATGGCACAGACTTTGGGGGCATGAGTTTCAGTCCTTTTGCTGACCCAGCAACTGCTTGTGTAAGCCATGGCTCTGCGCCCCAGAAAAAGGTAGGCTCTCCAGAAGGTGAGACCCTCGAGCAGTTGCAGCAGCCAGGTCTTGGGCAGCTGGGTAAGGATGATCCTGGAAGGGTAGGGTCCATGCTGGGAAATATCACAGATGCACCTGGACATCCCAAAACCCTCTGGACATCTGTGCCTCACAACTCTCCTTCCTGCTTATATTTGGGATGTGGATTTTACATACAAGACTCATCTCTCATAAAAACAGGGAAAGAAGAGCTATTTACTTCTGCCTTGTACTCTGGTTTTGCTAATTTACTATTAATTTTGTTTTACAGGTAGGCAATGGCTTTTATTTTCTCATTGGTCTGGTTATTTCATGGCTGAAGAAAAGGCAGGGTTGTATAGGAAGTACCAGGTAAAGATGGAATCCCTCTTGCTCAAGACCCTGATGATGTAAAACGTACTCAGAGAACTCCTCTGCTCACATAAAATACAGGAGGCTTTAACAAAAAAGTCTCAGGTTTCCCTTTTAAAAATTCAGAGTCTCTTAAACTAAGAAAAATGCATTCAAGGGAAGGGAGTGTCAGTAATAACAGGCCTGCTCTCACATCCCCTGGAAAAAGAGAAACAAGCAGCAGTTTCCCCTGAGGGAAGAGGGATTCTGGAAGTTAAACAGAAATATTTATGGTTGTGAAGAGTTAAAAGGCTTCATAGGCACCCTGCTTCCCTCTCATATCCTGAGGACCTGAGGGCAATGCATCAGCCCTACAGCACAGGGAAACAGCCTGGAAAAGAGCTTGCTTTCAGCAGCCCCATCTTCTGCAGGGAGACCGAGGAAATACCAGAACAGGGATGTGGCTAAGTGTCAACAGATCTTGCCCTCCAAACTTCCCAGTGGGGACAATTTACGTATTCTTTCTGTGCAGGAGACCACTGGTTTCTCAATAGCTGAATCCTTCACTTGCTCTACTTGAAAACTACTGTTAGAGGATTTGCTTTGTTAAATTTAAGGGAACTCACACAGAAAAGGAAGCATCTGAGTTAGCTGTGAATCATCCTTTACACACTGATCAACCCTCATGTTCTCATTTCTGCATTTGAATAATTTTGTGAAGTTTGCATTTAAAACCTTTCTATGATGTGGCTTTTGGCTTGGGACAAAATAGAAATAATTATCCTGCTCTATTAACATCTGTATTCTGAGTACTCCTGCAAATGTGCCATGTAATCTATGCAGGCATCGATCCTAAATTAAAAGACAGCACCAAAATCTGAGTCACCTCTTCCACACATTATTAAGTATCCATTTTGGTTAATCTGTTGATGGTTGCCAATCCCATTTCATACCTGCCTGTCCCTTTTTTCTAGTCTTTCTATCCTCCTGGCAGAAGACCACCAGAGCACAACCAGAGACAACCATAGCACAATATAACTTATCTTTGTGTCTGCCTTTCACTTGGCTTTCATAGGATTTTGTCTCACGTTTTATGTCAGGGACACTCTGGTGGCTCCAGTCAGTTGATGATCTCTCCCCTCTCTCCTATCTCTCTAATCTCAGTCAAGGTGAGTGGCTGAAAATCTTGTACAGAGAAGCTGAACTCTCTAGTCCAAAACTAATTTCCTAGCTGTTTTCACAAGGTGAAGAATAATCTACAACTAAAGCAAATCTGTTTCATCTTTCCTCCTCTGCAGCCACAGGAGATCCTGACAATGGTGGAAGAACAATAATTTTGCTACATGGGGTGAGGGATGGAAGAACACAAGGCAGTATTCAAAGGGTGACCTCCCTTCTTTGCTCTACATAGCAAGGCAGGAAGACCCCACAGTGAGAGGACACCCGGGAGCTGGATGTTTGCAACCAGAGGAGATCGTAGCCGGGCCATATTACCTCATCCAAAAAAACAATCCAAACCATTCAAACTGCTGAGTGCCGGAATTGTGGAGATGTTAGCCAGTGCATACTACAAAGGGGATGACTGTCAAGAAAAAGTAAGCAGGAGTCCATTCATTGCTTGGCAGAAGGTTGGGATAAATGGGAAGACTCCTTCCTTAGGAGGAAAACCGGTTTGCTGGATGATGAAGAAAGAGGTTCTTCTGTAACCTAAACGTGTCTAGCACAGACTCAGTGGGGACCTTTAAGTGTCATGAGACAAGAAGGCTTCCCACGGCCTGAGTCAGCTCTGTAATGTCCACACTGTAGATTACCACACAGACATGCATCCAAGGCAGCAGAAAAAATTGGAGATTGTGAACCTCAGGAGCCAGAGGTGCTCCACAGATCTTCCTGCTGCCCCAGAAAAGAACGTCATCATGCCAAACCAGGCAAAGCAGAGGGTGTGACTGTCCTGCATTGCCCAACTTCTGCCAACTCAGCTGACGTCTGCTTGGCCATGCTGGTGAAGAAGAGAGAGAGGAGAGGGCTGAATGGGCACCTGGACAAGGGGAGCATGCTGGCGTGTTAGCCCATGGTCACCTAGGAGCAGCTGTGGCCTGGGGTGGTTTTTGATGGGATGGGCTGTCCCTAGGTGTAATCCTGTGTGTGATGTGAGATGCTGGCTAAGCAGAGACCATCCCATTCCACTGAGCAGGAGATAGATGAGAGGCACTCACTGGCCAGTGAGTGCTTCTCGTCTAACTCCTGCTCACTGAGTTTTCATAGTGTTGGCTGAATGAAAACTCTTAGATAATACTAATGGGCTCATCAGACAGGCAAGAAAAGTGATAATAGTCACTAGCTGGTCTCAGCACCCTATCTCTGACAGTACCCCACATGCTTCAAGAGATGGAGGACACCCCATGGGATTACTGTAATGATCTCCTGTGGGGCAAGGAATACATTTCTTACCTCTTCAGATAGGATCTCATACAGGCCACGAGGGATGAGTTGTACTTGACCAAATTAAAGAAAGGCTGTGATTTTAACTGGGACTATTCTGGACAAGACTGGCTTCACTACCTTGGTCTACCCATCTGGGGATCCTGGCACTAGAGGAGATATTATCTCAGTGGCTTCAGTTGATGGGAACTCAGGATCATCTCAGGAGGGATGAAAGCTGGAAAGATCCCTTCCTTCTTTCTCTTTCTGCAGGGACTGGCAGTCTAATTTAGTTATTCTCTCCTGAAAGGAAGAGGAGAGGTTTGTCAAGACCTTTAGTCACTCCACTTCTATAATTTAATTCTTTCTAAAGTTAGGCAAGTGTTGGGGCTGGGGACAACGGTGCTTGAGCAGGAAAGCACTGCTAGCTTTCTGCTCATGCTGCAGAGTCCAGTTTACTCAACTTGCATGAGGAGTGATTAAAGCACTTCCCTTTTGAGGTGCTTCTGTGGGCACATGCTGGGAATGACTCCTGTGCTAATCCAGTAGCTGACATAGCAAAATCTTGCACTCCATTGTTGCAAATCATTAAATCAAAGTCACAATCCATTTGGAGTAACTCATGGAAACTCATTATTATTTTGCCACTGCTTGCTGTGTTGCTTAGATAATCAAAATGCTTGTGAGAACAGGGAAAAAAATCTTGCTCTTGGCCTAGAAGGTGTGACACACCCCAAGCGAGAAGCAAGATGTGTGGGAGCAGAAAAAGAGGACTTGGGGAGATATGAGCCATGGGACCCCCTGGAGCCTCAGTCCCATGGACCTCATCACAGTTAAACCTAATGCTTTCAAGGCAGGCTCTTACCTGCTCTCTCACTTCATTGGTGAGGTGCAAGGGAGGTAACGGAGGAAGGTAATGTGAATTAGTTCTTTTAAGCAGCTAGTAAGGCAAAAGTCCTTGCCATGTTTTGGAAACCCAGCACTTCTTAAGATAGAGACAACATAGGACACCTGGCCCAGCTGTCTAGGGAAACCTGGGAACCTCTGGGAGAGCCTGCTTCTTTTTCAGCTTGGAAGTCTGGGAATGGGCAGCAAATTAATGAGGAATACTTCCTTTAAGTCATGAATTACTGAATTATTGCTGAGGTTTCCATTCTGCACCATCAGGGAGCCATTTCTCTACTCTGGCCAAATATGTTAAGGAATATTTGGCACATGAGGATAGCACTGGCATTGTGTATTTCTATTACAGGGACTTGAGAATGATGACATTTACTCATTTAGGGTTTAATTCTGCAAATATGTAGGTAGGTTACCTACTTATTCAATGGTCCCTGTGAATGATCTGATAGATTTATGAAAAATAGCTCTCATAGCCCCAGAGGCATCTGGGAAAATGCACACCTGGACCTCTGAAGATTGACATTAGTTGTGACACAATAGGAAGGTAAATGACAACATTTCTTACACATAATCATTTACAAGTGCAAATGTCAATGTAACTAATAATATTAGAACCTATTTTCTCATGACTAATTATACCTCTGAAAGTGAATATGCAGCTGCAGTTACCAACTGATGGGGCAAAGTCAAAGGCCCATAAATACACTCTAACCATAATCATCCTTTCTGTCAATAGAAAGCATAGTCTGAAATATATAGAAAAGCATAAATATATGAAAGCAGTGACACTATGGAATTAAGCAGATTCTAAATAATTGTGGAAGAAGAGAGCAAAACATTTGAAGGAGACAAGTCATGTGGGAACTTGGCATCTAATTCATTCTGACTGTTCCTCTGCATTTCATAAGTTCCCACGCATACAGTGTTTCTAAGACTAAATCCTGTAGGCCTTTTCAGCTCTGATTTAAGGGTTAATTCACAGGGCCTCTGTCCTGCAGAACATGGTTCACTGTTCTCACAACTACATAAAACTTTCTAGCATATAATGCTGGAGTAGAAAAGAAAAGGCAAATCTTAGAGGAAGACCAGTTTTTTTAGTGGTGAGTCTGGATCCTGTGACAGTGAAGTAGCTGAACTAGAGGGTTATATACATTTACTCTGCCTGACTGAGCCAATAAGGTAAATGGACAACTTGTGTGTTTATACAGCTCTGTATTTATATATTCTCTCCCAAATTCATGTCTCTTACTGGCTGTCAAATAGAAGCAGATACAAATGGTTAAACTCCGTTGTCCAAATTCTGCTGTTATCTATATTCATTAATTTTCTGCGACCTACATGGAACCCCCTGACCTGAAATATTGCCTCTACAAGATGCCCCTAGTGAGGCCCCTCTTGCTTCTTGGAAGTTGACCTTCTTTCAGAAGAGTCTAACAAATACTTTCCAAATTAGGGCTATTCAACCACCCCTGCCCAGAGTCACAGAAGATAATTACCAACATGCTTTATCTGGAGAATTTTCAACTCTTGAACACAGTGTGGTGACATTTGCTGATGGTATTCTTAGCATGCATGGGAGGAACGGGGCTTTTTGTTAATATGTATCTCTACGGTTATGTGTGTAGGATTTGGCCTTTTCAGTTCTCTGTACTAACATTAACTATAGGTTGGCATGTTAGAAGTTGCCCTGTGTTTATAAAAATCATCTGGCAAAGACATTACGAAGAAAAGCCAGAAGGATGCTGTAGCAAAAAAGGAAGTTGTTGGCTAAAACTGTTGTTGCTGCTACAGCTTAGGATGAGGGGAGTCCCCACAGCTCCAGAGACATGAGGTGAAGCCACGCACTGACTCAGTGATCCTGCCTCACATCAGGACAACCCAGAGAAACATCTTGTCCTTCACCACAGCTCTGTAAGCTGAAATGGAGAGGAAAGAAAACTACAGGATTAAGACAGAAGAAGATAGAAAATTATTCAGATTTCCAAATGTGGAGAAAAAAGACCTCAGCTTCCTCCCAGTGCATGACCAGTACTGTCTTTCATGACTGCATCATGACGAGCATCTCATAATGTTCTGCAATTCTTCCCTGCATGCAAGTGCATCAAAATGACTACACATTTGATTTTGTGTTTCTCAGTTTGAGATAAAACCATCTGTATAAATAATCTTGTAAAACTTTGGGGGTTTTAATCTCTTGAATTAGAGCGTATTGATACCATGATAATTATAACAATACAATGATACCAACTGAAAGTTCTGATGAAATAACTTGCACAAATCCAACTTCATTTGCAATTTCTGAAGGAAGTGCAGAGTGCTTGATATCAGCATTTTCCCAAAGGGCAGAATTATCTGAAGTGCAGGGTGGGGCTGAAAAAGGGAACAACCTCAGACAGTCATTAACATTTTAGAAAAAGACAAAATGCTTCACACCAAATAAAGGTAAAAGGCCATAAATACTGTTTAACCATATATGTAACTACCGTTTCTGTCATGGGAGGACTTTGAAATTACAAATGGAAGGGCAGATTGTACATTGAAGGACAGTCCTCAAGTTTCTGTTTCTTAACATGTGCTCCACACTATGAAAAGCCTGGAGCATCCATATTTTTTATGTATCAGTTCAGTGAATGAAATCACTATCAGAAAGATGCCTTACCAAACACAGAAGATGGAAGATAGCACGAAAAGTCTGGCACCCACTAATTCTATTGCTAATTTTAATGTTATTTTAATTACCATCATGGAAAATGGCATGAAGAGTCTGAGGCCCAGTCCTGTTCTCATAACACTTTATGAGAGGTTTGGCACCAGCTTTCATGGGAACAGGGCGTCATACCTTCATATCCTAGTAATGTGAGAGGGATTGTCAGTATCTGTACCATCTGCAAAGTCAGATGGCCTCTGTAAATTAAACAAATTAAGCAAATGTGCAGAAGCCAACAACAGGAGAGGAACTGCAAAGATGAATTCAAAGAGAATCGTTTATAAAGGGGAGAGAATGGATGAGAATGGATGAGAATGGATGTTAGAGTAGCAGAAATATGGCTGTGTTGCATTAACTAGGGTATAAAACAGCTGAGTATTCTGCCTTCCATGCTGGGAGAAACTTAAGAGAATCACAGCCAGGTTTAGGAAACTGTTAGAAAAAGAAATAAACAGACGTGACTGATTTCAAACAAACAAACAAACCTCCACAAAAAAAAAAAAAAACAAAACCAAAAAAACAACAAAAGCAAACCAAAAAAACTCACCCAACAACAAGCTAACAAAAAACCACCCCAAAACCCAAAACCTGAGCTTTCCTAAAGCACCTTCCAAGGCTCTTAGTTATTTTAAATCAATGGAATCTGCCATATGAAACCCAGCAGGGTCTGAACAAAAATGCCCTAGGATGCAATGACTTTTACATGCATGAAAAACAAGGCAGAGATAGATTAACTCACTGCAAGTGACATTGAACACCCTCAGCCATGCAGTGTAGGTTTCTTCACTGAAAGGGTGGTCAGGCACTGAAATGGGCTGCCCAGGCAGGTGGTGGAGTCACCATCCCTGGAAGTGTTCAAGAAACAACTGGACATGGCACTTAGTGCTGTGGTTTAGTTGACAAGGTGGTATTCAGTCAAAGGTTGGACTTGACGATCTTGGAGATCTTTCCAACCTAATTGATTCTGTGATTCTATGAGTGAAGGTTCCTTAAAGACTGGAGGGGCAGAGAGGTGCCTTAGTAGACAATGAGATCCTCTCTTTGACAAAACATCGATACACTAGTGAAAAAGAGAGAGCCAGAGGAAGGAGAGGCAACACACCCTGAACCTGTTCCCAGGAATACAGAAGCCAAATGTCAGTTGGCAACTGAATGATGGTGTTTACACTGGAGAAACAAGCAATCATTCCTGGACTTTGTTCCAATACATGAGAATGAAAAAATGCATAAATAGAGTGACGATGGAACAGAAAGTATGACATGGCAAACAAGGCCTGGACAGTGCAAAACCAGGAGGGATATCTGCTCACATAGGATGTTGTGCTTACTGGACTAACAGCATGGGTAAATCCGACCTCACCTGTATGCACTGAACTGAAGTGGCCATGAGGAAGCCTGACCTTGATGGAATGATAATCATTAATATAAATTTAGACTTATAATTTGCCACAAGTACTTTGAAGAACAGTAATACTCTGCTTGAAGAAGTGCGTGCCTACTCCCAGGTGGACATCAGATGGAATGTGGAGTGAAACAACAGAGAAAAGAGGACAAGATCTACGTATATCTCATGTTTCTTCTGAATGGAGACAGAGAAACACAGAAAGATAAGTGAAAGAGATCTGGAGAGATTGGGGAATGAAGTAAGAGCCAGAAAGTGGAGGGTCAGCAAGAAACCTGAACCATCATCAGAACACCTTAGGTGAAAACAACAGGCTAAAGAGATAGGAGCAATCAGAAAAGATACCATTACAGTGGACACAGAAATCTCAGAGCAAGTGAATGGATCTGGGACAGGGAAGGAATTAAAAAAAGCTAAGAGCCTAGGGAATGACAGATAACATGCAACAAGGGGAGGGAAATGCTTCTGGATGATACCTTAAAGGAAGAAAAAAATGGGTACAGGCAAGTAGTGGAAATGAAGGAAAAAAGAGAGCACTGGACAAGTGCTGATGCCTGTGTAGGATTGCTAGGCAGAATAGGATACAAAAAAAAAATCCCACTATAGGAAGGGCAATCTGGGACACATGAAACAACTGAAATGCAAAGCATTTGGGAGAACTCAGGACCAGCTTTAGAGGAAGGTTACTGTTAGACCCAGTGATAACTTCAGGAGGAAAATGGGAGGTAGTCCCAGGGCTAAAGACAGGAAAAAGCAGAGGAGAATGGAAAGGAGGATTAGAGGATGAGATTAACTCTTTGGGTTGGGGACGAGCTACAGGAACAGAATGGAGAAGCAGGAAGAGAACAGAGGATGTGGATACAGGAGAAAAGAGAGCAGGCCCCAGGAGAAGAGCAGTTTGGTATAGGACAAGGGACAGAGGTAGACAGCACAGATTAAGAGCCATGAGCCATGCTGGCAGTTGGCAGCAGGAGCTTGCTTATTCAGCAAGTCAGGCAGTAATTAATTAAATCAAGTCAGGCAGCAATCAGTCAGTTAAATCGGGTAACAATGACTCAATTAAGTTGAACTGGGGAACAATGAATTTATTACATCAAACCAGGGAACAACGAACCAATTAAATCAGCTGGAAGCCTCCACAGGTCCATCCAGAGACTGGGCTAGGTGCCACCAGGGTGGGGGACTTGCTGCAGCCGCCTGCTCCAGGAGAAACATCACCACAGCAACTGAGCATCGCTGCTGACAGCCTTGCTTGTCCCCCTCTGCCCAGAGCGAACCAGGGCACAGCAGACTACAGCAGACTACTGTTGACCAGTCTGATGAAATATTTGTAATAAACCAAAGGGGTGGGGAGATGGAAAGTGTCAGCTTCCGAATTAGCCATAGCGTTGCAGAAATTACTGGGTTGCCTAAGGATGAAGAAAGCTCTGCCTTTCAAATCAGGCTGATGCTGGATATCCGGAGCTGTCAGATTAAGAAATTGAGAGGCTTTGATTGGTGCCTGACAATGATTTAGTCTACGCAAACTAGTGTGCAGGAGAGGTACACTTTCCAAGGACATCCTGGAAGAGCATGGCTATGTACTAAAACAGCTGCCCATGTCTGTTTTGACATTAAAAAACCGTAAATTATATGGATTGGTGTGAGTCAGGCTGGTCATGTGCTAAGAACGGTTTTCATCTCCTTTTGTTGGTTCCCCATATCATTTGGGATTGAGGTGGTTTGTTTTGGGTTTGGATTTTGGGGTTTTTTTTGGTTCTCTCCTGTTCCTTCTTCTATCTCCACAAACAGGGCACATCACTAAGATCACTGAGTTGCTTAGCAGGAAAGAACCCAATATATTTCTCTTAGGATATTTCATGCATATCATTTAACTGAAAATAAAAAAGGGAAGGTCTCAATTATGAGGAAAATCTGTGGCCAAAAAGATGAGGGAGACAGCCATCTGCCCATTATTCAAGGGAAGTGCAATCCTAGTTGTTCTATAAGGGCACCTGTAAGGTCCTTGCAGGTGAAAAAATGTACTGCTTTTCCAGGCAGTACAAAAGCTTGAGGAGCTGCAATGGTTAATAAACATGGATATTACATGGGCAACCTTTATCATACTACACATTATCATTAAAGTAATTATATTGAAAAGGAAATGACTCTTTGGGTGTTATTTCTGGCTAGATGAGGTCCTGGGATTTGCCGAGAGTGTGTAAATCAGAGCCAACACAATCCCTGTAGGAATGTTGACCAGTAAACTGAACTGAAAACAAAAGATGAAGAAGAACAGCTTCCTGAGCAGCATACAACAGGGATGGGGCCTGGTCCGTGGCTTAGTATACCCTGATAATATATACTGCTGTCCCCTAATGAATGTGCCACAGGACAGCGTGAACTTTGAGACACACTGGCACAATAGTTTCACACTGAAGGACTGGACTTTGTTTTCTTTTCCCTGCTCTGAACTACCAAATAGTCAAAAGGCAAAAAGAGTCTAATTAGAAATGTGAAGGTTTGGAAAGGAACCAGAAATTTTCAAGAAGAAAAACCTCCTGCTTCCAGTCTGCACCACAGTGTTTGAGCAGCCGTCTGCCACGGAAAAATGGAAAAGAAACTTCCTAGGATTTGGGTTTTTTCCTCCTCTTTTATCCCTTCTGAATAATATTAAGACTGAGCAGTTGGACTTGTTTTTGCACAAATCTGCAGTCTAATGAAGTACATAAAAATTGGGTTAGAACTTCAGTCAACAGTTCTATTAATCTCAGGCTCTGGTTTACGAGTGCTCAGAAGAAAAACTTGATGTATACCAGTATTTGAAAGAGCATAATTTAAATGCTCTATGGGACACTCAGCCATATCTGTGATTATGACCCTCTAGATTATGAGACACACTACGAAAGAGACTGGCCTCATCCTAAATTTAGGCTTTATATCTAAAGCTAGTCTTGGTCCTCCATAGGATGTTGTGACAACTTTCTCTATTTTCAAAAAAATTATTTTCGAAGATGTTTCTTTTGTATCTGCATTGTCATGTGGGCCATCTAGTGACACAAAATTTCTGAACCCTGTAACTTTAATTTTCCTCTTTGTTTATTTGTCAATAATAGATGGGTTTTATGGTTATCCATCCCTTTCTTTGCACTTTTTACTTTAAAACAAACAAAACATGAGTCTTATAGTGCACAGCTGCATCAATTACAGGAGAAGGGGCTGTCATAATTCAAAAATAATCAATTAACATGTATTTATTTCACAGGTTTATTGAACAGTACTTTTTTATGCTAGCTAATACACAAAGCATTCCTCATCCATAAAGGAATAAGTACAATTTAGCTCTATTTACTAAGTGGTCAATTACTAAATATATTTAATTTGACCATCATAAATAAAGAGAAAACACTGTGATTAAAATGAGGACTTCCAGTCCTTAAATTTCCAGCACTGAGACATCTCATTCTTTCTATCTAGTACCATCAAGTATAATCAAAAAGGGTGCTGATGCTACTGGATCAGAGAAGTAGCATTCAACAGATGAAAGATGAAAAAATTACCCAGTAGAGGAGAACCTGGTCTGTTTCTCCCTGACATTCATTCACCTGGTGCTCTCCACTGTAGTTCCAGCTAGGGAATGGACAGTGTGACGTCTCCTAATTTTTGAAACACAGTATATCACTTCAGACTTTTGATTTGCTGCCAGAACTGGGTGCTTCTGCCTTGGGAGAAACACCAGGTATTGGCCTCCCACCGTGACACCCTCCTGAAGGCAGTGCAGGAGACCTGATGCTAGGCAGCTCTGAGAGCTCCACACTGTCCCTCTGCCAATGGCTTACCTCCTTTAGGTAGTTTCACAGTGAGATCCATAGGGCCTTGTTTCCACTAGCTTTTCATGGAAAAGACCTCCAAGGTCATCGAGTTCAACCTTTGACCAACACCATGTCAACTGAACCATAGCACTAAGTGCCATGTCCTGTTGTTTCTTGAATACTTCCAGGGGTGGTGACTCCAACACCTCCCTGGGCAGCCCATTCCAGTGCCTGACCACACTTTCAGTGAAGAAATTCTTCCTGATGCCCAACCTGAACCTCCTCTGGTACAGCTTAAGGCTGTGTCCTCTCCTCCTGTCATTAGTTGCCTGGGAGAAGAGACCCACCCCACCTCACTACAAGCTCCTTTCAGGCTGTTGTAGAGAGCAATAAGGTCTCCCCTGAGCCTCCTTTTCTCCAGGCTAAACACCCCTAGCTCCCTCAAGCTGCTCCTCACAGGACTTAAAATTTTCCCTCATATTTTCATAGTATTTCTCTTACTGCAAAAAAACTCCCAAACCCTCTTTTAAGGAGCAAACACAGCCTTGAAAAACAGCACAGAACTCAAAAACCTCTGCTGCAGTTAAATATACCCAATGTTTAAACTATTTTGCACCTTGGAATGACACATTTCACTTTCTCAAGGTCACCAAATCCAGCTGGAAGGTGACTGGAGAGAGAACAACACGAGTTCCAGCTGTCTCTTCTAAAGCTTTTCTTCCGTTGGGAGATGGGCTTTCCCTTTTGCAAAGTGCAAATGTGTGGCCAGGTCCAGAGCCACCTCCCTTCCTCATACACGCCATACACATGAACCTTGAACATCTTCTGAACACACAACTCCCACAGAAGTCAGCGAAGGCAGGTAAACTCAGGCCTCAGGTATTTATTGCATGTCTAGCTCAGCATCACATCAGATACCTTGGGCCTGGTCCTGCGTTTGTTGCAGTGAATCAATTTCCCTGGCTTCCCCATGGATGGGGTGTAACTAATCAATGGTCCCAGAGCTGATCCAGCTTTGACCAAGAGGTTGGATTAGATGCCTCCTCAGCTCTCTTCCAACATGAATTTTCCTATGGTTCTAACATGCAGGTTCCATTGATTTAAGTGCAGGAGTAAGAAGGGGTGGTGGAGGAAAGATGAGCACCACAGAGACAGGGGCTAATGTTTAAACCACTGTTGATGATGATTTATCTTTCAAGTATTAGATTGTTTGTGCCAGAAATTTCTACCTCTCCTTCCTGGACGTGAAATCAAAACTAAGTAATTGATTGTTGCTAAAGATTTTCCTGGGAATTATTTTTATTCTAGGAAGGGGAAAGACAAGGCATTGGAATTTAGTTTAAAACCATCTATCATTCAAGCCCTTACACTCTAAACAAGCACAAACACCTGTGTTTTTCACCCGAAGTCTGAGCAAACGTCCTGTTTTTCCAGTTGTGTACGTTTTTTCTTTGGAAATTTAGTTAAGAGGTTTACAAGCCATTTATTTAGTTTGATGTGCCTGTGCAAGGCAGAGAACACAGTTTTGGGCAGGGATTTTTGAACCTAAGGTAAATTGTTTCCTCAGCAACTGTATTCCTTGGAAACAGAAAACTTTCCAAAATAGGTCTTTGCACTGGCAAATATCCGCAGCTCCGTGAAAGTCTGCAAGTCTACAGGGCACTGCTGTAGCATTTCAATCGCACTTGAAAAAAATAAACCTCAAAAAGCCAGAAACTACTGCCTCTTCCTTCTGTGTTTGGCCACCAACTCTTCAGTGATTTCCAGGAGAAAAGACCTGGCTTTTTTCTGTCCCAAGGCCCTTCCGAATACCTGGATTCCTCAAGATGGAAACACAACCCTGTTATCTTAAATAGATACAGGTTTCATCTGAAAAAAAAAACCCTCACGTATCTGCTGTTACCTTGATCTCCCTTGTTCCCTTGGACGCCCCCATCTGCCCCTCACGCTCTCGCCCTGCACCCCCAAACCAGCCCCTGTGCGGCGGGAATCGGCCGGGGGGAGGATGGGGGCTTCGCCCCGGGGGGACACACGAGCCCTTCCCATCCTTTATTCTGGCTGCTTCCCCCTCACGTTGGAAGCCCCGCTCGCCACACGGCCGCCTCGGCGGGGCACAGCAGCGGGGATGGGCGCCGGCCCCGCCCCGGGTCCCCACCGCCCCTCCGCGGGCGGCCGGAGGAGCTGGGCGCGGGCG
>VZRZ01006735.1:1215450-1247242 GCA_013398175.1 Climacteris rufus | reverse complement strand
CCTGGAGCTGCGGTGGCGCTGCCCGGCGGGGAGGGAGCGGGGCCGGGCGCGGAGGCGCCGGGTGCGCTGCTCACCCTGCCCCGGCAGCGCTGGCCCCGCTCGGCGTGGGCGCTCTCGCTTCCCTTCCCCAGCTGAGCGCCACGGGGAGTGCTCGGACCCCGCGAGCAGTTTTCATTGGGAATGCTCACGTCGCTGTTAGTTACGCGTTCAACTCACAACGATATCTTTCTTCGCCTCCCAGCAGCTCTCTGCGAGCGCGTTATGTGAAGTACGTCCGACCAGCTAGAACACCAAGCAAAATCAAGGCTCCTGCAATTACAGGTAATTTGCGACACGCCTACAGATGTTAAGAGAGCTGCGGGAAGGTAAACAGCTTGCATCAGTAAAACTGACAGGTCCTGTGAGTGTCTGATCACACACTGGAAACATTCCTTAGAATTACAGGGGACATAGCAAATGAGGTGTGAGTCAGAAATAAATGTATTTCTGAGTATCGGGGCTGGATAAGATTGCACAAAGAATGAGTACTTAAGGCTGTAAATAAAACATGAAGGACGTGCTGGAGTAAGGGCAGGAGTGCTTGCTTAGCTCCTGGCACTAGCTGGTAGCTGAGCGTGTTCTGGCCATGGCTGTTGTTGCCGTCATTGGGCTTTCCTAGATTGGGTGTTACTTTCACAGTCTCTGGTGTTGAAGAATGTCTCCCCTGCCCCCCGCAGAGGAAATTATTTCCTTGTCTTGTACTCCATTAGTTTTCACTATGTAACCTGGAAATTCTCCTGAGAGTACAGGCAGAGGATTGAAAGAAGGAAGTGGCCTTCTGTCTTAATAATGCCTTTTTAAACCAAATTTTTATAACTTTGATCATTCATGAGATTACCAGCTGTGACCTGTATGAAATGATATGAGGGTTTGGGCCCAGATTCTCTTTGGGGTTACCACAGTGTATGTGTGTGTACTGAGTCAAAAGCAAAATAAAATATATTTTCATCCTTGGTTTTGTTAAACGTTTTGTTAAAGGAGTTATGTAATTTCTAATGTCTCTTGGCCTCCACTGCTCAGCCTGCTCATACTTGCCAGACACATACTTTGAAGAGCCCCAGAGAAAAGACAGTAAGCAAAAAGATGTGCATATGATTGTGCTAGATTTATCTTGTAAAACAAGGCAATGGTGGGACAAGCCTCAGCCTGGAAGAAAGAGGTACCTCCATGTGTCAACCAGGCATTGCAATGTAGATTTCCAGGTGGGCTTTCCAACACATTTGCAGAGCCATGCAATTACATCTCTACTGCATGTGTCAGGGTTACTAGGAGACTTCAGACAGTCCCCAGAACTATCAGTCTCAAAACTGGTAGGACTATGTGTTGCAGAGATTAAAAATGGACCAGTGAAACCCCATGAATTAAAATACTTCTCTGGATAAGTTGATGCTGTCCTGACAGGGCCAGTTCTCTCAATTGGCTGAAGCTGGAGCCTCTGAGGCCTCTGGTAGTGTTGCTGTTTTGCACCCCTTGATGCACAACTCAGGTAGATTATTTGGGCAGCCTCATTTATTTTGTGCAAAAAAAAAGAGTAATTGTACTGTGAGAAAGGTATAGCAGACTATCTCAGCAGCTGGAAAAATAACAGCACTTTGTTTTATACACACAAGCTCCTTGTAACAGTCATTGCATAACTTCAGCTGGTACCTGTGAGTACAGAGGATGCTTTTAAAAGTTAATTCTTGTGAACAGTTTCAATGAAATCAGTGGTCCCAGACACTGCATGAAATAGGGCCATGGGTTGAATCTCTTCTTTCTTTTGATGTTTTTCTTTGTTCTGTTCCTCGCTGCTTTTAATTGTTACTTAATGGTGACTGGTGAGATATCTGAAAGAAGAACTGTGACTCTTGGCTGGCTAAACACCAGCTTGTGTAAGGAAAAGCTTGAAATGATGATATATGAGGCGAGATAACATGCTGCCAAAACAGAAGGAATGTATAAAAAGAGAAACACATCTCCTATTGGTTGATAAAAGGATGTTGAAACTGATTCTTTTCCTTATCTCACACCTGCATTTCTTCCTGTAACAGGGTTTTAGAGAGGAAAAAGTTGCTTTTGTCTTTATTTTTGACAAATGAAATAACAAAATACATGCTCAAGGAAAAGCTGCAGTGTGGTATAAAACCTTAGTGTTTATAAATTTAATTAGTGTTTCCAAAAGGGTCAAGTTCTGTGTGTGACAGAAGATAGTGGCTGGCCAATTTTATAGGAAATGTTTCATGGAAGCAGGAGTGGGCAGATTTATAGAGGGGATGTAGACATTTGCCTAGGTGCCTAGGGGGACAGAAATAGGAATTAAATAACAGGCTTTAAAAAACAAAAAGAAAACACAACATAAAATTGTCATAACTAAAAAGTTATTTTGATGACCAGGAGCAGAATATCTCTAAAACTCTTTAAAATATTTGAAGTAGGACATTTGTATCAGTGATGACATAGTTTTTGGGAATTTGGCTTTCTTCCGAAGCAAGAAGCTTTAAGCACATTTTGAAGGAAAGGTTTACAGGGGAAAATGTATGGCTGAAGTCTTTAGGGGACTTAGGGGAAAATGATGGGCTAAGTCCTAAGAGGACTTGTGCTGTCTTGCTATGCCTTCAAGTGTGACTTCTGATTTCCTGTTTTGTATGAGTGGAATGAATTTTGTGCAGAGATGTTCTGGAGGATAGGAATCCTCGAGTTACACTTGCAGACTAGTGAAATAAGTATGGGTATTTCCAAGCACCCTTGGAAAATGACTTAAAACTTACATGAGGGCATGGATAGGGGATAGTCGTAAGGGCATCATTGTGGGTAGAAACTGAACCCTTAAATGCTGTTGATATTTAAGTAGCATAATCTTTTTTATAACATTGAACTACATACAAATTGGATCCTAATCTGTTGGGTTTCTCTGGATTTCATGCTGGGTTTAATTAGAGCAAAGAATGCCTCCTGTTTTCATAAACTTGAGTAGAAGGAAAGAACAATGCTTGCAGTGTTCAGACCTGCAACTGTCAGAGGTTTCCTGTTCCTGATTAGTCTTTGCCTGTTCTTGTGTCAAATCAGATACACTGTAATCCTTCTGTCACGGCTCTTCTCCTCTCCGGTTTCCATTCTGATCTGGAGATACGTGTTCAGAACAAAGTTTAAGAGCTACTAGAGAGAATTTCACAGGCTTTTGTGATTGTTAGACTGTTCCTTTGATCTTTATTCAGCTTTTTAGGAAAGAAGTAGCATTGTTGATATTCCAGAGTCTTCCAGCTGTATGCTCCTTGAAGTTTTTAATATACTGCTGTAAAATTAAAATAGCTGGAAGCTACCTATTAAAGGAGTTTAGTTGCCAAGGTCTAAGTTCAAAGCTTTGTCTTCTTGCATTTTGAACTCTGCATTAAACCTATCGCAATGTAGGGAGCTGCATTTTTTTTTCAGGTATCAGAAATATCCTGGGTGATTGAATTCAAGCTCTGTGCTTCCAGCTTTGAACTGGTACTTATCTGTCTTGGTTCACTGAGCCTGTGAAGTTTGTAATTGCAGTGGAACACTTCAGAACAGCCCTATGAGATGGTGAGATTTTTGTTATCTCCAGTTTAATGTCTGGGAAACTGAGGCGTGGGGCAGACTGACAAATTAGGTAGAAAGTCTGAGCAAATTAGCAAGTGATGGCTGTGAAACCTCTGTACCAGTCTTTCTTGGTGAAATAAAAGGATGCTGTCCTCAGAAGATGATAATCTGTATTTGTTAGAAGCTTCCTTGCTTCAGCCTTGGCATTGCTGCTGTTCTTGTGGTACAGCACCAAAACTAACTCATCAGTAGGAATAACAAAATCTACACACTAGCTATGAAGTGCTTGCTGTAAACTAGACACCAAGTTGGCAGGGTGGAGGTGTGCTGATGCAAAACTGCTGGAACCCAGATTAGTGTGTTCTTCAAATCTGGGTAATGAGACAGCATTATACAGCCCTAGGACACCTCAGTGCTGGTTATCAGCCCCTCTATGAGCCACTGCTCCCAGTGTAACTGTTGAGATCAACACCTGAAGAAAAAGTTGTCTCAGCAGTGCCTTTGAGTTGCATGTTGGACCTTAACATGCAGCAATACTTCTTGTGCTAAGGTGGGTCATGAAATAATTTTGGTCATGATTTTTGCATCTGATAGTTTAGACATTCTAAAGCTTTTCCATGGCCAAAGTTCTGCATTAGAAAACTGCCACTCTCGGGTATATGAGTTACCTTTGTCCCCAGCTTGGGAGGTAGGCAGGGACACTTGAAACCACTGCTTTTTTGCTTAAAGATTATCTTGGTTAACACAGTCCTGCATGGGATAAAGTGACTTTTGCCTTGGTAGACTGCTGATCTTTTATCAGTATCTGAAGGCACTGCTGAGAGTGGTGGAATATCACACCAAACTGGTAACTCCTGGTATACTAAAATTCTGATAGAAGTGGAGTCATTGTGAACACTGTCTCTAAATTTCTGTGTAAATCCAGTAGAGTAGAGTAAGTAAATTGGTATCCAAATTAAAGTGGAGAAGGGTATCATCTTACTCCAAATTTATGTGTAAATGAGGGGTCTGTGGACCTCTTCTTGAATGGGACTCCTAGATGTTCCTATAGCATAAGCAACTATTGTAATGCTTGCTAATGGCTACATTTTTGCTTGATAATATCGTATAGCAGAAGCACCATATATGTGTGTGATAGAGATGTATCTTCTGTTGTTTTTTCCCCTTCGCTCTATTCTAGTTGTGGATTTAGCCATTGGCTAATGATTTTCCAGTATAACAGTGTTTAACAGAGGAAAACAGTGTCTGCTAACAAGCTAACTGTACTCATAAACAGGGGAGCTCAGTGATGATTGTCCTCAGTGTTGTGAATTTCAGGGATTTTCACTGGGTGTATGCACCGTGCTGTGATTGCAGTTTAATGTAGGCTTACAAGAGCTACCTTCAAAGTAGAAGGCAGCCTAGCCATGGCAGCACAGACCTCAAAATACTGCCCATGAGCTGTAGAACTACAGAAACAGTTAAGCTGTAGTTCTCTTGCTGTCTAGCTTACAAGTGGAAAAAACCCCAAACCAACAACAAGAAAAACCAAACCCCGAATGAAACACCTGCTTATGTGACTCTTCTGTGTGATTGTATAGAACTGTTTCCCTTGTAGCTTAACTTTTGGGTTGAGCATGGTGATCTTTTATGATTGTTTTTAACTCCTACTGTAACAACCATATATACACTATATATAGTCCTCTAATTACTGAAATGAAACAGAAGGTGCTGCTGATAGTAGAACAGAGATCTATGTGGAGGCTTGGAAAGGCTTCTTTCATGCCCAGTTGCAACTTTTGTGAAGGAAAGTTTAACACTTAATGCACTCCCATGTTAGAAATTATCCTAAATGCTTAGTTATGCAACTTCACTAACTTCAGCTGTCTCCTGTACTTCTCAGTTTCTTCCTTTATAACCAATCCCTATCCCCATTCCTACCTCCCATAGTTTCCCCCAAAATTCACCTAAGATTTAATGTCTGTAATGTATTTTTGTAGTGTGCTATCCTTCTAAGACCAGAGAACTAGGTAAGTCCTTGGCTGTCTACATGCTGTTATTTCTGTAAGCATTTGGCAGGATTTGCTCACACAGAAATATTATCTGGACTGGCTCTATAAAAATAGGACTTACTAACCCATTAAAGGGATGTAATTTTCCTTCTTTCTTCTCCATTGGTCAGCAAGGCAGTTAATATTTTACTTTATAGTAAAAATGAAAACAAATATCTGGAGAAAAGATAACCTGTGAGCAAGGTTCTAGCTTTTGAGTTAGTAAAAAGTAATGAGCCATCACACCAGTACAGATAGGCCAGATGGGGTGTTTAGTGGGAGTGATCTACACTGGTGGCTTTAATAGTGTGAAGGGCCATACTTGGTTAACTTGAATTCTGCTTGGATCTCTGTGTCTGTTTATTGGAGAGAGGTGGACACTTTGGCAGTGTCTGAATTGCCTTCGTTGGATCCTCTAAGTTGCACTGAGGAGAGCTGTTTCAAGCCAGCTGGTAAGAAACACTGTGGCCAAAGTATTTGGATGGAATTCAGGCTGCCTGGATATGGCACTACACTCTTAACTGTGCCACCTTTCAGGGAGAAGACAGTGAGACTTCACTGGTGTCTGATCAGTGCCTGCAGCACTCTGGAGTGGTCAAGAAATCATTTGACTCTGCACCAGCGTCAAAACAAGCCTGAGAGGTCATGAGCAAGAAGGGACAAAGGTTGGTGATTAGCTTGGCAAGCAGTGGGAAGAATAGTGAATGGTGGCAGGAGGAGCTGAAGAGATAGCTGGAAGATTTGGAAAGGTATGTGGGAAGGGTGAAGGGACGAGTGTTTGGGCAGATATGGAAGACCAAGGCTTTTTTGGAAAGGAGAGGAAATGTGACTAGGAGACTTGGGGCAAAAGGCTGCCCCTTCAAAGCGTGGTGGCTTTTTCTTCAATGATCCAGATACAGACATGCCTTTGCTAGAGGTGAAGCACAATTTTTTGGCTTAGCAAGCACAATATACTCTCAGAAGATGGAGCCAGTCAGATGAAGAGGAGTGTGTATTATCCTCAGTGCTACAGGTTTGCCAAGCCCTCTTCCTCACTGACTGCTCTTCTTACCCATGCTTTGCAATTTTCAGCCTGATTTGGTTTTTGTTTTGTTTTTTTTAATTAAGCTGTCCTTTTCAGATCCTCTGTGGGTCTGTGTGGTGAAGCAGATTGGTGAAATGGTACTGGTCCTGGGAATAACTTATGGGCAAGTCACCTGCTTTATAATGCACCTTCACAAAGTCACAGGAGATGAACAGTGTGACCTCAGGAGAAAACAGGACTAGGGGACTTGAGCTGACTAACTACACACTGGGGCACTTGTATTTTAAATCCTCTTCTGCACAGGGAGGAGGAAACAAATCCATGTGAAATTATAACAAAATGGCAGCAGTATTGGTGTGCAGTGAGAGGTGAAACTAAGAAACAGGGCTTATGTGGAGGGGATACACAGGTTTCACTTTGCAGCCCTTTCACTCTGTAAGAAGATGGTTGACAAGCAGAGAGAAGAAGATAGAATGAGAAGAAAGGAAGGACTCTGGTGCAATTAGAGAATGGGTGAAATATCTGTGCAATACCACAGTTTGCATAGTGCCAGTCTTCTACAGGATTTATTTTTAAATGTTCATAGGTGTTTCTAGTCATAATACTTAGTTGTAGCGTCATTTTATAAGTACTGTAATTGCCATGTGTGTAATAGTAACAGAGAATGCTAAAAAGTTGTAACTGTTCTTCTGTTTAACAATACAATAATTGCCAAGGCAAATCCTGAAAGAAAGTTTGGTCTGATTTTTCATCAATCAGATGACAGAAAAAGGGGTGGAAACAAATAGTTAAAAATCTAGCTGGTATGTTTAGTAAGTATCTCTGGTGTTAAGGGTCTTTCCTTAAGAGTTAAGTTACAGAGATTCTCTGTATACTAATGAAAGAGAATCTTTCTTCTTGGAAAAAATAACCTAGCAGGATAGCAAGGTAAGTCTGTTTCAGGACTGTTTTCAGTCAGGTACAGAGGAAATAGCCCCAAAAAAATCTGCATCCTGAAGGAGGCTCGGGAAAAGTTCTCTCCCATCTGAAGATGATCTTGGATCTCCCCCTTGGTTTTCACCTCCTGGAGTATAACTCTGCACAGCCAACCAGCAGGATCTGAGAGAAATGTGGTTTATGGAACTAGTGAAGGGAGATTACAATTAGATTCCAGTAACTCAAGGAAAAGATACCATTGTGTTATGCAACAATTAAGTGTCCTCATCTTCTCTGAGCTGTGTTGCCTTATTCTTTGCTGTTAAAAATAGCTAGTTCCATACTAGCTAGTTCTCAAGGTTATTGTTCTGTAAACATAGCCATGTTATTGTAGAATTATCTTGTTATTGCATTCCTTTCCCATGGACACAGGTCTTTGATGGACATTTTCTTTGACCACTGTAGTTGAAGGAGGAAGAGCTGATTTCCTCCAATGACTACTAATTTCTAAAAGGGTATTTAAGAATAAAGAAGGTGGGTCTTGCCCCCTTCCTTCCTTTCCTCTGAACCTGAACACAGCTGTCTCTGGCTCTTTCTTTCTGCATCTCCAGCATTCCAGCAGCGATAGAGCTGTTGTGTACTTTGACTGATGTTTGTATTATTGCGTGTGACCTACTGATTATATATAACTCACTGTAAAGCAGAAAGGTTTTTGATGTTACTCAGAAGTGGGAGGGAGTGTGACATGGAAGACAGCTGCAAGGAAATGTTGTCATTTTCTTCCTCATGCAGTGTGATCCAGGTCAGAGTCAGGAGAATCTTGTGATTGATAGGATAATCTTTTTGCCAGTAGCTGCTCTTTATAGCAACTTTGTAAAGGTGATTTTGCTTATTAGTAGCTTGTGCAGCAAATTCCAAAGAAATATGGCCTCTGAGATGCAAACAAGTTAACCAAGTTGTGAAATAAAAATCTTAATGAGGAATTTTAGAGTCAAAAGATCTGTGAGCACTCATAGAGGGTCTGCGCTGATAGGCACCAGAAATGCCAGTTTCTTGAATACACAGTAGCTTGCAAACTAACTCTCTGTAAATCCATCTGAAGTGGAGGGGAGGGGGCAGACAGGCTCTGAAATGCCTCTGAATGCTCGCTTTGAAAAGTTGTTTGTGGAAGCTGAGAAAACCCAGACAATTTCGGTGTTCCTGAGGAGGCATGTGGGAGACAAAAAGGTGAAATCCTTAATTCATTACAGTCACAGTACTTTGAAACTCACCTGCTGGAAACTATATGCTTCTGTTGAAAAGTCTCTGAGGTACTGCTGGCCTGTCTGAACTCTTCAAATGTTGACTATAGCACTCTCCCAGCCTCCGAAATATCTTCCCTAATCTAGGAGTAATGCAGTCTGGGTTATAAGGGGAAAATAAAATAACCTGACAGGCATTGACAGCCAAGAGTCTTTGTCTAGTTACCCTAGGCCCTTTTTGTAGTTAGTGGAGAGAAAACCAATTTTGGTCTGAATCTTTAAGCATTGATTTTCAACATCCAACTGAAGATGGATAATGACCAAAACTTGACCTTCATTGCCTCAAACTAGTCTGGAATTTGCTTTGACTAGGAATGCAGTCACATTTTTTTTAATTGGGGAATGCAGGTTATCCAGACCTTCTCATGGAAGGTGCAGAGCATCAGCAGCAGTTACTCAAGGTCTGTTTTTATTGCTGGAATGTACTTATCAAAACATTATTTACACTCTGAAGATAACAATAAACCAACCTGCCTTGTTTTATATAGGAATTCTATCTGTCTGATGCATTATTTTTTAACATTAAATTTACTTTACTTTTGACTGGTATCTTCTATTATTTTGTTACTGTTATCAAACTACTAGAAATTGTATCTTTTAATTTAAGGCTGTTTGTCATCAGTTTGCCATCTCTTTTTCCTACTTAATGTGACATTGGCAGATACACCTAGAAGTCAAATGAATGTGGTGCCATGTGTGTAATCTAGTAATGAAATATTACTTGCTCATATGTGATTAGATTATTAATTATAACTAGTTTCAAGTAATCCCACTGCATCAACAAAATATTACCACAGCCAATGGATGTGCTACAATTATATGATATTGCCTTTCTTTTAAACCACGTGCTTGATGGTATTTGTTTCCTGTCTTGATTAATTTTAGTTTTGTTTATTTGTCTTGTCTTAGATCAGAGGATTGAAACAAGACAATGGATTGGGGAGCTCTGCATACCATTTTGGGAGGTGTAAACAAGCACTCCACCAGTATTGGGAAGATATGGCTCACAGTCCTCTTCATCTTCCGTATCATGATCCTGGTTGTGGCTGCAGAGAGAGTCTGGGGAGATGAACAAGATGACTTTGTCTGCAACACGCTTCAGCCTGGCTGCAGAAACGTTTGCTATGATCACTTTTTCCCCATCTCTCACATCAGACTCTGGGCCCTGCAGCTGATCTTTGTCTCCACGCCTGCGCTGCTGGTGGCCATGCACGTGGCTTACAGGAGGCACGAGAAGAAAAGGCAGTTCAGAAAGGGAGACCAGAAATGTGAATACAAGGACATCGAAGAAATCAGAAAACAGAGGTTTCGTATTGAGGGCTCCTTGTGGTGGACATACACCAGCAGCATCTTTTTCAGACTGATCTTTGAAGCTGTCTTCATGTACGCGTTTTATTTCATGTACGATGGGTTCCGAATGCCTCGCTTAATGAAGTGTAATGCCTGGCCCTGCCCCAACACAGTAGACTGCTTTGTTTCCCGACCTACTGAGAAGACAGTGTTTACTATTTTCATGATTGCTGTGTCCAGCATTTGCATTCTTTTAAATGTGGCTGAATTATGTTACTTACTGACAAAATTTTTCCTCAGAAGGTCTAAAAAAGCTGGAAATTCAAAGCAGCAACCCAACCATGAGGATAAGGAAGAAACCAAACAAAATGAAATGAATGAGTTAATATCTGATAGCTGCCAGAACACAGTTATAGGGTTTTCCAGTACCTAAGGTGGTGTCAATGCTGATATTCACTCTTTTTGGAGTGAATGTTTTATGTAAAGGCTGCAAATGAAATCTGTTATATGAAACCAAGTTGGGTGAGATTTTGATGCATAGTGTCAGATGTCAAGTATGTACATGTCTGGGAAAAGTCAGGGCAGCCTAAACATGTGAAAATTGTGTGAGGATTAAATAGGAAGATACGCTTTCCTATGAATACCCTTACAAGCTGACTACGACAAGTGGGAAGCCCACTGCTACCTTCATGCTGACACAGCTCCTGAAAACTAAATGCAACAGCAATAAGAACAAAACTCTTTCCAAGCTAGGTGTTCTAGTATTACAAGAAGTTTTGTAATAGTGATAGTTTTTACTTGTGAACTGATGATTAAAATATTTTTCTGAAATCTAAGATTCCATGTTACTTAAGGTGTTATAGTACACAACTGACTGTTTCATTTCCTAACCAGGCATATGCAGATGAACTCTGTCAAACCATATTCATAGGGAGGAGACAGCAATAGGCTACATACATCTTCACAGCTCTGCAAGTGCTGCTTGAGTCTGGACAAGTAGCTTGAGATGCTTGTGTACACGCTGCTGGCTGTAGGGGACTTGTATGAAAGCCCACCAGTGTGGATAATTGAGCTCACTAGATTCTGAGTGTGAATTCATGCCTAAAACCAGCTCAAGAATATAGATACAGCCTGTGTAGAGTTGTTTAAACATCTCACAGACCTGGTAATCTTACCAATCTTTTAATTGCATACTGCCAGTTTTATAGCAACTTACATAAGTTCATGTAGATGTTTATTTCTCTAATGTATTAGCTGTATTTGTTTCTTCATGCTGTACCACATCATGAAACTTTTTTGGTTTTGATTTGTTTGCTTTTTCTGTAGTAGACTGATGGTGCTGTTATGAGACTAGAGGTGATCTAGTTTCAAGGACATGGAAAAGTATTACTGGAAATGGAGCAAGTCTTCTGAATAAAAGGCAAACACTTTAACCTTTCCCAGTGAAGTGAGAGTCTATATGTGAATGCTAGGGAAGATTTTAAGCAGGAGCTTATGAAAAACTTTTTCAAGTAGAGGCTCTACATCCAAAGTGCACGTAACCCCTACACACCCCTCATTTCCATCCAAAGCACTGATGCCCTAATTCTGTTGTCCATACTCCAACGGAATACACAGGTAACTGTGAGTGCATGGCAGTATGGGGGAGGAGTACACTGGTGAAAACAGGGGAACCTGAAGGTCGAAGAGGTAGGTGCAGTGCAAGACCCCAACTACATTGTCTTGTGTGCTTCCTATTTTGGATCACTTCTCACCACCATGGATACACTGGCCTTGTTACAGTTAGGTTTTGGTTGTTTTGTTGGTTTTTTGGGGATTTTTTACAAATGGATTAGCCTAATTCTTTCTGTATAATGGAACTACTCTTCCAAGGGGCATAACAAAGAGTAGGTATCCATAGGAGCAGAGATTGCAGAGCGCCCTTTTCCTCATGCTGTTGTAACACATTTCTTATAGGTGCTAGTACAGGTCCATGTGTGTCTGGGCTGTAAATGGGCTTGGGTGGGTTGGTTGTTTTATGTGTGACTAGTAAAACCCTAACAGGGAGCAGGCACAAGCAACAGGAGAGGGAAAATACCTAGAGTCAGCTCTGTCCTTGCATGAGGGCCTGAGCTGAGCCCTGTCATTTATCTATTCCCTTCCACTGGCAAACTCCTGATCTTTCCTGCCTTTGCAGCACATTTTCTTTTTTAATCACTGCTGTGAAAAGAAATTGCTGCTGGACTTCTGAATGTGTCTACTGGTGAGCTCGAGGAAAAAGTATATAAGACTATATATTAGCATGTACTGTTCTCTCTGCAGACTTAAGGAAGCTGCTCCCCTAGGATCAGGAAGGTGGGTGCTCAGGCTCTACCTCACCAGATCACCCCCCAGTCTGCCCAGGGACACAAACACTGTGGTGGTTTCAGGGTGTGGAGTAGTTTTCCTCCAGGACTGTGTTTCATGGAACAACTTGAGACCTGAGTTTTTGACTTTCATCTGGGACATGCTGTGAATCACATACCATATAGTGAATATCAATGTAGCTCAGTTAATAATCAATTCTCGTCTCTTTAGTGATCAATTTGAAACAGACCTATGCTGAATGGCAAGAAACCTGCAAAAGACATTAAGGGAGATATGTTTTCCTCAAATGGAGGCGGGGTAGTTGGTCTATGATACAATGCAGACCTGCAAAACCCCCAAATGGGGTTATGACAATAGCTCTCTATATGGATTTTCTTTTCCAGCTCACAAGTTTTCAAACAGTTAAATTTTATTCCAGCAGTTTTTTTCTGGAATGTCAGTTCCATGACTGTTTTTCTTTTCATTCAGGGTAAGTGGGCAAAGTTTCAATGAAGAAATTGGTCATCTCTGGTCCTTTGTAGTCCAGCACAACTCTGTGTGTGGCCGTGCTGTGAATGGGTTTGTGTTGGCTGCACATTTCCTGTGTGGTAGCAGGACCTGGTAAGCACGGTAAGCAGTCTGGCAGCACGGCCCTGTTGCTGTGGTGTCCGGGCAGCCAGATGGGTTGGGAACAAATGTGCCAGTCCCTGTCCAATCTACACCAAGGGCAGCTGTAAATCAAAGAGCCGGAGCTCATCCAAGGCCTCACTAGTGCTAAGCCACTGATTGTCTCAGCGGGCAAGACCAGTTGTGACTGAGGTTTTTGGTTGGACTATGTCTCCCACTATGTATAACCCTAATTATGGACACTCTCCTCTGAAATATCCCCTGACTTCTCTGACTGCCAAGGTAAAGTGCCTGACAGTTTCAGTGCCCTCTTTCGGCGCTATCAGGATGAAATGACAGCTTTAGTGACTCCAAGTCAGCTTCCCCCGCCTGCTGCATTTTGTGGCCTCAGCAGAGGAGGGAGCTATGTTTAGCAAGGTAGTTAACCCTTTCTGCAGGGAAAAGCTAAGCTGCTTTTCTTGGTTTCCAACTTCCTGCATCTTCCCAGGCTGGCTGAGGCTGCTCTGAACCACAAAGAACACTTCCCCCCTCCCCACCCCCAGACATTTTCTGTGCCTGCCCTTGCTCCTGCCCTCAGCCATCCGTCTGGGAGAGGGTCTCCCCAGCCCTCTAAATCTCTGACCCACTGGTGACCGGTTTGTACTGTACTGGCACCACCATCCTCCCATGGTAGTTCAGCCAGTTTTTTCTGATGGCAGCTGGCTTAATTGTCTCTGCCCATCCCTGCTGCAGCTCCCCACCCTATGATTTCTCCTTTGTTATGCCTGGGGCAGAGATTGCTTAAATTGGTTTGGATGCCAAATGATTAATCAGAGCCTCTGGAAAAGCTCTCTTGCAAATTCCCTGCAACTCCTCCCACCCTCTTGTCTTGCTTTCCTTTCAAATAGGCAGCAGCCCTGACTACCTACAAGTGCAGCAGCAGTGGCTGCTGGACTCTATTCCTGTTTTACACCGTGGTCCTTGACTCCAGCCCGACTGCATGGCCTCCTCCATCCTTCCCTCTTCACCTCAGCCCAGTCCCATTGCAACTTTGACTCTGTTTTTTCATTGACCTAGGCCCTTCCCAACAACCCTGCATGTCAAAGCTCTAGAAGCAAATGAGACCAGTTGTGGGATGTTCTGAATCTGCTCTCCTCCTCTTGCAGTCAGGCTGCCTCTCCTACCCCATGTGCTGCAGCCACGAGATTTTTACTGCCAGGTCAAGGTCACGTTAGCTCTCCAGCCCCTCTCCTGGTGTGTGCCATGCCAGCCCAGTGCCTCACCCACCCTTGCCTTGCAAGAGTGTGCTGGGAAGGACCACCACAGCCAACATGAGGCAGGACCTCTGCTCCCAGCTGTCTGGTATGTTTTTCTACTGCCACTGTTGCCTGTATTTCCCTTACTAAACCAAGGCTATATTACAATCCTTCTGAAGTAAATCTGTTCATAGAATAGTTTGGTTTGGAAGAACCCTTGAGAGGTCATCTAGTACCTTATTGATCCTGTAATAAGCAGGGGCATCTTCAACTACATCAGGTTACCCAGAGTCCCATCCAACCTGGCCCTGCATATTTCCAGCAACAGGGAATCTACCATGTCTCTGAGCAACCTGTTCTAGTGTTTCACCACCCTCATTGCAAAAAAAATCTTAGTTATATCTAGTCTGAAGCTGCCCTCCTTTAGTTTAAAACTGTTACCCCTTGTTATATTGCAACTGGCTCTGCTAAAAATTTCATCACCATCTTTCTATAAGTCCCTTTTAAGTACTAAAAGGTTGCAATAAGGTCTCCTCAGAGCCTTCCCTTCTCCATGCTGAACAAACTTAATTCTCTCAGTCTTCCTTCATAAGAAAGGCCTTGCAGCTCTCTGATCATTTTTGTGCCCCTCCTCTGGATGCTCCTCTGTGCCCCCTCCAACAGGTCCACATCTTTGCTGTGCTGAAGACTCCAGAGCTGGATGCAGTGTTCCAGGTGGGGTCTCACCAGAGCAGAACAGAGGGGCAGAATCCCCTCCCTCACCCTGTTGCCCACGCTACTTTGGATGCAGCCCAGGACACAACTGGTTTTGGGCTGCAAGTGCACATTGGAAAGTCATGTCCCGTCTCATCCACCAGCACCACCAAGTCCTCTGCAGAGCTGCTGTCAATCCCTTCATCCTGTTGATACTTAGGGTTGCCCTGATCCAAGTGCAGCACCTTGCACTTGGCTTTATTAAACTTTGTTATTGTGAGGTTTCCATGGGCCCACTTCTTGAGCTTGTCCAGGTCCCTCAGGTGTGTCAACTGCACCACACAGCTTGGTGTCATCTGAAAACTTGTGGAGGGTGCACTTGGTCCCACTGTGTATGTCACTGATGGAGATATTATAGAATATTCTGAGTTGGAAGGGCCATCGAGTCCAACTCCTAAGTGAATGGCCCAAATGGGGATCAAACCCACAACCTTAGTGTAATTAGCTCTATGCTCTGACCAACTGGGCTAATCTCAATGGCTCAAATTAAAGGTTATCTGGTTTCAAATCCCCTGCCATGGCAGAGGAAAGGGGATATTAAACAGTCCCAATATGGACACCTGAGGGACACCAATCTCTATTGGGACACTGAGCCACTGACCACTCCTCCTTGGATATGACCATTCCAACCAAATCCTCATCTACTGAACAGTATACCATTTAAATCCATCTCTCCGGTTCAGAGAGAAGAATGTTGTGAGTGGACTGTGCCAAAGGCCCTATGAAAGTCCAGGTAAATGACTGCTGTCATTTGCCTAATTACACCTGTCATTAGCCCTTCCCTTGTCCGCTGCTGTAGTCACCCCACCACAGAAGGCCACTGGGTTGGTTAGGCAAGACTTGCCCTTGGGGAAGCAGTGTTGGCTTTTTCAAATTACCTCTCTGTCCTCTGTGTGCCTTAGCATAGCTGTCCTCTCAGAGAGCATGGCTTCTGGAGCCTGAGGGACTGTTGGAGCTGAGATCCTTTGCTACGCTGGCCACTGCTGTGCCCTCAGGTGGGCCAGTGGCCAGAGACTATCACCACCTCAGTGACCTTCCTCACAGGGACATTGCATCAGGCTGCAGTGAGAGCATCACTGATGTGGCAGCCTATCTCCTGCCAGAGGCAGTGTGTACACCCTTTTCCCTGCACAGCCCTGTATTGTCAGGCTTATATTTCTCAGCTTAGGCATGTAAAAGTGAATGGCCTCCTTTTCAACTTCCACAGAAGCCAAAAATTGGCTTCACAAAAAAAGATGAGGGTGGGGTGCAAATAACACTTCTGCAGTTCCCCATCTACTTGGCCCTGAGCCCCTGCTACTGTTCTGGAGAACGACTGCTGCCCCAGCACGCACGCACAGCTGGGTGGCTCGGGTGGCTTTCTCCAGCAAGAAGCACCCAACGCTTTGTCTGACACACAAAGCAATGGACAGGTGGGTCCGTGGGAGGAGAAGACAGGGAGAGGTTCTTGCAGAGCCCTGACTCAGCCATCAAGTCCCGGCAAGGGCCGCAGTCAGCACCCTGTTTCATCCCTGGCAAGAGGCATGTGGACAGGAGTGCCGCTCCCTGCACCTTGTCACCACTGGGCTACCACCTGCCTGAGCCACTGGGACACCCATCCATGCCAGTATTTCTGCTTCAGCCTCCCCACACCCGCCAATGCTGTGAGCATCACGTCGGCACTTTCTGCAAGCTTGCAGATATTTCAGGGCCAGATCCAAAGCTCCTCTCTGTCACTCAGCAAATCCCTGTTGATTCCAAGCAGGCTTGGGCCAGGCCCTTAGGAAGGGCGTAACTCCTTCAAAACACTGCAATACCACCCAGATGCTTTCTGTGCTCCCCTTTTGCAACATCAGGTCCCATTTCACACAGCAGCTATTACCTCCTGGCAGCAGGTCTCCAAACTGGATAAATAATTCCTGGTCCAGGCCATGCCCACCCACTGCTGAAGCAATGCTGCCCCAGTGCTGTGCAGGCCAAAAAGCCCACACTGGTGTGTGGTCACGTTCTCACAACCAGTTTAGCCATTTCCAGTTTCTGCTGGTGGCTGCAGAAAGGACTTCATTAGTTAGAGGAGGAGGGGGAGAGCTCCATAAAATGCTCTGGCTTAACAAATCTGAGGGCCCTTTTTCTCTGCTGTTTTGGATGTTGGGTAGACATTTTTTTTGTGTGTATGAGCCCATGAATCAGAGAAGTTTGGGACAGCAAGATCAGTAAAGCGAAAAGGTTTTACACCCTGCTGGTTTCTGACCCAACAGGACTCTCAGTCTGTGGGAATCAGGCCACTTCCTTCAGATCCAGAGGCAGAGCTGATTCTGCTTCTAACTCTCCAGAGCAGTGTGGTGCAGCCTTTCTATATTATAAAAACCATAGCGGAGTTCTGGCTAATCTAAATTTCTCCCTGTATCTTATGCCACCATCCCCTTGTTATAATTTACATCATGCACTTCCCAGGCCAGGGACCCAGCTCAGTCATGTCTTTGGGACATCTGGGAAATTTAAGCAAGTATTAAATAGCAACAACAGCCACGATGACATCATATAAATCATGATAATGACCTCGAGAAAGAATCCTTTGATGCCACTCAGAATAGATGAAAAGCCTGCAAAGAAAAGCAACTGGTGAACCCTGTGGCCCAGGTAAAACTCCCCGTATGTCTCTGGGGCTAAGGTTCACAACAGTGAACCTGGAATGACTCTTGCAACTTTTAGCCACATGTGGGTGACACAGGAGAGAGAATTTAATCCTGTTATTAGGAATGATTGCTTGGGTTTAATTAAAACATCTCCCAGGTAGGCACTCAGTGTATGTTCAGTTGGGGATAATAAAAACAGTTTGAAAGCAGCCAGCTGACGTTGTCTGAAAAAGTTGCCACATTCACAGTTACTTACTCAGTTTCCGGTTTCTTATCTAGTAAAAATGTAACTAGTTCACCAGTCCCTGCAAAATTTCCCAGTGCAGATAAGGCTTGTGTAGCGACCTGGAACACTCGTGTTTCCCACACCACAGCCATCCAAATGGGGCTGAACCCAGCTTTGGTCCCTCAGTTTCAAAGGGAGCAATAATGAAAATAATAGTTTGTCTTGACACAGAATAAACATAGCAAAAATCAGGATTCCCAGCAGATGTTTTAAATCCTGGGTTAAGGACTCACTTTTATTTTGACATCCCTGATAATCATTCATGTTTAAAGGGATATTTTCAACAGAAGAGGCTGATAGTAGAAAAAATCATGAAAGACAGTTTGTTTGGATCAGAGAAGAATTAAGGCACATTGAGGAAAAATCTTTTTAGCAGTCACACTCTATGGTAGGTGAAAAATAGTATTAATTTCAAGGAAAGATTTTAACTCCTCATCCAACTCCCTGGTTTCCAGTGGCCTGAACTGCTTCAGGAACTAGAACTCTCTGTCCAGGCTGGCACCAGCTCTGCCCTGTGTCCAGAGAGATAGAGAGAAAAACCCAAATATATTTAGATGTACAAAGAAGAAAATTGATAATGAAATAGATAATTATATCACCCAGTTGTGCTGGCAGGTGGGAGGCACTTTCAGCTGTCCTTGAGGGTCAGAGGCATAAGGGGTTTGCTCTCAAAGACATGTGGTTTCCGGCACAGAGCTAGAAGATGTGTCCACACCCAGCAGAGGTGACAGGTGATGACCAGAAACATCTTCCTTTTTCTTGGTCACTGTAAGGAAAAAAAGCAGCATCAATAAGAGTAACTTTTTCACTTGTTCACAGACACGTGAAACTCATAACCTGGAACTGCATTCACTGTGTGTTATTTCACAGGAATTAGAGATGAAAAGGGAATGCTGCATAACTCAGTTTTCCCTCCTCACAGCCAAGAGGGATAACCTTGATTTCAAGCTTGTTTTTGTGTTTATCCACTGGTTATTGTAAAATTTAGAAGTCATGCTGGGGCTTCCTCTGGAGGGAGAGGCTGACTTGCCAAACAACCGCCCACAATTTCTCCCTCTGGCATTTCCCCTGTTCTTCCCCACACCGAGGTGGGGTTGATGTGTGGACACGCCCCTTGTCACCCTTCTGGTCCCTCCAGTGACACCAGAGAGAGGAGCTGTGGGTGAACTTGCAGGTGATAGTGGAAGGCACCCGGTGAATTTAAGTACCTGGAGGGCTGGGTGGCAGCTGGGTGGGGGTTTTCTTTACTACAGCTCTGAATGTAGGTGTCTGACATCTATTTAAATCCTATCAAGTTCCTAAATAGTCCCTTGGAACTCATCCCCAAACCTATCTAACGCCTTTATCACTGTGTAGGGAAACCCTGATAAGCAGTCAAAGGTTTTGGCAGTCAAAGACATCCTACCAGCTAATCACAAAGCAAAGGGAACACTTCATGGCCTCTGGAGGGCTGATCCATACAGCTGGACGTCCTTGGCCCAAATGGTCTTGTGACATCACCTGCTTCACACAGAATTCACCAGCTTCATTTACTCCTCATCAAGCTAACGCTCACTCTTTTTTTTCTTTATTTTTTTTCTTATTTGACGGTTCTGGTATTTTACAACCTCATTCACCAAAGAGAGGGAGGTATTATCCAACTGACCACTGAAGAATAACCTATTAAACAGGATTAAAAGCCAGCAGAAAATGTGTTGTTTCCTGATAGATCTGTTAGAAAGATAGGAAGAAATGTTACTTTTTTCCACACTTAGTAACCAGTGGAAAAGGTGAATATTAGAAATCAAATGTCACACAGCCTAATCTGCAAATCTGAAGCAGAATCAAGTTCATACTTGAGGTGTATTTTACTTGGCATGCTTGAAGAATAAAGGCTACCTGATCTTGCTTGAGCATTTCCTATACCAAAAAGGCTGCTTTGAACTAAATTAATTTTATATTTATCTTTATCTTGATAAATTCCTGGCAAATTCCTGTGGTAGATATACTTCGATTAATATAAAGCTTGGATACATTATTTTAGCTTATTTTGGTAAGCTGTCAGTGCTGCTAAACCAATTTGAATGTTGGATAAACTCTCAGCACTAGCCAATGGACAGAAAAAGCCTGAATGCATGTTATTTTGGGGTTTAACTATCACTTTTGGAGGGTGGGGGACATCACTGAGGGCAGGAACATGTTGCTGAAGTGATTGTTTTAGACTGCAGGGGTCAAACCCACATCACCATCTAAGCAAAGGACAGAGAGGTGAGAGTACCACCCCCACCACTGGCACAGCTCACAAGCCCTTGCTAGGTGTCCTGGGCTGTGGTATAGAAATTTAAAGCTTTCCAGCAAGTGATGGATTTCAGAAATCTGGCCAGTAGCTTCTAGGGCTAATGGGAGAATATTTAGACAGATTTCCCCATACCTTCCTTTGCTCTCTGGAATTTCAAAGGGAGCACAAGCTATTTTATTCCTGAAGCCGGACTGTGGCCACAACTCTGTCATAGCACACGTCAAATAATCAAAAGGAAAAATAAGAATTAATTTAGCTATTTTTGGTGATCTTGCTGTGATTTTCACATCAGTGGACAGTGCCATTACAGTATTGGGTAGTGCTGGAACTGTACTGAGTGCCATAGAAAAGAAAAAAGAGATGCAAATACAATTAAGCAGGCCAGCTGGAGCTATGCATAGCTAAAAGGGCATGAACAATCTTGTTTTTTATGTGCATATGTTTTTTATTTCATGTCTGTAGACATGCATATGTGTTTTGCTGACTTACAGGCAAAATTTTGGTTCCCAGGATGTACAATAGGCTGCACAACAATGCAACATGTTTTGACACAAGGAAGAATGACCTCACCTGAGGCTGTGGGTTGCATTTGGAAATAAAGTGTTTCAACAGCAATTGCAATCCCTGGCGGGAACTGAAAACTCCACACATTCTAATCTTGAATGGAATTTCCTTGTGTCTTTGCATAAATGTTGTCAATCCAAATAATTTCCAGTAGATTCTATCTCTTTTGAAATAATAGAAACTATTGCAAGTGATTTATGAGCACCCTTGCCTGATGCTTTACCAATAATGATAAAATTACTAGCGAAACACCTGGTGTGGTTTAGACCTGATTTATTTTGCACTTTTCCACAAACTAGACACGTACAGAGTTGCTGTAAGGTTGTTTTAATCTCATTTTTCTGTTGTCCAGACAACACTCCCTGTACAACTGAGGCTATCAGCCAGCCCATGCCAGGCAAATGCCAGCTGGAGCACCATCTTCCATGCCCACATCAGTCCCAAGAGTTGAGCCCCACTGTGAATGCCTCCTTGTAGTGCCTGGTCTTATATTGGTTCGGAACCTCACAGCATGTGGGTCACCAAGACCTGAAATTTTCCTCTCTTCCCATCCTCTCCTTTTATCTGAAAGCCCAACGTATTTGGGGAGTGACTTGTTCCTCCTCTTTACTTTTTCAGAAAAGCTTCAGTTCCAAGACAGCCCAACACCCAGTTCCTCTGTGCTGCCTTGACCAGGAGAGACATCCCAGTCCTTCATGGTGCCAGACTGAGAAGGCACTGCACACCCAGGGTGCAGAGAAGAGAGAAATTGAGGTGTGTGCAGCAGAGGGACTGCGAGCCTGGGGCTGCCACTGATACCAGCCACAGCAACACGGGACAAAAGTCTGGTCTGCCAAAAGTGATGGAGTTACCCTGGGGCTCTCTTGAAGGGGTATCCTGGCACAGTTAAGGTCTCCCTCTCAGCACTGTGGACAGCCTGCATGTCATACCAGCCTGTGTGACCACTGGGAAGCAGGGCAGGGTGCAGGGCAGAGCTACAGGCAAGTGCAGCTGTGTGCTGAGCCAAGGGGGGCTCTGGTAAGGAAGCCCCAGCTAACACAACTCTCCATGCATTTGATGTGTGGGGTTTGGGCATGTCCCCTTCAGCATGCCTCAAACACCTACAACCTCTTTTTCGAAATGCTATCCTTTTATGTAGTCAAATAACAAAGGAACAGGTTTTTTTTTCCCCATGGTCAGTTTATTCTGCCACCCACCATTTGCTCATAAAAATGTCAGTTCAAACAGGAACCACTTTGCAGCAGGCATATAGTGGTGCTGAGAAAGAATCTCAAGTAAGAAGGAGCAGCAACCTGTCAAAAATGTATTTCTTAGCAAAATAAATTATCTACTGACCCATTAAATTATGCCAGCAAGTCACCAAGCACCTGCTTAGCTGGAGCCCTTGTCTTCTAGCCAGATTTTAAGTACTGAGAATACATGGGTAATGCAAACATTGCAAAAGTCAGTGGTTTTGTTGGATGTCCCCTTTCCTGCCTGAAGCAAATCCCTTTACGGTGTACTTGAATAAAGTGAAGAGCAGAGGTAAAAACTTTCCTGACCCAAAGAGGTTTGGTTTTCCTTCTTTTGGGGTGCTGGTTGAAAGGGATATTTCTTGTGTTTACCTGGCGTTTTTGTAAGCCTGAATGCCTACATTGCTTAGGAACGAGCTCAGCGGCCTTTCTGAGGAGATGCTGTGTGGCTCTTTGTAATTTCTTGGTATGATTGCTCTGTTTCTTCCATGTCTACAAGATGCCTTCCCACAGGTCTCTGCAGTGGGCTCTGCTGGGACTCCTGTGCTTAGCAGCATGATGACAAGCAAGGAGAGACCCTGGTACCTGGAACATTATCTTCCCTGGGGCTCCACCACACTTTGGAGACAGAAAACAAGTACTCCTTCCTCATATTCATTTAGCAGTAGTTACTGATTCATTCCTAAATGATCTGGTCCCTTTGGATTGATCCAAGACCAGCTGATTCAGCCCAGGCATAGACTTAATAACCACCTGAACTCCTTTCCCTGGTTCTGTGTAGCTAAAATGAACCTGCAGCTGCACAGAAATCCTTGAGATCTTTCAGGGAACATCCTGGCAATTTGTGGCTTACCTTCCTTTCAAATCTGCTAGTACACGTCTCCTCAAAGAGCTTGAAAATCACCTTCCACCGTCCAGTCAGGCCTGGGGAAAAGCCTTTCATCTCTCTGGGAGTATTCTGCCCACCAGGGACTTCTTGGCACTCAACAAAAAGAAACACAGAAGTGAAACAAGTTCTCAGTTTTTCCAGCCTGTGGCAATTGCTGGCAAAAAGACTGAGGAGAATGACATGGCTAAAAGACACTGTCCTTTGGGCAAGGAAAAGGGGGTATTGGAAAAGTCAGAACTGGGAAGAACACATAAAAGGTTTGTAAGGATGTCAGGGAGAGCCTAAAATAGCAGACAGACAATTCAGACTACTGGGGGAAGAGTTCCAGGGATTTCTTCACCAGCAGCCTTTGTACTCCAAGGATACTGCCATGTTCAAAGTGTTCTCCACCTCTTATTGCACAAAGCAGGAGAAGAGCCAACATTCTTATACCTTTCCAACCTGTTACAGATAAGAGCTATGAAACTTTGATGAATACAAAACCACCACTTCACCCTTCCCATAACTACTCATAATAATTTATACTGTCATCAATTATTGGCTTTTTTAATGAAATACTGGTTCAGTGCCTAGTTGTTGTCTACAACTGTCATCCCAATTTATCGGTAAGGGTCGTAAATTATAAGCATTGATCATTACTTACCCCTTCAAAATTAAAAGTCCTTCTATCTATACCAAACATTTGTTTATCAACTGTGGAAATACAGGAAGGGAACAAAACAAATCCAGAAATTGGGCAAGAAAAGGGTCACACTGGCCCATGAACATTTTATTCAGCTGCAGAAGGATTATTTCAGTAAAAAGTTGTCAAGCCTTTTTTGTTGTTTGATTTGTTTGTTTGTTTGTTTTGTTTTTTTAATGTTAGCAAGGTATCTAACATTTTCCTTGGTTTAACTCATGTGTTTGTTTTTCAGGTTTTACATATCAAATACACTATCTGAGACTTGTGCTACTACTCTGGGGTTTGTGTATGCCGTAGAACTCGTCAGAGTCCTTCCAAGCATCAGTGCTGTGCTGTAGTCCAGCCCCACCTTCCCCAAACCCCAGAGAAGCATGATCTGCCTTCCTCTGACAAAGGAAACTGCCCTCAGCTCAACAGCATTTTTGTGTACTTTGCTGTTTGGTTTTGTGTCTGGTTGTTTCAGGTCAGCAGAATCATTCCAGCAAGCTGACTTTACTCCCCACTCTGCTGGTAACATTTCCCTCTTAGGTACAAAGCAGTGTATAATCTGGATGCATATCCTTTTTCTTATATACTTAGTGGGCCTTGGCCAAACAGGGCTCCCCAAAACCTGCTTCATCTTCCTTTATTATTTCCTGTACAAAGCAGAGCCTTACAGTCTTGCATAATTTCTGTTAACTTTACAGCTCCAAATAGTTGCCCATTGACCAACAGCAGTCAAGCCCGAGCACGCAGCTGCCTGCTTGGTTTTCTGTCATGACAGGAGCTCTCCCAATGTTATCTCTGCACAGGGGCACCAGTGCCAACTTTGCACACAGCTTTGTGTGCTGCAGTGCCAAGAGCTCTTCGGGTGCTCCAGATTTTGCATAACTATCTAACCCTGTCACCCTGTGTTCTATTTTAATCTGCTCCACCGAATATAGATGGCTGCCAAAAGTCAGCAGATTTTGAGCATTCTCCAAATTATGTGCCTAACCCCCTTGCAGAGTGCTGCATTTTCTGCACCCCTCAGTGGCCATGGAGCCCTTGCTCTTGGATACCCACGAATGAAGAGAAAGCCACTTGGCTTCGACATGTGAAGGAACCATCCGATGGGATGTGTGGCAGGTATTCAACAAGTAGTTGAATTGCCAGGAAAAAAGTCTTATAGTGGGGAATGAAGAAAAACTAGGGAATAAAAAACCAGAGAGTGGGCATTTGAGAATTTGACTTGTCCTTATATCCTGGGGTACTGCCCAGACACATTCCAAGCATGTTCCCAGGGAGCAGCACTGGGCACGGGGATACCACTCAAAGGGCACTGGGATTGTCACTGACTGAGAGCACCACACAGACATGACCTCCAGGTCACAGCTGTAATCCAGCACAGATCTGTTGGTGGAACATATTGGTGTGAGTTTGACCGTAGCTTCTGCCTGGAAAGCTCTTTGTAATAGTCACTGTTTTTCCTAATTTTGTTAACAGCATGAGATTTCAACTGTATCCCTTCAGTTCCTCATGACTCTTCCTTCCCAACTCCTTTCAACTCCCAGTTCAACTCCTTTATCTCTGACTGGTTTAGCAAGAGGAAATGTTTCCCATTATATATTTGCATGCAAGGAATGACTTGGTTAATATGATGCATGCATAGGTGCAACCAGGTCGTTACTGAATCATCCTATTCTGGCTTTGAATCTGATTCAGGACTTGCATTTCAGACCTTGGCAAACTGACTGATTAGTCACGTAGTCAACGATTTGAATATTGACAAAAGGAACAAGAGAATGTACTTTACTGGGATTAAATTAAAACAATGCAAAAGATGTGAATCCAGCCCACTTTCCATGGAGGAATCATACATCATTCTCAGATGCTGAGTGCTCTCTCCACCTCCTTGAGCTCCTGTCACTGACTCCAACGCCTCACACCAGAAATTTTAATCACAACGCTCCCCACCCACATCTTCCCTTTCTCTCTGTGGGGTTTGCAGAATCAGACCTTTTCACGTTGTTGGCATTCAGCCTCTTCTCGGGCTTCACTGGCACTACTCTTTGTATTTAGCAGCTTTAATGGCTGCTTCATCAATCCAGCTTTCAGCAATTTCTCTCCCCAGGCGCCAGCATTTGCCACTGATATCTCTCATTGTCTTTTTCCCACCCTTATCTGTGAATAAGTACATTAATGGGAGGTTCTTCTTTTCTCCCTGTGCTCCAAGAGATAAAGAAGAACAAAACCTCCTCAGATAAACATCAAAGATTAAAAGTGTTCTTGGCATACCTGGGAAAACTTTGCCTGAACTCTAATAGTGCATTTACAGACATGGAATATGCATGGAAAGGGTTGGAATTATTCAAAAGTAAGGTCTGCCCCTAGCTCTGGCTATGCCCTACACCCCTCTTCTTTGGGGAGAGATTATTTCTGAGAGACATGGGAAAGCATCTTCCCAGAAGCAAAGAAAATCAGAAAGCTCCTTTATAGACCCTGCTCTGCCTGTGCCTGGCCTTATGGTGCATCTTTGTGACCCTCACTGCGAAAAGATATCACTGTCTCACATGAGACTCCCCCATCCCCTCATAAAACTTTTTTTTGAGCAACAGGTAGGAAATAGGGGTCCTACCCACCAACTCTGTCGTACCCGTGCAGGGGTTTGAGCCTTTGTGCACAAGCGGGGCCAGGGGCTGTGGAGCTCGGGCCACTGGAGACCCTGGGAGCTCAAGGCGAGCTGGGGTGAGCCAGCTGGGCCAGCCAGATGTTTCCCCTGAGGGGACCGGCAGTGGCCCTGTGGAGGTGTCTCTGGAGCTGCAGAGCTTGGACAAAAGACCTGAGAAGCTGAGGGAAATACACTTATCTCTTCTGATTAGGGAGAAAAGGCAATCAGCCGCTACAAAGAAAATTGTGGTTGCCACAGGGGGTTGAAACAAGGGATCGGGCAGCTATTGACACTTTAAGGTGTCACTTAAGTGTTGTGTTAAAGTGCCACTTTTTTTGGTTGGTTTGTTTTGGTTTTTTTTTTTTTTTTTTTGAGAGCTGGACGAAATGATGAAACCTGTTTAACTTCCTTGCTGTCCTGCACAGCCATCAGAAACGGCAGAACCCACGATGTTTTATGAACTAAATTTGGAAGATAATTTTGAGGAACTTCTGGTGGGAGACAGCTCTAGCTCGGACAAGTAAACTAGGTGCTATGCCCCTCTCCAGAAGCCTCCTGAATTGTTTGAACTAGGCAGCAAACTTAAAAGAAGGTTGATGTTTTCTGCACTGGCTTCTTTTATCAGTCGTCTTAAGCTTTGTCCAGCAGAGAAGCCTTTGGAGACTGCAAGGATTATGGGACTGATGGCTGTGGCCAGAGAACTGAGAGTCACCTGCAGCAACATTGACATAAACCAGCATCTTTGAAGCCCTTACATCAAGTTTTGAGTTTACAAAGCACACTGAGTGCTGTTTTCACACACAGAGCAACCTCACAACCTCTGATGCTCCTACTACAGCATAAACCACAGCAGTATTTTTATCACATTAACATTTTACTGTTAAAAAAGCTGAAAGATGACAAAGTAGCAAAGTATTTATGGCAAACAATGGAAGTTTGTTCTTCGTAAATAAAATGTTCCTTGAAAGTGAGACATGAGCCCATTACTTCTGTGTGGGGAGGGAGGAGGCAGAGTTGTCCCCAACATGGTGGCTGTGTAAGTTTTAAGAATTCAATGTTTTATAAGAGATGTGGAGGTTACTGCTTTATGGATTTGAACTCCTACAACCGTGTATTTTTATTAGCCAGACCTTGCCAACAGCACTTCAGGCACTCTTCTATAAAATACAAAGGCTTGTTTTTAAAAGGATGGGAGGGCAATTAAAATGAACATGATAAAAATGACTGGGTACCTATTTCAGACACTAACAGACATGTAAAGATATTGAAGGAGACAAAATTAGTTGCTCAAAGACTAAGGAATTTTTGGTCTTAAAATTACTAAAACGAGTGTTTGAACAGGAAATACAGGAGCAAACTGGTTATACATGCTGAGTTGAACCAGGAAGGTGCTTTTATTGCTGATGTTAGTACAAAAGTGCCAGGTGTAGCATGTTTAATCCAGCCTCAAAGAAAAGAAAACTATTTCCAAAGTGCAGTCTGAGTCTATGGCGGCGTTTCCAGTTGATTAATGACAATTGTGCATGACAAGTAGCAAGTAAGCTGCTAGGTGTTGAAAGAGCCTCTACTTGAAGCAAAAGTGGTGAATAAGGAGGTTGCTACACATGTGAATCAGCAAAAATCAAAATGTTTGTGAATTATGAAAGTGATGCTTTGTGGTAATCAAAACTAGACCTGACTATGAGGAATAGCAGATCTTGTCCAGTGTAACTGTATAATAAAATTGCTGGTGAGCCTGGGCATCTTCTGATGCAAATTAATACACAGTGTGAAAATTAGTTCAAAATACACCTATTCAAGTGCGTGGGTATATAAGTACCCCGGGAGGTTACTGTTCTAATTTCTAGCAATGCTTGGGAAAGAATCTTGGAGTGACTAGGAAAAAATCAACTTATTGCTTTAATGTGCCTGAAAAATGAAAAATAAGTAAATAGGAGTTACTAGAAAATGACGGTGAATGCCACAGGAAGCATTGCTCTGTGAATTTATAAACTGTGCAGGTACTTGGACTGCTTTTGTAAAAAAGACACGCAAAGTTGTGATGAGAATAATAAAGATATATATAACAGCTCTTGTATGGCACAGATGCAACAAATGAGGCCTTTCAGCATGGAATAAAAAGGATGGAGAGAGGATATGACAGAAGTTTATGCATTCATAAAGGAGATGAACAGAGAAAGATGATTTGCTATTATCCCCCATTGGTGACGACTCAGGAATGTCCCATGAAATTATGTAAGAGCTGGTTTTTAGGAGATGAAATTCTTTTTTCTTTCACCACATAATTAAGCTATTGAGTTAATTACTCCAGGATCATGTGGATTTTGATGTACATATATGTGGGATAAATGTTAAATATTTATATAAGCCATATACAGGTGACATCAAAACATGGTTAGGCAAAGCAGAGAGTGAAACAAGTGCTATTAAAAGTATAGATCCAGACAGAGCCTCTGGAGATGCCTGGGGGCTGTTGAATGCAGAGATGCAGACAGAGTCTTTGGTAAGTCATAAAGCATTACTGGAAGATGATGCCAAGATTTCTGCTATCTTGAGATAAGCTAAAACCTATTTTTGAGTTAAGGAAGTTACAACAATATTTATTTTCCTCTTTTTATGAATCTTTTATTTCCCCATTACTTTATGATCCACAAGAAACAGTGTTTTTTACATACATGAACACTTGGTAACATTCATCATCTTCAATGCTACCCCTTCCTTACAGACGAATCTTTACAGATTCCAGAGTTGTAAAACTTGTCTCTCGCACCTCCTGCCAATGAGACAGGTGTTTAAAAAAGTGTATGCAACAAGCCTGCACCCCTGGAATTGTGCTCTGTCAGAATTCCTTGCTAGGATTTCCCTCTCCTTCCCAAACAAAGCATTACATACAGGAGCAACCAAACAAACATCAAAGAAACTAAAAATAGCACTCAGATTTAACACAGATTTTGTTTGGTTGTAAATGAAAAACACTGGCAGTAGTGTGCAGTACCGAGCAACACAAGCTGTGAATTTCTTTCGAGCATTTCCATTACCACTATCAAACTTGGGTATTATTTTATAAAACATAGTTAACTATTCAAGAGTTTTCATTTCAGATTATTTCAATATCTTACATCTCAGTGAAGCTTTCAATACTCTTACATTGCTTTTCTGGACAAAATGTCCAGCACAAGCTGGATAAACATGTCATGCAAACATGGTGAGCAACTTGTTCATGGATAGGGCACAAAAGGTTACAGGGAATGAGGTGACATCAGACCGGTGACCTGTTATTAGTGGGGTTCCACAGGGCTCCGTCTTAGGCCCTGTGCTCTTCAATATCTTCATGGATGACCTGGATTCAGGATTCAAAGATGCATTAAGTTCACCAGTAATAGTTAATTGGGAGGAGCTGTTGACTCCCTTCAGGGCAGAGAGGCCCTGCAGAGAGACCTTGGTAAATCAGAGGACTGGGAAACCACCAACCATACGATGTTTAACAAGGGAAAGTGTTGGATTCTGCACCTGGGATGGGCAACCCTGGATGTACAGACAGACTGGGGAATGAGAGGCTGGAGAGCAGCACCACAGAAAAGGACCTGGGGGCCCTGGTGGATGGCAAGTTGAACTTGAGCCAGCAGTGCCCTGGCAGCCAGGAGGGCCAACCCTGTCCTGGGGGCATCGGGCACAGCACGGCCAGCCGGGCAAGGGAGGGGATTGTCCTGCTCTGCTCTGCACTGGGGCAGCCTCACCCCGAGTGCTGGGGGCAGTTTTGGGTGCCACAATACAAGAAAGACATTAAATTATTAGAGAGTGTCCAAAGCAGGTCAATGAAGATGGTGAAGGGCCTTGAGGGGAAGCTGTGTGAGGAACCGCTGAGGTCACTTGGTCTGTTCAGCCTGAAGAAGAAGAGATTGAGGGGAGACCTCACTGCAGTTACAACTTCCTTGTGAGGAGAAGCAGAGGGACAGACACTGAGCTCTTCTCTGTGGTGACCACTGACAGAACCCAAGGGAATGGCCTGAAGTTGTGTCAAGGGAGGTCTAGGTTGTATAGTAGGAAACGGTTTTTCACCCAGAGGGTGGTTGGGCACTGGAACAGCTCCCCAGGGAAGTGGTCACAGCACCAAGCCTGACAGAGTTCAAGAAGTGTTTGGACAGTACCCTCAGGCACATGGTGTGACTCTTGGGGTGTCCTGTGCAGGGCCAAGAATTGGACTTCATGATTCGTGTGGGTCCCTTCCAATTCAGAATATTCTATGAAGTCCAACTTAATTTTCTAAACTTCTGAGAGCAAAGCCGAACTAACTTTGTCATTTTGCAGATACACACACAAGTTCAAGTTTCTAGTAATTGTTATCTATACAAATTACTAGGTCTAGTTTAAATTGTATTTAAGTCCCTACTGATTAAAGCATTTCTACTTCCAGATATGCGTCACAAAACGAAGCTCAGTACTAAGAGTAGCATACAGATCTGTACTTCAATATACATTTTCAGTAGTACTTTATATACTCAGACAAATTTTTATTATCTTTCCTATAAACCCTTTTTAACACAGCATTCATTTGTCGTAGGATTTTTTTGTCAGTGTTTTAAAAAGCGAAGACTAAATTGTAATCAATGATAATTTAATAGAAGTCTTTTTTTGGTTAGATGCTTTGGGTGATGTGCAGACTGTGTGAGGCAGACCTGAACCTGAGAGCAACACTGGATATACTTTACAAGCAAAGCCCAAAGTAAGGGCTTGCAGCCCAACTAATTCATGCCCAGCTGACCATGGACTTCGTCCACAAAAGCTTTCCTTAAAGATGGGGCTTAAAGGGTACTATAATAAGAAAAAACTTTTTTTCTTTTTATTAGGAACAACAGAGCTCAATCTCCAGACAAAGAACACCTAGTGACAGATCTCCACATGGCAAGTAACTCTTCTTTGAGTCACTCTTTATACTTCCTGCTAGATGACTTTCTCTCACAAAAACAACTGTAACCCCCACTGCCTTTGCATGGTAGCAGCAAAATTGAGGCTGTCCACACTGGTGAGGATTTTCTTTTCAAAGGAAAAACAACCATCTTACTTCTATCCTGGCCTTAGCTGCCTGCTGCCCTTGTTATCCCTACTTGTGGCTACCAGTATCAATTTTCTATCGTTAATTCAGCAGCTAGTTTATCTATTCCTTGTCTTCCAAACTCAGGCCCTCTAAGAAGGTCTCTGAGATTTCGTTCTCCAGCTCTGCTTCACCCTAGAGAAAGTCTATGGGAGTTGCATTTTGTCTGACCCTTGTCCGAACCGGCTCACGGTGACCATTTCCTCCGGCTGCCAGGGCACTGGGGCAGTTTCGGAGTGTCCCGCGGGGCTGGATTTCCCTCCGGGACATGTTTTCTGCCAACACTTGGGAATCAATCCCGGCTCAGGGCCGTATTTGCACGGTGCCGGTCCGCTCCGCCCGCTGCGCGCCCTGTGTACATGCACGTCTCGGCCGAACCCGAGGGCTCTCCCCGCTGGGGCACCGTCCCCAGCCCCGCTCCCGCCCGCGGGCACGGCAGCGCCCAG
>VZRZ01006735.1:1200777-1214829 GCA_013398175.1 Climacteris rufus | reverse complement strand
CTCCCGCGTGTCCTGTCCAGCCGTGCCAGGGGAGGGTCTGGAGCGGCTCCCGCGTACCGCACATGTGGGATCGGGACTGGGATTAGGCTCCCTCGAGTGGGTTGGGATCCGTGTAGCGTGCCGAGCGGGGCTCGGGTCGGGGCTGTGCCGGGGGTGCCGGGGCAGCCACGCCGCGGCTCCGAGCCCCGCAGCCTGCGGAGCTGCCGGCGGGGCAGCCGTGCTCGGGCGGGGGCTGTGAGCTCCCAGCCCGCCGGGCTCCGGCTCGGGGACGGTGACTGCGGCCGTCCGGGACAGCCCGTGCCGGGAGGAGCCGTCCGACCTGCGAGCCAAACCCGCCGAGTGCCAGCGGTGCCTGCTGACAGGAGCCGACGGCAATCCTGCCGCTTCCCCCCGCTGAAGGCTCGCAGCCGCGTGAAAACGGCGGGATAAAGGTCGGCGCGGAGGAAGGGAGGGAGGGAGAGACAGACAGGCTGGGATCCAGCTACTAAACCAAGAGTGGGGATTTGGAGTGGTTTTCAGTAATGGTGTCTTGGTTGTAAAGTTGGGTGTCCCGGTAGATTCTCTCCCTACAGCCAATTGCAGTATTTTTGTAGTGGCAAATGAACAGGGAGAAATGTTTTTTCCCCCAAAACTTGCAGCAGTGGTTCGGAAGTGCAGTGTGAGACGGCACTTGGAACCCAGGCTGTTCAGCTCAGCCATATGAACTTCAAATACTTCCCTTCAGTTCTGAGGAGCCCCTTGTGAAGGTTTCACTGACTTTATTTTAATGACTATGCAACGGACATGAGGAAATTCTCAACAGAAAGATGCAGGTATCTGAGTGTAGCCTGCAGGTGAGGTCAATGTAAAAAGTTGCATAAACGGTGCCATTTCAGCAGGGACAAAGCATGAGAAGTCTCAGGAATTCCAGCCATCTTCTCAAAGTTGTTTTCTTTTTTGTCTTACCCAATTTCACCTTTCTGCATCACAGTAAATCTGACCTCTCCCTCTTGCCTCAAGGCTTGTCCGTGCAAGCAAGGCCCTCGAACCAAGGGTATGTGTTGGGGCACGTTAAGTCCTTTGGTTGTGTTATAACTACACTAAAGCTTTTTTTTCTCTCTCTCTGCTGTGTGAGAATGAGAGTTTTTTGTAAATCAGCCAGTGTTGCGTTGCAAGGTACCATGCTGTCCCCACAGCACACAGCCAGCACCAAGAGGAGATGGAGCTCTTATCCATGGCCTGTGTGGCTTTCCCACACAGCACAGTGGAGTCTAGCCTTGAGAGATGATGGACCAGCTATGCAGGTTCCCAGCTCGGGTTTCAAAATGTTCTGTCCAATTCAGTGGTAGTTTCCAAATGGCTGCAATCAGTGAAAGCTGAGCCCTGAGACTGAATTCCGAACTTCAGCAAAACTTACTTTCAAAAGGGCAAAGAATGTGGATTTTAGGTTTTAAGAGTAGGAGGAAAGCTGAAATGGGGCTTCTCTGAAGTCTGACCTTCTGTATTCTGCTGGAGTGTGATAGCATCTAGAAAACCAACATAAACTCTTTAGCTAAGGGCTTTTTCTTCTCAACTCTATGACTCTGCTTGCCTTCTTTTGGATGACATAGCAATGAATGTGGAAGGGCAGGCTCTGCTGTATCTTCCTTTGCCTGCTGGCTTGTGCTATATAAGCATGCAAGCCCTGATAGAGGTGGCTTGAGACTTCTCACTAGCGTTGGCAAAATCAAGCACTGTACTTTTGAGATTAAGGGCCTTGTCTGAGCTGTAACAGAAAGCCTTGGAGGCCTGTTGGAGGTGTCTGAGTGGAGCAAGGACTTCTGCTGAAGGCCAAGTAGTGCCTGCCTCAGAGACAAAAAAAAAACCATCTCAGCCTTCTAGGTTGTGGTGTTGGCAAAGAAATCCTGTAAAAGGATGCTAGAGAAGTCTCTACTTTGTCTAGATGTGGCTTAACTCATCCAGTGATAGTAATTTCTATTGCTTTGAGAAGTATACTGAAGGGCAAAACACTGACAAGAGTCAACCACAGAAAGGGAAATATCTCAGGAAAGGGAAGGAGAGCACAGAGGATGCACGGAGGAACTGTATTAAGATACATTTATTTCCTGCCCAAAGCCTTGTTGAGAAATACATTGAGGTATGCTGGTCCCATCATAAATTCATGGAAAGAGAGAGTTTAATAAGTTGTTTGAATCCACAAACATATGGGTGACATTGATGAAAGTGACTTCCACTTGCCTATGGCTCTGGAGAGACTGCTGGGAAGTTCTCTTTTTCACAGGCCTAGAGCTGACTTTTCACAATTTGAAAAATGACCATTCTGTTTATTGTGTCATCCTGCAGGTAAAGGGACACAGAAAAGAAGATGGACTGGGGAACTCTGCAGAATATTTTAGGAGGTGTAAACAAGCACTCCACCAGCATCGGGAAGATATGGCTCACAGTCCTCTTCATCTTCCGTATCATGATCCTGGTTGTGGCTGCAGAGAGAGTCTGGGGAGATGAACAACAAGATTTTGTCTGCAACACGCTTCAGCCTGGCTGCAGAAACGTTTGCTATGATCACTTCTTCCCCATCTCTCACATCAGACTCTGGGCCCTGCAGCTGATCTTTGTCTCCACGCCTGCGCTGCTGGTGGCCATGCACGTGGCTTACAGGAGGCACGAGAAGAAAAGGCGATTCAGACATGGTGAGAAAATTGATATTGAAGAGCTAAAAAATGAAAAGATTCACATTCGGGGCCCCTTGTGGTGGACATACACCAGCAGCATCTTCTTCAGGATGATTTTTGAAGCTGTCTTCATGTACGTGTTCTACTACATGTACGATGGGTACCAGATGCCTCGCCTGGTGAAGTGCGACGCTTGGCCCTGCCCCAACGTAGTGGATTGTTTTGTGTCTCGGCCCACTGAGAAAACCACATTTACCATTTTCATGCTTGCTGTATCAGGGATCTGCATGATATTGAATCTGGCTGAGTTGTGCTACCTAGTGATAAAAATTTGCATGAAAGAACCCAGGAAAGCAACAGTTTTGAAATAATTCCCTGGTTTCAGGATTTACTGGCTCCCCCATTTCCCTTAAACTTTCTTAGGTGTAAGAAAACAATAAGCAATATTTTCACACTCAAGGAAAATGATAAAAATGAATGTTCATTTGTGTTTTAAAAATGGGAATGTTCATTTGTGTTTTAAATGCTTCCCAGCTTTCCCTGGGAAGCTGCTGCTGAGGCAGGTTTTAGGGATCATAAGCTAATTCAGTATTCCTGCATCTAATTAGAGAGAGCAGCCTTCTGGCAGCAGCTTTTCTAAGTATGCCTTCTGCTGGGATCCTGTTGTTGGGACAGAGTCACTTTTCAAAAGGTGGAAGTGGAAAGGACCAGAGAAGGCTCTAGTGCCCAAAGGGGATCCAGGAATCACAAACACACTGTCAGCTCAGAGGCAAGCCAATAACAAAGGTTTTTGGTTAAAAGTGGTATAAAAGGGTTTTTGGGGCACATTACAGCTTTGGAGAAGGAAGAAGACAGGGAGGTGATTGTGTTTACAGTAGGTGTCCTAAGTAATCTGGAGAGCAAGGAAATGGTGTAGGAACACAGATACTCTGTGGCAATGCATGCTATCAGCTTTGCTGGGCACCAGCATCTTTTTTTTCTTCTCATCTTCTTGCCTGCACTGAGAAGCATTTCCTGCAGGGCTGGGGGTGGCCAGTCTCAAGTGCCTGTGAATGCCAATAGTCGCAGAGGCTGCAGCAGTGGGAGGAATGAACTTCATTTTTCATTCTCTTGATCAGATGAAAGAAAGGATTGTCACCTCTGAGAAGGTTGAGGCAGTGCAACTGTCTCCCTCCTTCTCTTGTTCTCCCCCAATACTTTGTGAAGAATCTCAGTACAGCAAACTTTATCCAATTAAGAGACTTTTTACCACCTGACTGTGCCTCATTCAGCTGTGTACCTTTAAAATGTTTTGGTTTTTTTTTTTCCAGTAAAAACCAAGAAAAATTGCCTTTTTTCATTCTGTTGGTTATCCAAAAGAACTGCTTCAAATTACAGCAAGATACTCAGTGCTCCTTCCATTGCTCCTTTTTTCCTATACAGCCTGCACAGATTTTCTTCATAAAACCTTCTCCCTATCTGAGGTACCTTTCAAATGAGTTGAGCAAACCACTCCCAATCTCTCTGACATTCCACATTGTGAGATTAAATCACCATTCCTTTCCTTAGAGTTGATGTAGCAGGAATTACAGACAGCTGGCAGAGCTAAAATAGTAAAGGGGCCCAATCAGAAATGAGGAAGAACTTGATATTTTTCTTGAAGTTCACATTGCTGAGCTGTGAATTGTATATTACTAATTTGAAGAACTATATGAGTCAGCCTGGTCTTGTCTCAAAATAGTCTCAAAAGGTGTTTTATGTTTGTCATAAGCAGCACATGGCAATGCCTGCCCATATGAACCCCTTTCTAGAAAACTGGCTGTTTCTCCTCCTTAGCTTTAATAACTGACCTTTCCCCAAAATGGATGAGTGCTATCTCAGCTTCTTAATTTGCATTCGTCTTTTACTGTACATTTAAATTTGTCACTGTTGGAGTAAACAAAGCTGCATGAATTAAGACCCATGGCCCCTCACTGTGCATTGGAAGTGGAGCATAACCAGGCTTCCATTGCTTGTGAGCGACATCCAGTGTAACAACTTGACTGCAGATGGAAATCTGTCATCTCAGAGGGGAGCAAGAAAACCATAAAAATACCATCCTCAGAACCACGAACAAAAAGATAGAAAGTCATTCATAATGAGCTGGACTGGAAACTTGGACTGTGAAAGCATCCTTAAATTCAACTCCAAAGAACAAAGTTTGGCACATATCAGGTTTGTGCTTGATAGAGTTCCTGCATTGTTCCATATACAAGTACAAAGAGAACAAACTAGTCTCAGTGCTCTAATGTTACATTTCTTTTGTACAAGTTTTTTTTGGGTTTTTTTTTTGTTGTTTTTTTTTTTTTTTCCTGAAATTATAGTTAAAGCACTCTTGTGGTGTCTGTTTTCTGTATTACTTGTATGTGCTGTGTGTTACCTAATGTGTCTAATGAAAATCTGTTTACCATAATGGAAAATATATGCACCAATATTATACTTCATAGCCAAGGGCTAGTGTAAGGATTTTAGCCTTCTGCTGCAGGTGGGGTTTTCAATTTGTTACATTGCCTGTTATCCTGAGGTTTTGTGAGGTCATAGTGGAAGGTCACATGTGCTCTGCTTGAAATCAAATATGCTGCCTAAGGAGCCTTGCAGCTGGAAACGGCCAGTGATAAACTTAACCAGCTCCGTAGGGAAAGAGTTTTACCAGTCTACCTTTGAATTTAGCTGGAACTTGGAATGAGACATACCAAAACTGTTAACACTCACATTATGACGTTATCTTCAGCTAGCAGTTTGGCAGCTAAATTATCACACAGGAAAAAAAGATTATTGGGGAAGGTGTTCGGAAGTAGCCAAGAGAGGGCTTTGGTCCAGGACTGCAGCATCAGGCAATAATAGTTTCAGGACAAATTTACTGTCTCAGATTTATTTTCTGTGTATATTCAATTCGACTGAATAGCTGCTTTGTATGTGAAAAAAAACCCAGATACTTTATAGGAACGTGGGAATTGCACCTATTTCTGCATGTGTTCATTGCATAGCTGACCTTCTACAAATGAATTTCATACAGATTAAAATACAATGCTGTATTGAAATTGTGTGTGTTCTTTCCTGAAATGCACTAGTAGGGTCTGCATTTTTGGTACTTGGGTCCTAGGCTTTCCTCAGACTGATGATTGCAAAGAGTGCTGAAAACCTAAGCAGCACATCTGACATTGTGACTGTAACAGAGGGTGATTCCTCATTGTTCAGTGTCCAGTGTAGCCAGGACATAAAGTGTCTAATAATGTGGTATCAGAACTGGGAAGTGGAGGAATGGGACTGGCTGAAATTATATCTTGACTGAAATCAGCAGGAAAAAACACCATTGGCTCAATCAGGTTAAACTTTCATCCAAAACCTTGAAACCAAAAGTACAAACATGTTTGTCAGAAGAGGAAGGAGATGAAGGGAAGCAAACTTCACTCATAACTCATAGACCCAGGTAGAGAAAAAATCCTAACTACCTTGGGAGAAAGACTGATTTAAAAGGAAATCAGAAGTATAAATGTCTATTTATGACTTCTGGATGTAGAAGTAACCTTATTAAAGTCTTTCATAGACAAAAACGGTCCATACAGAGAAGAGCACTGCTGTAGTATGGACGTTCAATTCAACATAGCAACTTTGTTAAAAGTTGCTTTATTTTGTAAAAAGTGTACTGCAGCAGTAAGCAACAGCTAAGAGCACTTTTTACTACAAACGATACTTGGTGAAATGAATCTTTTTTTCCCTAACTATATTTTTCTCCCCTGAAAATTGGGCTAATGCATTTTACCAGGCAACAAAATCACATCAAAAGCATTGCACTATATTTTTGGTCACCGGTCCTGATATTCAGGACAGCCACTACCCTGACAGTTAATTACAGGTTTATTTGATTTTTCACCATCTTATTATCTCCAGTAATTTGAACTTGTTTGCAGACAGTGGCAAGAGTAATGGTAACTATTGGAAGCTTAATGAGCTAAGACTAATGGTAATGACTTTCAAGATAGTTCACAAGGTACCTATACTTTTTTGTCTATCTGACCAACCTAGCTTGTCATTGTCATTTTCTCTTACAGAATATATTTCTCTTCTGTAAAGCTGGCTCAACTTTGACCTGGCCATTTTCTATATAAGGTTTCCTAGCCAGCAAAAGAAAGTCTTTATAACCTAGATTTGGAAATGCATTGAGCTTGAATTAGAAGGCCCAGCTGAGGAAACAAGTCACATCTCAGACTCTCCACCTCCGAGAACATTCCTTGCCCTTGCTATAGTTGGTCCCTCAATCCTACCATAGATTTAAATGTCAGAATTGGTCACATCATTGTATATACCTTCTCCCTTTTTGTGACAGTTTAATCACTGCCACTAACTCAAGGATTATTTCACATCTGTCTGCTCTATTCCCAAATGCATTGTATTTGAATTAGCCATCTACTAAAAAATATCCTCTCCAAGAATACCACCAGGTAGCCAGATGTTTGCATAAGTCTTTGTAGTAAAAGTATCAGTATGATATACAGTGTAGGGAAATATGTTTTCAGTGAACTGATAGAGAACTTGTAGAGTTGAGCCATGAATGACTGCAGGTTGTAGATGAATGTTTGAACAGCAGCCTATGTTCTGTGTGCTGCTAAGAACCAGCACGTCACTCGTAGCCTGGAACAGAACCCAGGAAAAGGAATACTGTGGTGTGTGGTGCACACACACTGGTCTGAAGCAGGAGGCATTTTTCAATGGACAAGCTGTGCTGGGCAGGTTTAGTTGCTTATGCAAGGTGTATCTTTTCTGTTGTCTTGGCAATTATGGTAATACGAATATGTCAGCTGGGAAAGACAGTAGCAGGCTTAAAACCGTGTAAGTCGGGATAATGAAATCTGGTTTAAAAGTGAGCTGCAGATACTTTTCTGTGGGGATTCAATCTTTATGACAACACAAAAACTCCTCCCACACCTCTCAGTGGTCCACACATTAGCAAGAATGCTGCATTTTCTTCTGTTGTGATGACTGGAAAACTTGCTGTTTGGTATCCAACTACCAACTTTCCTTTTGTCACAAGACTTCTTTCACTTGATTTGAATCTATTATGGCAGTCCTGGTACACAGAGTCAACCCTGAATCTCATTGTTCCTAAGTTTTCCCAGTTGAAAGATAAAGGTGACAACTGCGTCATGTTCACAGGGATCAGGACAGTTTAATCAAGCATTGCTAAGATCATTGCAACAGGTGCCAGAAAAAAATATTTTATAATTATTGTGTGGTAAAGATTTCAAACCTATTGTATGTTGCATCATTAGTGTAACGTCTGCTTACATTTAGTCATGTGCCTGCCCTAGGTATTGCATCCTTTTCAACCACTGAGTGTTTAATATACAGTTTAAATAGCTTCCACAATCTGTCCAGCACAGATAAACAAAAATACTCTATTCCCTTACCCCACACATGTGCACAGACACAGAGCAACAAACTGACTAAATCAATCCCTCCCTGTTAGCTGATAGAAGATTGAATGAGACATTGCAACATGGATTCCCAGGCATAATTTCTGCCTATGCCATGATAAAAGCTTTTGTGTATAGCAGTAAAATAGTTATTAATGACTCATTGTCAGAGCATCAGGATCCACCAAATGGGATAAACTGTATGCAGCTGGGAGGAGCTGCAGGTACATGGGAAGATAAGATTAGCATTCAATAAGATCTTTATCACCGGGAGAAATGGTTTAATAACAGCAGTTTTAGAAGGTATGAAGGTCTAAGTGCTTCTATTGTGAAACAAGAAGTACTTGCAAAACTGTCAGATGGAGACCTGTTCTCAAACAAAGAACAGTTTTGTAAAGAAGAGCTGTAGTTTGTGGTAGATCATGGGTGGAACACGAGACAATAAAAACATGTTCGACTTGAAAAATATCATACTGGTATGCATTAAATGTTTCTCAAAAATAGGATGTTTGAAATTAAGTTTTCACTCGTTAGCACCCAAAAGCCTATTTGCCAGTGCAGAGTCTATCCATCATGATCTCTGTCAACATGGTTCCTTTCTGCTTTTAGCAACTGTAGTAACACATTCTTGTGCTGTAGTATGTTCCACCAAGCTAAGCACATGAGGTGGCATTCTGAGTAAATAAAATTACAAATAATATAAATGAAATTGGGGGTGGAATTTTTTTTTTCTTCTCCTCAGTACAATTAGTAAAAAGCTCCCTATGCCTTGGTTGTGTGTCTCACAAAACAAGCAGTACTTCCAACAGGAGGAAGATGGAAACCCAGATCAATGTTCACTTTTGTTGCCCATTTTACTAATATGCAAACATTGGTGGAGCTCACTGAAGCCTGGTCTGCACCCAGGAGATTATTTCCCATCAAGAGCATGCTATTTCATGCTACTGATGTCTTTAATTTCAAAGGCAGACCATCACATTGTGCAGCAGTTTGAATTTTGTAAAGAAATTTTCCTATACATAATATTGTTTTTTCTATTTCAAAGCAAGATGCTTCTTGCTGTTCCTTTCCGCGGGAGGCAGGAATTATTTGAAGTCTTTAGAAATTCATCATGCATGACAACAAGGCATATTCCTGGTAAAACATACGATAATTGCTTTTATCCTGAACACAATGAAAAAGAACATCCTTGTTTAGGAGCCTTGGTTGTGGTTTGGCACAATGAATTGCCCACTGGCAATACTAGTTCAGGGCATTAACACTGATGTCATTCGTTCCTGCTCATTATTATCCTGACTGTCTCTCTCCCACCCCATTCAACACCGTGCCTCCACTCCAGGACCTTCACTGTGCCAGCACAGTTGTTTGCACAGCTGTGCCCAGCACTGGATTGGCCCACTGTTTTAGCTGATGAAGAAACAAATGTTTTGCTTTGCTGGATTGTTTTTCAGCTGGATTAATTCCTTGATCTGCCTTACAGGGAGGCCATATGAACTTCCACACTGACATGACCGTAGGGCAGTAGGCAACAGTGTTGGGCAAGAAGAGCTGCAGGAAGTGAATGGAAGGGGTGGAGGGATGGCAACATAAAGTTCATTTGCTGCTACACACGCTGCAATTTCAAACCACAGCCTCTGGCTGTGTTTTCCTAAGTGACTGCTACTAGAAAGGCAAAAATCTTAACTGTCTTTTCCCTCCTTTGCTGCTGTACCCTTACTTGCTCTCCATCTCTACTAGCCCTGTTTCTCAGTTATCGGTCATCTTCTTCCACAGCTCCCACACAATCTTTCCTCAACTTTTGTATCAGTTGATTTAACTCACTAGCTCAGCAGTGAACTATTTGAACTTTGCATTTTGATTTTGGTTTTTTTTCAGCTCAGTTAGATTTCTGCCAGACTTGTGGCAGGAATCAATGTGTTTCAAACACCAGTATCTTTATTTCATACTTCTGTCTGTAGTGTCAGAAGAAAAGATAGCATCACACCATGACAGAATGATAGCAGGCATAATTCCCCTTAGGATTCTGCATGTCCTGTGTCTCTTCCTGATTCTTCCTCCTAACCGATGCTTGGCTTGTACAGTTACAGTTCTTCCTCTGCTACATCTTACGTGGAACTTTTTCTTCTGTGAAGATGACTGGAAAGAACCTCACTGTTACATATCCCAGAGCATTCAGATGTTGTTGTTGTTGTTGTATTAGGAGACTTCCCACATTTCCGAAGGAAAGAACCAGAAAGGACCAGAGGAGGCTGGTTCTGGTGGGTGAAACAGCAGCCTACAGTCCCAGTGCTATTCTCTGAACCATATAACCTAGGATGAGATACTGACTTCCTGTGCCTCCATTCCTCAAACTAGAAGTCACAGTAAGTCTTCCTACAAACAAGAAATAATAATGATTCTTCCTGTCACCAGTTACTATTTGTTAATATACTGTGTCCTCTGATGTGCTTGGCAGTAGTGTAACAGAACTGAACACTAATCACTAAGTGCTACGATATTAAAATTAGTATTTAATATGAAATCAAACTACGATTTCAGTTTTCTTATTGCCATTTTATTTATTATTTAATTAGTTCTAAAGTCCTTTGATTCATCCATGTAGAAAACAACTAGAGCTTTTAACACTCCTTGTTTCAAGCTGTGCCTCCGATTGTGGCAGTACCCTTTCCCAGCATTTAAATATCTTTAGTGCCATCTTCTGTAGCACAACGGCATGTCAAGTACAATTCTCTATGGACACACCATGCAGTGCCACAGCAAGCTGAACTTAAGGCATTTGGAGCTCTTTTTTTAGGCTGACTGTGTGGACACAACTGCTGAGCCTTGTGTAACTTTGGTGTGGTACTGCAGTTAAGGGGTCTTCCCACTAGACTGTGTTTGGGTGCACAGTTACAGCAAGAGTGATCCTCTTCCATACTTCAAAATAGATGTTTAAATTAGAAATAGAATGATCTGAAAAAATTAGAAAATGAATGATCCGAAAAAAATTAGAAAATGAATGATCTGAAAAAGTTTATTTTTCTTGTTGAGCAGCAGCTCAGGTTCAGACTAAGATCAATCCAGAAATATCTCAACTTACAAGATCTTTTTATCATTTCATAAAGTTTGATATCTATTTTTTATTTTCTTTCTGTGTACCTTGTAATGAAAACCTGATCAATCTCATCTTAAAAATACCTGTCTGACTGCTCTGTCTCCCCACTTCCCGAATTCACTTTGTTTCTGTGCCAGCCAAATCAGGTACTGCTTAAATGTCTGTCTACATGTGGAAGAGAGGTTGTCACCTGTGTGAAGGCTTGGATGGAAGACAAAAGATGGTACTAAAGAAGATCATTAATCCCTCCCTGGGGACATCCAGGTCTGGGGACCCAGCTGGACACATTCCTGTGTAACCTGCTGTAGGCGACCCTGCCTTGGCAGGGAGGTTGGACTGGAGGATCTGCAGAGGTCCCTTCCTACCCTAAGGATTCTGTGTTAAGTAAAGAATGGCTGAAAATTTTCTAAGTGTGCATTTTAATGTAAAAATTTAAATGTCACCTTAAGCTGTATGCTGCTGTCTAGTGTTAATGACAATGGAGGAATCTCTTTAAACATAATGAGGACTAGCAGTGCTGTGCAGCTTTAAAGGTAAGTGAGGGAGCCAGCAGGATGGCTCTTCCACAGAAATACTTCTGTCAGAAAATCCACATGAAGAGACTTTTTAACTCCATTAACTAAATCTGAACCGATTTTCTTTCTGAATAAACTCCTTGGAGACACAGGTCCTACTTTTTCTATTTCCCCCTTGTTTGGCTACAGGTCCTCCTGGTTTTCTAGTGTATGACTAACAAATAGCCGTCCATGCATCTTCAACATGCTTTCATGCTTGGGCTTTCACCAGAACATAACTGGTTCTTTACTTTTAAAGCTGCCTCATTCAAGTTTCCCCCACGGATTTTGCATCCTTGCTTGTCTCATTTTCTACAAATAACAGACCAAACCTCTTCTTATATGAACCCAGAAGGGAATTCTTGGAAAGGAAATTGGTAGCTGATGGCTGTAGTCCCATGGTAGGCAGGTTGTGCATCCGCTTCTCCCAGTTTGAAATGTATCGGATTCTATTGTAAAAACTTTCTGTGGCACTACTGAAAGGCTGCTCTAGAACCTCACTGCCCTCCCAAGGAAGAATATTTTTCTGAAAAAAACAGGTATCAAGTTCGTACAAATGATGGGAAACACCACTTGAAACTTCCAGAGACTGAAACAGCCATCAGAGAAACAGCCAGTGCTTCACGCCATTAAACCTTTAGGGCAGAGGGTTGAAGATGAGAGATCTGTCTGCTTCTCCCTAAAATCAAATCCCTTGCCCTTGACCTCATGAGCTGAGAGACTTCATTGCATGAAGGAAGTTAAAATGTTAGGAGTTACTGGGGCTGTTGGGATTCCATGCTGTACCCTAACACGGCTTCTCATGCCCCAGTGCTTCAGGATCAACACTGTGACACTACTACACTTACAATCATGGCAGCACCATGTGGCAGATATGTATCACCCATCTCTGTGCAGTCATTTTTCCTTGTGCCACCCTTAGTGCTTAGGGTCAACAGAGATCTTCCTCCCTAGTGTTTTCAGCTGAAAGATTTATAGGGACCAATCAAGCATTGCAAGGATGCAAGAACACGGGCATGGTCTGATTCAGTTTCTCAACAGTCCTCTGCTACATACAGCTCCTCAAAGTGTCTCAAACCTTCATTTTTTTTTTACTAAATAAAGTAACAAGCTCTTTGTCTGTAAAGTAGCTATCAACAGAAACTTATACATTACTACTGAAGAGTTGTTGAGTCATCATTCCAGTTTAAGTCATTCTGTCTTTCATAGAATCACAGGATGGTTTGGGTTGGAAGGGACCTTAAAGATCATCGCGTTCCAACTCCCCCTGCCAAGGGCAGGGACACCTTCTCTTAGACCAGGTTGCTCCAAGCCCCATCCAACCAGGCCTTGAACACCTCCAGGGATAGGGCATGGGCAACCTATTCCTATGACTCAACACCCTCACAGTAAAGAATTTCTTCCCAATACCTAAATCTAAATCTGCTCTCTGTCAGTTTAGAGCCATTCCCTCTTGTCCAGTCACTACATGCTCTTGTAGCAAGTTTCTCTCTGGTGTTCTTGTAGCCCATTCTAAGAACCAGAAGGCTGCTGTATGGTCTCCTTAGAGCCTTCTTTTCTCCAGGCTGCATAGCCCCAATTCTTTCAGCCTGTCTTCATTGGAGAAGTGCTCCAGCCCTCTGATCATCTTCATGGCCCTTGTCTGGACTCACTCCAACAGGTCCACATCCTTGTTATGTTGGGGGCCCTCAGAGTTGGATGCAGCACTCCAGGTGGCGTCTCATGAGAGTGGAATAGCAAGGCAGAACCACCTATCTCGACCTGTTTTGTCCAGAACCACTTCACATGCTGCTTTAGATGCAGCCCAGGATATATGGCTGTTTTCCTTTCCCTGGTCAACACTACAGAACACACAAAAGCCTAACAAAAATGTAGATGATAGTAATATTTTGAGTACTGATGCTGAAAATGTCAAGAGCCGCTTTTAAATCATAACTTTCAGAAACGTGTCAACTGATCTGTGTTTTTGGGATTTTCTTGTTTTGTTTTTTTTTTTATTCCCAAAAGGTCTGCACACAACAGTTGGACAGCTAATCCTGACTGAGGAGGGTCTGCGGGAAAGAAAAAAGGGGCTGGCAGCCCTTTAGGGCTCTTCATGCAGGACACACAGGCAGCACGCACGAGGTTGCTCTCCACCTGCTCTCAGATAGGAAACCCTTCTTTTGGGGAAGAACTTGTTTGGTAGTTCGGGCTTTTTTCCCGTTTTGCTCTCAGGTATGTCTGACACCTCCCGAGGGCCGTGCATTGGCCGGCCGGGGCGAGGCGCCCTCTGACAGCGGTGCCGGCAGCCGCGCCCGGAGCCGGGGCGGGCAGCGGCTCCC
>VZRZ01006735.1:1092362-1200307 GCA_013398175.1 Climacteris rufus | reverse complement strand
GCGCTGGGGCGGGAGGCGGGGGCTGCCCGCCGCCTGTGCCCGCTCGCCGTGCCCCCCGGCCGTGGGATGGGCGCCAGGGAAGGGCAGGGCGGGGCCCAGCGTGCTCATGCCGCCGAGGAGGAATCGTGGAAAGGGTGCTGGTGCTCTGAGTGCCTTCCCGAGGGACCGGCGTGCGAGTGTCCCTCTGTTCCTGCCCCACCGAGGGAACCGTCGGCAGGCAGCGGCGCTCGCACATGGGACGGTAACTGAGCCTGCTGTGGCAGGGAGAAGTGTCCAAACCTCACTAAACACCTCAGAAGATTCAGTGAAGAACAAAGCACCCAGTACTTATATCCAGGATTTTGTGTAGGGGCATGTAATATCTTCCTTAAAAGTTGCCACTAACATGTGAACGTTGGTACGCATTTCAAGCCAGTTTTGTCCTGAGAGTAAAGTTGAGTCTGAAATATAGAGCAGAGCCAGAATTGCTTTCACCCCTGTAAGTGGTGCCACACAAAATGATGGAGTTCACGAGCGTAGCTCAAGATAGTTCTGGGTTTCCTTGAGATGAGCTCTGAGTTATCTGGCCCATACAAACAGTCTCTGCTGATAGTGGGGAAAACAGCTGGGTGGCCTCCCTGCATTGACGAGGCTTTTACCTCACTTTGTTCACATCTTTCATCTGAGAGTTATCAAAACATGCCAATTACTCACTTGTTCACTTAGGACTCATGAGGGATGCAAAGTATTGAGATGAGTAAATATCCTCTGGAATTCTTTGGAAGGTATTTATAACTCATTAAAGTAAAATTTTTCAATGTTAAAAGCAAAAAAAGTTTCATTTTTGTCTTTTTTTTTTCCTGTAGGCAAAAAGTATTCGGGTTCAGTGCTGACTCACTGAAGAAATCATATAAGCCTAGGATGTTAATAGGAATCCTTAATGTGTTAGGTCTTTAAGACATTGACATAGACGTGAAGAGTGAATTTAACTGAATAGCCAGAGCTACTAGAGCTTCCCTTTAAGGTAAATTTAAAGGGAAATGAGGGAATCCTACTGGAACATTTTAGAATTAAACTAGAAAAAAATTAAATGCTTTCCATAGTACAAAAGTGTACTTAAAGAGGTTGGAACAGGGTCTCCCTTGCAGTTGCTTCAACTTGCCTGAAGTCCTCTCGGATGGGTACTCAAATATTGGAGTCCCTGCTTCTCTGCAGTGAAAAGGGGTCTTGAGTCTCTGAGTGCCAGAAAGGCTCCTCTTTCCTTTGCCTATCTGGGGCGGGGGGCGGGACACTCCTTACTGTGCAGTTTTTAGATGTGTGTGGCTGATCGTACGTGGGCACCTGACAGCTCTGTCTCATTCCTGCTCCACTCACTCGGGATGTAGGACTGTTGCCCTGATGCTCAGCGGCTGTTCTGCAGTCCCCCGGTAGCTCCACACCCTCCACACCTTCCAGCCTTACTGGTAAGTTGCTGTCTTTTAATTCCAGTGTAGAGCTCTAAGATGCATTTGAGTATTCTGGGGGAGAAAAGGGATTACTTTTTGTTCCCGTTTTTCTCCTGTGGCTAACGAATCAGGGCAGGGAGCAGAGGAGTTTAACAGGTGGGGTGTAGCTCTCCTCCTGGGCTCAGTGCTGTGCTCCTCGCACTTTTCCTTTACTCAGGCCAAACTTTCACTCAGAGGTCAAGTGGAGTCAAGAAGAAGTCAAAAGAAGTTTTGCCTGGGATTTAAGGAGGAGGCTCCATAGCAGGAAAGTAAGTTTAAGGTAATAACAAGATCAGTTAAGGAATTAATTTTTAACAAATGTTAAAAATACAAGGAGGGTGGTGATAGATGTGTCTGAAAGTATGACGCTGTGAGCATGAAGAAAGGGATTCTTCAAATCCTCATTTAAACAAGTTTATCAAATAAACTGTGAAGCCTCTATTGTGACTTACGGAACACTCAGCATTGTGTTTCGTATATATACATGGCCAAATACCACTAAGTTTCACTGGAAATCATAGTAGCTCATTCTGTGCCTGCACATATGCCAATTTGTCTGGAATGACATGGGCATGCTGCAGACTTTCTGCAGGATGACTGCTTTTATTTGATTTAAATTAGCAGAGTTAAGGATCTGGTAGTAATGGAGATGCCTCATTGTTTGGTGTAAAAACAAATTAAATATTTCATGTTGTTTTAACAGCTTTTTTTGTCATACTGTTTTATAAAATTTAGATAATTTTGAAGAAAATAAACTAAATCCCAAGTTTTCAGATTGTCATGAGAAATTAAAGGAAATGTGGGCTGAATTTAAGAAATTTTATTCAGACAAGGATATCTGTTAGGTTTTTAAATAATTGTTAAGGGATATTGTTTGGATATATCAGCATAATGAAATAATAGATACATCAGGTGTCATAATCTGGTAATGTGTGTGACACAGCTATATAATTATTTGTGTGCATATGTGTATATAAATACACAAACATATACATGTTTGAGTAAAATTATGTAGAAAAAGGAGTCAAATTTTGCACACCTGATACAGAGTGATGAACCTCTTTGGTGATGTAATCAGAAATAAAAATAACTGGCAAGTTTATAGTTGCCACATTATAATTATTCCTCTCCTGTAGAGGGATATATATGACATTGCAGCTTCTAAAATTTATTCTCTCTTGCTTGTTCTCTCTGTCACATGCAAAGTGTATTTGTGCATGTACTGAACTAGTAATTAATAACACAACATTGATTCTTAAATGCCATGCCACTTTTTATGAATGCCAATTTTTCAATGTTTGTCTCAGAGGAATGGTTTTCTAAGTGAACCAAGGAATATGGGACTCCCAGTTCTTATGAAATGATACAAAGGTTCATGAAGTCCTTGCTTTTCATATGGTTGAATGAGATTGTTTTTTTGAGACAGATTCTCTGTCATTCCCTAGTGGGTATTCATGGACATCATGAAGTACAGATAAAGATGTTTCATTTCTTAATTTGCATTTTTTTCCGAGCACAAAAAGAAAAAATGTCTCCTTTCAGAATCCGTATTTAAAATTAGGTCTTAACTGTTGCCTAGCTCTGTATTTCAGCAGCACTGAAAGTAATACTATACAGCTGAAGTTTATGCAATACTACAAAAGCAAGCTGGGATTGTTTTCAGCTGAAATATTGAGTTGTGGTTGTTTAAATTTAGATTTAGATTTAAATTTAAATTTAGGTATTGTTGAACTTAAATAGCCTGTGAGCTTTGTGAACCTTCTGGTTTTGTTTAATGTAATGTAATCATTTTTTGTATCAAGGCATCCTTTTACAATTGTTGGTGTGATTTTTGGATGAGTTACGTTGGCCTTAAGAATTGCTCACTGAAGAATGTATTGACATTGAAGAAAGATGCAGGACCTGGATTTTTGGGAACTCTGTAGCCAGTGGAGATATGTAACTTCGCATTGCCCTTGGAAATTATGTCCTTCCAGTATTTATGTACTATGGACAAGACACGTTTGTGGTGAAGGCAACTGTTGCTGCAATTCACACTAAAATGTACACTGAGGTTTTTCACCTCTGTGCAATTAAGATGCTGTGAAATATCTGCTCACAGCTTAAACACTTTTTGTTTGTGTACAAGATGAATTTGCACACTCTGCTACACAGACATAAATCTTTTAACTAATGTAAGCATTAGAATAGTTTTTTTATGTGTATCCTTTGAGAAGTGCCTTGTGTCATGTCTTTGGTGTCCTGAATAATCTCAGCCTGGGCATTGCTGATCTGTAGGACAAACTAAAAAAGTCTTGAGTAGTATTAGTGAATGGAGAATGTTTAAGAATAAGTTAGATGGATATGGTATTGGCATGTTTAAGTTTTACAAATTGTTGTTGTTCTTCTACTAATCACTAGATAAATCTTCAGAAGAGCTGAAGATGTCCTGCTTTCCTTGTAGCCATCTTTGCCTGTTGATCTCAGTAAGAGATACACAGCAGTGTGCCTGTAAGGGAAAAAAATTGATACCTGTGTTCTCCTTACAAGTGCAGGGGTTATAATTTTTCAGGGGGGAAGACCAACTTAATTTTTTTTATGCAACAGAAGGTAATAGCTGTCTTTATAAAAAACATAGGGTGGCCTTTGTGCCATGAGACGAGGGTAATTGCAGCCATGCTGAAAATGGGCCGTAAGTGGTGAATTCAAGAATATTTGATGGACTAACTTTTTGCTGGTTAATAAACTTTCTATTACAAATATTAGTAACAAAAGAATAAACCATAACTTTGCTCATTACCTGAGCTGCCTATTTTGTTCGATCTGGGTGGAAAATAAAGACTGAGGCAGAGAGTATTGAACTGAGAGGCACAGAATAATGTGAAGAATAGCAGAGAAAGGAAATACTCAACTTAGGTTTATGCTAAACTTCTTTAATCCATCAAATATCACATTATTCATTTTGCTTTTCCTACACTTTCCCACTCAAAATGGGAACATGCCCAAACAACAGTTTAGTTCTGTTCAAAGCTGGAACTAAACTGGGTGTATCTTCAAGTGGTTTTGAGTAAAAAAAAAACCAAAAAAACCAAACAAAATGAATTCATTATTCCCTTAAAAATTATTATTTGTCAAGATTAAAATTACTTAATCATCCATGATGTTGTAAATCTCATAAAATTAAGACTGATTATCAAATTTTAAAATCATATAAGCATATGAAGATTATAAAAATACTGTAACAAAACTTATTCAGCTTTGGGCTAGTGTTTTAGGAGGAGAAAAAAATACATTAAAAAAGAGTTTGAATATATTTTTAAAAATTCTTTCAGTACCGGGGACATTAGTACGTAATACAGTGTTTCATTGTTAGTGTCATCTTTTGGAGTTTCTCATGTCACGTTGAAAAAAGAATTCACTTATATTAAAGAGAGTGTGTTTTTGCAGAATATCAAAGATGTATTTTTAGGGGAAGTTTTTGTTAAGTTAACTTTGTGGGATAAAAAACAACTTGGTATTCCAGGATTTACAAAACTGCAAAATACTAACGGATGTGTTGTTGCTTTTTGTGTGAAAGCATACTAGTCTGCAGTGACAGGTATTTCATTGCCTCATAGCAAAATCAAGCTGTTAAGAAAATACCTTAAATAAATTTAATTTCTTTAATTGCCTTGACTAAAAGCCTGAAAGAAGTTCAATACAGACTTTGGAAATATTTCTTTTGGAAAAACAATGACATAATTGCTGGAAATTACACTAATACACTTTTTCAGTGGTAAATTCCTAGCTGTAATGATGAATGCCTTTTTTTTTCCTTGGGAATTGTAAGACACCCAGAATAAGAAGCATAAGAATAGTAAGGGGTAATGAAGTTATATTTATAAAATATTCTAAGATTTTTAATCAAGAAGATAATCACTTTTCTGACAGTGTTTTTTTGTACGCAAATTGTTACCTCTGAATTACAGTTATGGTACAGTATTTCTGAAAGTATTGAAGTTATCTGGTCATTTGAAGGTTGGCATATAAAATACATAAGTGAGTTTATTAGGACCATGAAAAGTACTTCTTACATATATTCCAATATTGCTACATATATTCTAGTTAGGAACAGGCCAAGTGATACCAGCAGATAATAGCTTGTTTCTCAATTGGAGGAAGCTTCTGCGGAATCTGATATTAAATTGCACTTTAAGCCTTTCCATATCAACAAGAGTGTCTCTGCCTAGAACTGGACATGGGAGGCCCATCATACATGAATTGGTGGAAACTGCTGAGAATATATGCCAGTTGTTTGTCACAGAAGTAAAGTCATAGGATGTAATTTTATTTTTTTCCAAGAAAATCTCTGTATACATTTGCTGAAGTGACCTTGAGTTTGTTGGTTTGGTTTTTTTTTGTTTTAATGATGTTGCAGTAGGAATGGTTCAGTAGCACTAACTGGTAGGAGAGTAGGGGAAATGGCATAGAAACCTTTTTACCATTCCTCTTAGAATTTCTCGTTCTTCCCAATATTTCAGGTTATTAAAGTAATTGTGTTTTTTTTAGAAATAATCAAATTCGAACATGACTAGGCTTTGAGAACATGCATGTTGAGATGCACACGTTACAAAATTAAACTGTAAATTCCACAGGGTTTGAGTAGTTATTTTTCTGTGTTTGTACTGTTTGAAAATAGCAGAGACCTGGGACATTACTGACTTCTTGAATGCTGGAGTAAATAAGTTCTGATAGCAATAAAATTATTAGAGTTAGGCAGACTTTGTATCATACTTTTGATACAAGTGCATGTGCATTAATAGTAGGATTATTCTGTTTAATTGATCCGATTTGCATCTGTTCTTTTCTAAATACAGGCAGGAGCAGTTAGAACTGCCTCAGGTACAGGAAACAAAAAATGTTTTTTTAAATATTTAGACCTCATAGAAATTCTAACTTCTGCATCCTTCTTGCTGGTTGTGTATAGGCACTAAAGGCTGTTTGATCTCTGTGAGAGCACTAAACATCTCCCTTCTGTGCTCACCCAAGCCCGTGGTTGCACGGCCATAGCATTATCTCTTTCTTAACCTACGTGTGTGATACTCTGCAATAAGCGAGTGCCCTTAAGAAGTGCCATGTGTTGAGGGTCAATCTGTTCTGCCCCAGCGTTGTGTGATTATAAGGTGTTTTAACATTGCTCTAATTGCTCTAATGTTCTTATTGTAGGTTAGGAATCTGAAACAATGGGTGACTGGAGCTTTCTGGGGAGACTGTTAGAGAATGCGCAGGAGCACTCCACGGTTATTGGCAAGGTTTGGCTGACGGTACTGTTTATCTTCAGGATACTGGTGCTGGGGGCTGCTGCTGAGGAGGTCTGGGGAGACGAGCAGTCGGACTTTACATGCAACACTCAACAACCTGGTTGTGAAAATGTTTGCTATGACAAAGCCTTCCCCATTTCTCACATCCGCTTCTGGGTGCTGCAGATCATTTTTGTCTCCACTCCAACCCTCATCTACCTGGGCCATGTCCTGCACATTGTACGCATGGAGGAGAAGAGGAAAGAGAAAGAGGAGCTGAAAAAGAAGGGAAGCAGCAAAGATGGCAACTACACAGTGGCAGCAGCATCTGGCAGTGGTGGTGGAGGAGGCAGCAATAACATGAAGGATTCTCTTGGCAAAAGGGGGAAGGAGAAGCTCCCGATCCGTGATGAACGTGGTAGAATCCGTATGGGGGGTGCCTTGCTCCGTACCTACGTCTTCAACATCATATTCAAGACACTGTTTGAGGTGGGCTTCATTGTGGGCCAGTACTTCCTATATGGCTTCGAACTGAAGCCAGTCTACCAGTGCAGCCGCTCACCTTGTCCACACACTGTGGACTGCTTCATCTCGAGGCCCACTGAGAAGACCATCTTCATCATCTTCATGTTGGTGGTGGCCTCAGTCTCCCTGTTGCTGAACATGCTTGAGATATATCACTTGGGGTGGAAGAAGCTTAAACAGGGCATGACAAGCCAGTACATCCTTGAGATGCCTGTCGCAACAATGACACCAGTTATGGTAACAGGGGAGTCCAAACCTGTTTCTCTGCCACCACCAGCGCCACCTGTGGTAGTAACGACTGCCACGCCGGCCCCTGTTCTGCCTGACACCCGTGCTGTCACACCGCTGCTGGCCCCAGTGACCATGGCATCATACTATGCTACAGCTGCTCCAAGACCACGGCCCCCCTCCAACACGACCTCCATGGCAAGCTACCCTGCTGCTCCACCAGTCTCTGAGGAGAGGCACCGTGCTGTGACTCCCACACCCATCTCCACTCCCGTCACCATCCCGACTCCCATCCCCACACCCACTCCAGCTGTCATCAGCTACTTCAACAGCAGCAGCCGTGCCCTGACGTCCGAGCAGAACTGGGTCAACATGGCAGCTGAGCAGCAGGGGAAGGTTTCCTCCAGCTCAGCAGGCTCCTCTACCCTCAGCAGTGTCCGACATCCCCTTCCTGAGCAGGAAGAGCCACTGGAGCAGCTACTCCCACCCCCAGCCGTGCTGCCCATCGCCGTAGCCAACAGCGGCAGCAGCACCAGCCTGAGCGGGGCGAGCGGCAGCAAGTGGGATGTGGAGGGCGAGGAGGAGCTGTCGGGGGCACGGCCCGTCTTGGCTGCCTGCACCACGGTGGAGATGCACGAGCCCCCGCTGCTCGTAGACACGCGGCGCTTGAGCAGGGCCAGTAAGTCGAGCAGCTGCAGAGCCCGGTCAGACGACCTGGCCGTGTAGGGAGGTCGCCCCTGCTCAGGGGAGCAGGAGGTGGAAGGCAAAGTGGGCAGGGGAGCTGCCCAGGGAGGCCAGGCCTGGCGTGGGTGAGACGGCCTGGGCTTCAAACTTAGACGCTTGCTGTTTTTGCACTCTGTGAGTTGTAGTGGGGAAAAATATCAACTTTTTCTAATAGGTCAGGGGTGACCGAAGCGCAGCCCAAGGGCCAGGGGACCTTCATGTTCATGGCAGATCTCAAGGGTAGCCAGAGAGGAGGCCTGCACAGATCAGAGGTGGCGATGGTAGCTGGTCATGTCCCCTGAGGCTGACTCTCAACCGAGAAAAATGTTAGTATCCCTGGTGCCCATGCACCTGGCTGTCATCTCCCTCTTGCCCTTGCCTTCACTTCCACCCTTTTTCACAGAAGCTCTACATGAGCAGATGCAATGACTTCCTTCCTTCCTTCCTTCCTTTCTCTTAAATCTTATGTAGCCCTGTGGCCAACATCAGGGTGACATATTGCTTGTTGGCACCTGTTGTCTCTACGAACCAACTTGCCACATTAAAGGTAACTCAGTTTCTTCCATGTAACACAACTTAATGAAGCCTTTGTGCTCATGGCAAGCCACCAGTGCGGTCCTCGGCCAGGCAAAGTTTAGGGAACCCCTGGAATAGATTTTTGAGCTTCTTCTTTCTGTAATTTTTAAATTTATTTTACTCTTGACCTGTTAGGAAGTGTTCAATTTGACCTTCTATCCAGTGTTTGCCGATCATGATCACACCATGTTTATAAGCCTGCAAATATGTTTGAGCATGTTTGATTATAATTTTAACTGACTACTAAAATTGCTTACAGGAGGACAGGAATTTAAACTACACCTCAGAAATCATTACACAGAACAATTTCTCTTCAGAAAGCAAAGAGTATGATTCAATACACTGTGCCCCATACATTGCCCATGGACAAACAATAGGATAAAGTACAGCTCTGCATTTTAGACTATTAGATATCAGCTTAAGTTTGTTGGAAAAGTGCTTTTTAGAAGTAAACTTGAGTGCTTATTTTGAAGTATTTGAACATTTTGAGAATAATCTGTAGGTTTAAAGTTACTTGACTGTGTACTTAATAATTTTAGTTTGATCTTTGATCTTACAAGAAAATGTAAGAGGAAAGAAACTTACTAATGGCGAAATTCCCAAAGCAACATTATTTGCTGTTGTGTTCTACCCTTTAACATCAATCTGTAGTGTCTTCAGGTCAGCGAAAACAGATTGAGATAATATTGTATTGCAGAAAAGGTGGCTAAAATATCTGGGCAACGAGGTGGCTGAAAGGTCTATTCTGATCCCACAGAAGTCACTTGCAGAATTTCCATTTAATTTAACAAGGAGCAAGATTTGGGAATGGATCTTGCAGGCCTTATTCAAGCAAAACTAACATTGATGTAAAGTTTTGCAAGCCAGAAGAAAAGTAGATTTTGGGCCTTAGATAAAGACATTGAAATCCTGCTTTTGAAAAATATGTGTTTCCCATAAAAATTGGTGAAGGAAAGTACTGGGTATTTTTTTCTAAGGTGCAGCTTTCCTTACAATGGGCTCTGTCCTTTATTTCCTTGTTAACGAGATGTTAGCCAGAATTCTGCATGCCTGATAAGGCTTGGGAGAGTTTCAGTACAGGAGGAATACAGAAATAGGACCAACTTCTGTTCTAAGCAAAATCCAGAAGAACTGAAGCGTGGAGTCAGTCCTGTTGCTGCTTTAAATCAAAAGTACTGTAACTAGAAAGGAGCAGTGAAACACAGTGGGATAGCCCTTTGCATCTGCAAAGTATTTGGCCTGGCAGTGCAGTCCTTACTCAGGCAAAGCAGGGTCACCCTATAGCAAGTAGTTAACATTGCCTGTTATTTCTGCTCTTACACGTTTTCCTGAATGTGCTTATTTTAGTTAACAGTTAAAATATATTCCCATCACTCAAGATTAAACATTTTTACTGCTTTCTGAGTAGTCACAAAGAGCTTCTCATTATCAGAAGCTCTGTTCTGCAACCTTTGGACATGTCTCATGACTTCCTTGTCCTGCTTGTGTTGAACCAGGTGAGAAGTCCTTCTGCTGCCATGGATCTTAGGGGCAGGCACTGCATTAAAAGTCAACGTGTAGTAGTAAAATAAAGATATTTATTATTGGGTATTCAGCTTCAGGCATACTCTCGTGGATTTTCTGTGTTATAAGCCTTAAAATCCCTTTCTGCAAGAAAGCTAAAAGATAGATTCTGCTTTCTGTTGTACCCATGCATCTATGCTGAACTTAAAAGACTTAAAAGACTAAAGCTGAAGTTGCCAAGATGTAAACAAAGGCAGAGATTAAGATTCAAAGTTTTTAGACTTGCTAGCATCTATCGTAGCAGTTTTGTACGTTTTGATAAATGCCAGTTAACTATATTGCTGAAATAATGCAATATGCATCATCTGTATTTTAGTACATTGAAGTTTATGAGCTACATTTTCCTTTGTTCTGTGCTTCTGAAGAATGAAGTCAAAGTCTTTCTGGAGTGTATTTATATAAACCAGACCACCTGGGATGTGTGCTTTTTTGTATCAGTTCCTGAGAGCAAAACTGATGTTGTTTGTGGGGCTCTGCATCTTGCAGCCCTTACTTTAGAACACCTCTCACAGAGTGTATCCTGCAGGATTGCATCCATATTGTATATAAAAAATAGTCACAGAGGTAGAGTTAACTTAGGATCAACTGATACCTAGTCTGACCTTTTCAAGTTAATGTGTGTGGTTAGACCTGCAGAAAGTTCGGATGCTTTTGTGGAATATATGGTATTTTCAGGCAGAGTAACTACTGGAAAGCTCTAAAAGATCATTTTTCCTGTTAGGTGAAGCTCGGGGGGAGAAATGTAACTCTGTTGCAACCCCTAAGAGAAGTCTGAGAGAGCAGCCTCTGCACCCAGGCAGTCCTGGTCTGAGAAAGCAAAGCTACAACTCACAGGTTGCGCTTTTAAGATCAGCTTAAGTTCCATCACGTAACTATGCAGCGTCAAGCCTCTTCATTACCTACAGTTTCACTTGGAGCCCAGTAACTGTTTCTTCATTTAAGCCCAGGTAACTGTTTTGGCAGAATTCCTCCTTAGTGCTTACAACTGCTTTTAGTTGCCGCATCACATCTGGATTCAGATTTGTTGAAGGAAACATCTTACTGGTGTGGCCGATTTTGAGCACTTTAATCTTTACTCATGAATGATCACTGAATTCAACATCCTATGAATCAAGTGCAGAATTGACTTGTGCAGAATTGACAAGTGCAGAATTCTGTTCAGAATGCCACAGTTCTAGAAAATATGTACAAACACCCACTAACTTGCAGAATAGAGTCCGTTGGCAAAAATTATCTGCTAATTTCCAAGTCGTTGACTCTTTCATATCAGTTAATTACAAAGGCTGATGGGAACTGGTAGCAAGTGATAGTGTGATTTAGACCTGTCATACAGCTGTTCAAGTCACAATTCTGAAAGACTTCAGATACACAGCTAAGATGAAACCTGTAGGTAAGTTATTGCAAAAGCAGAAGTCAGAACAGAATCATGCCTGATATTCAGCAGACTGAAAAAAACCCCCATTAATTTTTACTCTTTGAGTAGAATAATTGTGGGGAAACTTGTTCTCTCTCTTACTTGAAGTTAAAAAATACGCTGAGATAAACTATGGAAAAGAAAACTGAAAAAGAAACTCTTTGAACAAGTTACCAGATGTATGATGTACTACTCTTTTTGCAGTATATTTGTCATTCAACAATGCACTTAGAGCTAATTAAATGTCTGCAGCTCTTAAGATTATTTTCTGGTATGAATACATAGGTGTACGATCAGTAAAATAGTAAAAGGAAGCTTTGAAAATCAGATCAGTATTTAGGTCCTGTTTTGGTTAGTCATGGGACCACCTTCTCAGCTGCTACAAACTGTTGGATTCCACTGAGTTCACGTGGGTGACAGCAGTCTGCAGGAGCAGAGCATTGAGCCTCCAGGTCTTTTTGTTTTATACAGACACTAACACCATGGATTTGAACAGGCTGGGTTTTTTTTTAATTCCAAATGTTTTACTTTGAATTTTCTTGTGAAAAGTGTGCTCTTGTAATTTTGATTTTCTCTAGTTTACATTCAGTTTTTGATTTCAGATTGCACATTTGGATGAAATAAACTGCTTTCTAAGTTTACATTTGTATAAGAAGTAAAAGAATGACTCTGCCAATGTGTTAAACTCGAGAAAGAAATGTTTTACTATAACACGGGAACTCTTCATACATAAGGCAATACTGTTAAATTTAACCTTATCACTGATCCCTAGTATCAGTTTTCTCTGTATTTTTTAAATATGGGACTTAGATATATAGGGAGCACGCCATGGGAAAAAAATACTTTTAATCATGAACTCAATTATTTCCAAATAAACTAAGCTTCATTATCGCTCATGTGCCTTCCTGTGTGTTTAGAGCTTCAGTGAAAAAACTAGCTGTGACATATGTCCTTTACGAGCTAAATTTACAGCCTGGTTTAAAATTCCAGATGAAGTACTTGTGGATAAACACTGCACTGTTACACTGTAGAAGATTTTACAAAAAATAAATGTTTCGCTTTCTAGGCAAAAATACGGTTCTGAGCCCGCAAATACAATTTCATGCAAGTTATTTTAACTTTTGCAAATAAGACCATTAAAGGCAACAGGACTATTTGCATAAACAAAAAGCACTGATGTGAAAAAGAAGTTGTAGATTTGCGATTTAAGTTTGCTGTAAGATGCCAATCTAATTAAGATGCCAATCTAATTCTAGAATTTTCAGTTCTTGAAGAGTTATGTGAGATGTGTGAGCATATTTTAAGGTGGAGAATACATTGCTATTCTCACTGCCACTGTTTCTCACGGTTAAAGGGTTCTAAAGCATAAGAAAGCTTACTCTGAACTTTCTGGTTGCTTTCCGGATGTTTGTCTTTGACATGACAGAATCTGACAACAAACATAACAAGTTTTCTGGGCAGTCAGGAACTTGTAGTAACAATAAAACCAGCAACAGCTGAAATTGCTGTCTTCAAAGAAGTGCCTTGTATATTAAATTCTGTAAGAAGCAAGTTGATGTAAATGTTAGTTTACCTCATATGTTTACAAAATCATGACTAAATAAACTTTTTGTACCACAGCATTGTCTCTTCTAGATTAAATTTTCGTGGTTGTGTAGATGGTCTTTTAAAATACTAACACGGTGGAAGAGTTAGCTCCCGCCCTTTGTTCACTTACACTGTTGCTTTCCTTTTTCATATGAACTGCTCACTGAATTGCATCTCTTGGAAAACCAGTTGCTGAAACCTCTCTCCATGCAGAACTCCCAGTGGCTTCAAAGGAAGTTCCCAGTCCAGAAGACACGTGGGAACAAGACCCACTTGAGCAGGTGCAAAGGTGAAATGCTGGCTACCTTGACATCAGTGGGAGGTCTGCCTCTGCTTCTGCCTTCTGCCAGATGGAGGTGTCACTTTTGGCTCTTGCTTTGGCACAGGCGTTGCTGTTCATCTCGTGCAGCATGGTGTTGATAGTGACTCCCATCTTTTCTCCCAGTGCTGACTCACTAACTTTGATCTATCCGTCTAGCTGGTGTGCCATCAGATTGCTACCTGTAAGTGCATGAAGGATTTTAGGGCAGGGAAAATGTGTTCTTACTGGGGGTAATGTGGGGTATCCACTGCATTTGAAATTTACTGATTTGCCCCTTCTAGGAAATTTAGCACACAGAAGTGTAACCCAGTTCTGTACTGAAAATGTACAATGTACTAAAAGCAACTTAGTCTAAATGTTGTATAGTCCCATGAAGAGGCCAGGGCCAGTTTACCAGTAAGTTTTACCTGTGAAAAGCAGCAATGGGGGCAAGACTAAGTGACTCTTCCAGAAGCGTAAAGTGTGAAGGCTTTGTAAAACTTTATTTTATCTGCAGCATTTATATGGACCTGATAGTTTCTGCCCTGTAGTACTGACTGCATCTCTCTTGTGGGAGTACAGTCAAGCATGTTTTTTTGGTGCCTTTTTGGTAATGAAAAGAGGTGTACTAGGAGAACTCTCTAACCTGCTCTAGTAAACCTCTGAACAGTTATGCTGAAGCCAAATGAGGAGCATTCCACACACCCTTGTACTTTTGCTGTTTTCCCCAGGGATTTGGCACACGAACAATCAGCTGGGCTTTAACAAGCATTTTTACTGTGACTGCACTAAGAATGGGCTTTAACTAACCTCATCAGTGCTTCCCCACTCTTTAGCTGGAATAGAAATGAAGGCAATACACGTTGCTTCCCAAGGAAACAGATGTCAGATAGTGAGATCTTAATAGGTCGACATTTTCATCACTTCTGGCAACTGGATGTGCATCAAGTCTAATTGTCTTTGTGTCTATTTTCAGCAGACAATAGAGTAAGCAGATGCTTATCCAAACCCACAGAACTGAAGATACCTTTCTCATAAAGATGATACAGGAAGGCTGTTTTTCTTAGAGTGTTGTGGTCCAGGAAAACAGGGTGTTTGAGGAAATACACATTTTAGCACATGCAGGTATGTGATATTATGCCAGAATTACAGGTATAATTAATTACTGTTAATGCATTAGTAGAACAGATGGATTGCACCAGCTGTTCTTCATTGTATAAGGGTTAGGGTTTTTTTATTTTTAAAGAGAGATGGGTGGTACATAGCAACAAAGTGCTGTCCTTCATGGGTAGTTACCTCCTTTTCTTTTTCCTGCAGCATGTGATCTATGTATCTTGGAGCCACTAGCTGTATTTCAGTGTCTGTCAGAACTATTTTTAGTCCCTAGAGGAGGATATTCAATCTGTGGGCTTTTGCCATACCTTGTTTTTAAGTGTGACCCTCAGCACTTACGAGAGTGGCTACAGATGTGGTGGAGGTGCCTGGTGCCGTGGAGAACAGCGATGAGCAGACTGACACCAGGGTCACAAAGAGCTTCCCAGGCTCACTGTGTTTGCATCACTAATGTAGCCAACTCTGAACTCTGTATGGGGAGTACCTTTCATCAGCCAGGTCTCTGTCATCTTAGAGGTTGCCTCCTGAGGAAAAAAAAATCAAATACCTGCAGTTCTTCATCCTCCTTATTTATTTGTCCTGTGAAAATACGATAAAATATATTAAAATGTGCAGACCTTTGCATTTCTAAGTAGCACGAGACATGGCTTTTTAGAGTTCCTGTGCTTTCTAGGGAATATTTTTGAAAATAGAAAGGGCTTCACAAGTTCACACTCTCAAAAAGACAATACATTTTTTTATTGGGATACATTTGTATTGTGTTTGCACAGGATCCACCAAAGTCAGTGACTCAATGGAGTAAAGTGAAATAAAACCTTACTTTACATGTGAGAATATAGATTGTACAGCTATACTCCTCAATTAAATGAAAACTAAAAAGGAAGAGCAGTTATCAGCTATCATATATCTCACTCCCCTGTTTGAGAAGATTAAACTTTCTAAAGATGTTGGCTTTAAGGAATGTTGTGGTCTTCTGAGCAGAAACTAAGGGATAATTGTGATTGAACTATCCTGCCCTGGAGGGGAACCTACTGTTTGCTTTGCATGTGTTATTTAGGGAGGTTTGCTATGTGAATTCTGCACAAAATGCAGAAGTAAGCAGCTAAGGATGTTTTGCCTAAGCAAACTCATCATGTTTGGATTATGGATACTCTGAGGGGAAAGAATCTTCTTCATTATGAGAGAAAAACCCGCAGCAAAGCCAGCCTGGTTGGGATACCAGAAACACACATGGCTGATTCTCTGGCTTTTCTACATCCTGTATTCTTTTAAATTCTGTACTTGGTTAAAGTGGTAAAGCCCAATGCTTTGAGAGCAAAATTCTTGGCCAGGAGTCAACAAAATAATGCCTGCATTTACATTTGTCTGTGAATGTGGCTGTACTAGTGACTGCAGTGTTTTGGGATTTTGCAGCATGGAGAAGGATGCAGTCTGCACCAGCCTCTTGGTGTGGCCTACTTGAGAATTAGGTGTCTAACTTTTGGGATCTATTTTTAAAATCTCTGCTCTTTATTGTTAACAGGACTGGACCCTCTTTTCAAAGTGTCTGTGGCTGTAGGTGGAGCTGCAAGTGCCTGCCTTTTGGCCACCTCCATGCCATTCTCCTTGCAGCAAGCACCATCAGTCCTTCAGAGCAGCCTGGCAGCACAGGTTGCTCTTGACTCACCCAAGCTGTGTGGCTTAATTCAGGTTCAGAACTTCTTTAAGACTAGGAAGAAATTCTTGTCTTCCTGTGTAAGACAAGACCATAAAACACCTCAATATTTCTTGCTTTGTCCATCTTTTTGTGTTGCTTCCCTGTTGTGGAAATTCAGATGTCTGGGGGTCTCAGTTAGCACTGTTCCTGCTTCTCTTGGCCTGGTCTGTGACATAAAAGCTCATCATTGCAATATGACTGTTGGCACTCAGGTCAGATAACATTTAGAATTTCTATTTCTCAAGGGGTCCTGAGATGTCAAATCCAAATACGTGTTCATGTATTCTTCATTAAACCAGGCCTGAGAAATTTCCTCTAAAACATTTTAGGGAAACAGCAAGATGATTGTTTTGGAAGCAACATGTCCTTCTGAAATTTAGTTCTTTTTTTTCTATTTTAGATTATTTTAAATTTACTTGAAGCACATGAAGAGTTGCAGCATCAAGCCAAACAAAGCAGAAGTGATGATGATGAGGTGGCACCTCTAGGCACCTAGATTTCATGTATAGTTGTATTTTAGACACCAGTTGCTATTTTGCATCTTATTCCTTCATCCTTGAGTTCAAAGTTTCGAACTCAGAATGCTGAAGTGCCATCTCTGTAGATGATACAGATGGGAAAGTAATTCCATTGCTGCCTGAACTGGATCGCAACACCACCCCATAAACTGGAGAGAGTATGAACTGTTCACCATCCATGCATAATGGAAAAGCTTAAACATATTTGCTTAGATGTTGAGATCTCTTACAGCTAAAGCCATGACCTAGCTTTCTAACAAAGTTTTGTGTATCAGGAATTCCTTTTCCCTACAGCTGCTGTAGCAAGTCATGCATGACACTGAAATGTGCATTACAAGTTTTTTGGTGTATAGGAGAAGTGCAATGATCTGCATGTAATATGGGCAGCTGTCTTTATTTTCAGCTGAAAGAATTCTCTCAGTTGCAACAACGTAAATCCAGTATAACTCCACCACACTGGGGTAACGCAGATAAGACTTTCTTTGTGTTTGAATGACTGCAGTGAACAAGATCAATTGCAGAAAGAATAGTTCTTTTTTAGAGAAAGATCTGCAAGTTTAGTACATAATGGGCCAAATTAATCTCTGTTGTAAGTACACTCATTTCAGTGGTATTGCAGCAGAAATTAATTTAGCCTGAAGCAACTTTACAATAACTCATATATAAGCACTCACTACCAAATGTATTACACTTTAAACAAACTCAGCATTGTCTGGAGCACAGTTGGTCTGCTGAACCTCTGAAGTTAGGAACTAGCCATTGTGTGCTGAGTTTGTTTAGACAGTACCATTTTTGTTCAATTGGCTACATCCGCGGTATTTTAGTGGCAAAAGGAATGTTCCCTCTAGCTACAAAGTGACATTGGAGCTGTCAGACACGATTTTTATTCTAGGATGTGTATGCCTTAACTCTTTTGTGCGCTTAGAAATAGTATTATAACCAAATAGAGAGAAAGAAATAGTTTCACCAATTCTGAAACATTTGAGCTTAATTCTTTGAGTGATTCCTTTATTTCAAAGGGCTTGAAATGCTATTATGGAAGAGACCTCTTAAGTAATAGAAGTAGTCAAAGAGGGTGAAGAGTAAACCAAATCAGATCCAGAAAGTATTAACTCAGCTTTAGATAAGTTAATGTAATGTGCATTTTTCTCTGTTTTCAGGCTTGATTTTGGCATAATTTTCAGTTATAGGTGTTATGATAACAGACTTTGCTACAGCTGCAGAGTCCCTCAGCCAGCAGTGACCACGGTGGTTTTGGAGGTCATTGTCTGTTCAGACTCCACCAGAGGAACACGTGGGCTGAAAGTTTTAGGCAACCACCGTCTGTCAGAGTTGCACAAATGCTTTCTGCATCTTCATGTTTTGCCACTTTTTACACTGTCATCTGCTATGACCAAGAAGAGTTTGGCCTTATTGTGTTTGTAACTCCCTTATAACCAGTTTTACACTCCTATTGCATCCTCCCTTAGCCTTCTCTTCACCAAACTAAATAAGCCCCTCTCCCACAACCTCTCTTTGGGACTCCAGGCCCCTGACCATCTTCACTTGCTGGGCCTTCTCCAGTTTTTCCACATTCCCATTGAACTGAGGGCAGTGAAACTGGACACAGTAATGCAGGTGTGGCCTCACTGATGCTCAGTAAAATCAAGCAATTTGCCCCCATTCTCCTCCTTGAGAAGATAATTCCCAGGGCAGCAGCAGCTTGACAGCACTCAGAGAAGTATGCAGTGGAGCTCTCTGTTGGAACAGGAGTAGGTTTCTCATTCACAGGTAGATTTGAAGTAGTTCTTTAAAAAACTTCAGCCCAAGAAGAGATCAAAAACAAGTGAATCCAGAAAAGTGTAAACTGAAAGCATTGCAAAGGATATACTGGAAGACCTAGGCAACAAATACTCTTGTGTAAGACTGACTTTTTAGAGATGTTTGATGTCATGGCTAGGGCCAGATTTGGACCTATTTGTGCTGTTCCTAGCAATAATCTTTGCACTTAGAAGGAGAATATAATGTATGCTGTGCATTGTCCATTTTCCTGCGTTGTCTATCCATTCAGTGTCCTGTATTTCCTCTTGGGTTCATTGACTGTGTGTGGTGGTCAGATACCCGGTTGTCACCTTATCAGATACAGAGATTGAGGTATGACTGAAGAGCTGACTATGATAATGTGAGGCCAAGTCCAGGCCTGGTAATGCTGCTTTTAGCTGGATGGGGTGGGGACAGAGGATGTGGCTGCAGAAGTTCCAGTAGGCCAAGGGTGATTTCCATTTTTACTTAGTTGTCCACTCTAGGAAGAATAAGGGCATGCTTATCGCCTTGGATATTTATAGGGTTTTGTACAGCAGCATGGTTTATAAATAACTAGGGATCTCAGGGCAACTTCCAATAGCAGAGAGAAAGGAAGTTAGCCTTTCTCAGACTTTAAAAAGTTGCTGCTTGTGATGCTTTTGTATGGTTAGAGCTGCAGCCACAGTGTCTGTGGTTCAGCAGATCTGTCCAGTCAACTTGCTCACACTCCCCCCCCTTTTTTTTTTTTTAATGCTATTAACTTTTCAGCATCCTGACACAATCTTGCCCAAGGGATAGTCTCATCTTTGCAATGCCAGACAATATTTTCTTGCAATTTGCAACCCTGCTTGCAGTGAGGTTAATGACCTCACTGCCCTAACATGTTTGGACTGAGCTGCATCCAGCCTCTGGCACGTCTGCCACTTGGCAGATGTTCTCCTGCGTGGATACTGTGACAATGTGGAATTTAGGCAGGAATTGAAGTACTGATGATTCTTGGGAGTTCTCTCAACATTGTCCGACACATTTAGAGCTTGGCTGGGCAGTGACCAGAATGTGCTAGAGGGGGTTGGCACTTTGGGAATACAGCCTTCAGTGGAAAGGACCCCACTCTCAGGGACAGAGACAACAGACCATAAAGTTTGGGGGGCTATTTTTGGTGACTGCAGTTGCTAGTCATGTAGAAATTCATTAAGAAATACAGCCAGGAGATCTCTTGCTGTCTAGAGGTCCTGGAAAGTTCTGATACTGCTGGCTGCAGGGTCAGAGTCAGTTTGTTGTTCACCTAATGAAGTGTCACAGCCTTCTGAAGACTGGGTTTAAGGACTCTTTAGCCTTGGTGCTGTTTCCAGGTGCTGGCAGTGGCAGTCTAGGCACTGAGGCCATTGGGCAAACACGGTGTCCTCGGTCTGTAAGGAGAGCTATAGATGCCGGCGTGATAAGCACAGTGACTGGCATGGCAGGGCCTTGCCTTTGCATTACTAAATCTTGTTCCCTTAGTGTCTTTACTCCTTGGCATCCTGGAATGAGATGTAAAATCCTGTCCCCATTTCAATCAGTCTCTGTGGGTGGCGTGGCTGAGGGGCTTATGCTGGGGGCAGGCACTGCCTCCATGGTGGGTCTCAGGTAAATGCCAGCCCAAGTAGAGAGGCTCTAGTGCAGAGAGTGAACAATCTGCTGGCAGTGATCAGGACACGTGTTTTGAAAGCATGGACAAAGACTGATGTGCTGTGGCTAGTGCTGCATTAGGTTCTATTGAGACCATGATACTGGAGGTGCCCTGTGAACCAGATGCTGGAGGTTGGCTTATTGTTGGCACCAGGATTTGCAGTGACTTCCTGATCAACATCAGTCCTTTTTGAAAGGCCTGAGGTGAAGTGTGAAAAGTTGATGTTTGAACCACCACACGGGGTATGAGGAAGTGAAACCCTACTAAGGAAGAGAGGGCTTGTAAAAGATTGATTGGAACCAGCTTCCAGAAGGACTGAAGTTCAGCTTTGTTGGTACAAAGTACTTCATCCCCATTTAGGGAATTTGTAGCACTGACAGTGGGAGCTATGTTGATACAGGTTTGGAATCTACATAAGTGCTAAAGAATTTATTATTAAATATAATGTTCAGAAAAAGGGACCTTGTTTCTCAGTCTTGGCCCCTAACTCGTCAATTTTGAATTTAACCAGACCACACACTATACAGCTGATCCTCATTTTTATATTTGCACAAGAATATTTAATGGCAGTATTGCTTTCTGCAGTGCAGGAGGGCTCTTACTGGTTTGGTTTTCCTAAAACTTGATATTGTGTCATGTGTTAAGAGACTAAAAATAGGCTCATTTAAGAGAAGCAACCAATACTGGGCCTGGACTGAGATTCTGGGTCAGGCTGCTGAGGAGCCCTTAGAGGATCACATCATCACATCTGAGGATGTTCCCAGCCTGCTCAGTCCCTCCAGAAGCAGAGGTCACTGCCTCCTGGCTTCACAAGAACAGCTGAAAAAGTTACACTGACAGACTTCTTTAGAAACCTTATCTAGGCTGTTCTTTTTGACTCTTGCTGTAGCTCTGTGTTTCTTTCTCCTCCCTTTCCTGTCCACACATGCTCTGTAGTCTCATCCCTTTACAATTCTTCCCTTGCATGCTGCTTTTTGGCCTTCACCTTAACAGCTCAGGGCTAGTCCCACATCCCCATCCTTCTCTATTTATGGTGGCAAGTACCATAGCCATTCCCATTTCTGTCCTTTCTGCCTGACATTCATCCTCACTATTTTGTGATGTGTCCCTCTCTCCCCTATCTTCTCCTGCTGTCTCTGCAACACCCAATTCATCTCTAAAATTGTCATTGTCAGCTGCAACATTCCCCTGTGCTGCTCTTTGTAATTCTTCGTTCTTCCAGATAAACATCTCACCTTTCCATGGGTCTTTTGGCTCAGTTCTCAAACTACCCTTTCATCACATTTCTTTTTTCTCGTGAAGGATCTTACCAGTCCCTGTGGAATATAGCCCAGCTTCCCCCATTATCCAGCTTATGTCATCTTCCCGTACTCAGCAGCCATCAGAAATGTAGTTTGTGTTCTGCTGTCTCCTTCTAGTAACTCCTTTTGCAGGTATGGTCTCTTGTCCTCTCTTTCCCAATGTCTTATTCTTCCTCACACCCGCTCCATCTCGGCCCATTCTCTTACTCTGTTTGCCTATTCTCAAGCTCTTTCCCCGTACACAACAAGCTTTAGCACATTCCAGTCTACAAAAATAAGAAAACTTTTGGTCTCTACTTTGCTGTCTGACACCCACTTTCCTGTACCTTGAAGTTCAATCACTGTAGTCGAGAATTTGTTCCCATAATTGCTTTTTTTTCTAGCCCCTCTACTGTGTCTTCCTTCCCTACTGCTAACTCACCATACACATCAGGCTGCCTTTAATGCCTTCCTCCTGGCCAAACCCCAGAGTTGTTCCTTCCCACTTCCCCCCCCTAGCCCCTCAGGAACTTCTTGAAATTCTTATCTTCTTGAAATTTTGTCCTTCTTTCTTTCTGAAGTTCTTTTGTTTTCTCATTAACTTCTGCTTACTTTGCTAGCAAGTGTTCCACATTTCCTTTCAAGGACTCATCTCTTTGTAGGAGTTTCATGGGTCTCTTTTCTCAGTTGTCCCACTCTTCTCTTTACAGACCATGGGTTTTGGGGAACTTCTTACAGACTTAGCTATCATCTCCTTTAGGCTATCACAGATTCCCAGAGGACGTTCCAAGCTAAAACCTCAACCTGTTAGATACATAATTTTGAAGATAATCATCAGTTCCAGCTCACACAGTTTATGACCTTCACTTCCAAATATTTTAAATTACTAAACCATCCATTAAGTCACTTACAGGCATTATCTGGGTTTCATTTTCTGTGGGGGTGTCTCTATACATCCTTACAGCTGGGCCCTGTGGTAATTACTGTGGTAATACAAGGACTGATATGGGTCTTTCTGGATAATATTTGGTTCCTGGCTCTCACTCACCAGGGTGAGTTGGCAGCATCAGTCCTGTAATAAGGTTAAACAATTTCTTCTGCTGACTGAGTTGCCAAAAATTAGACCCTGCAAAGGCTCAACAAGTAGTTTTCAGGATAATTATGGTTTCCATGTTCTGGTAAAAGTCAGTGTTGATTTCTTCTTCTAAATTATCTCCAACTTCTTGAAATCCCTTCTTTTAGATCTACTCATCAACATGAAAATGAGTTACAAAACTGAAATATCAGTTTCATGTAGGAGCAGCCTTTTTCTAGAACTAACCCACATGTAAATGTGCTTACATACTGAGTTAGTTTAACACTCCTGTGGACCTCCTCTGAGCTTAATTTTAAGCAGAATTTCATAGGCAATTTCTTGAGACATACTTAAAATATAGCTTGAAAGATAACTGTCTTAAAAGGCGCAAACTTGAAAGGTGCTTGTGTTGCACTTCGTAAGGTCAGTCATGAAAAATGAAGCAGGGCCATGCATATTAAGTATCTCACAGATAAACACACATGATTAAGAGATCCAGACATAGAAATCTGCTTGGTTCTGGGACAGATTCCAAGGACAAACAGAGCACTTTGCCTGTAAAAATAAAATATTTTTTCCTGATAGGTTGGCTAGTATCACCCAGACATGGCAGACTGAAAGTGTATTTTGCCTTCTTCATGACTCAGAAATATGTTTTTCCTTGAATGAAATGTTTCATTAAACACTGAGTCCTTGAATGGACTGTTGTTCTGGTTCTGGTCTCCAGGTTATTTTATTTAATTCTCTGAGGCATCTCTGCATTCTGCTGCAGTTAACAGTGTTGACACATCTCCACATGCTGACACATCTGGAATTTGCTCACTTCAGGATGCTTATCTGCCTGCAGCAGGAGCTCCATTGCACTGAGCTCCTGTGCCACAGTGTCTCTGGCCAGATTTTCTTCCATCTGTATGATGGGTCTGTCTCAGTAACGACACAAAAGAAGAGACGAGACACCTGTTACCAGCAAGGAAGAGAGAGCAGGAAGGGCCAGCAAGGCCCACCTTCTTTATTTTATGTACATTTAGAAATCACTATTCATTGGAGGAAATCAATTCTTCCTCCCTCAATCACAGTGGTCAAAGGAAATGTCCATCAAACTTCTGTGTCCAGGAGAAAGGAATGTAAATTATAAGATACAGTTACAATAACATGGCCATGTTTACATAGAAAAGCGTGAGAAACTAGCTATAAAACAATGACAACATCCAGAACTGCAAAAGTCAGGGCAACATGGGTCTTTCTGCATTTTGCCCCTCACTGATCATGGAACAGATCAGTGGGTATCTTACTGCCTCCCTGGACCAAAAAGGGCAGGCTTGCAGAATACATCCATGCTTGATTTATAAACATTTTGTATTAGAACAATAACAAATTCGTATCTGTGATAAGCACAGGGAATCTGCTTATATTTAACTGTTTCCACCTACTGGCAAAAAAGGAAAACTTTTGGCTGCAGGGAGTCCCAGCCGCTCTCCTCACCAGGATTTTATTCCTTTTTTGATGTTGCAGACAGAGCCCTGCATCCAGCACTGGTCTAGTGGGATGGTCTTTTGGCCACCAGTGGTCAGCTGAATTTTTCAAGCTCTGCCTTTCAGGCTAAGATGCCTAACTGTTCCATGTAAGAAATGAAGACAAAATCCTGTCTATTAGTGTCAAAACTGCAATTTATTGGCTGTCCTTATGTGTGCATCAGTCATGGATAACGCCAAAGAGGAGCAGTTAAATAGAGAGAAGAGAGGGTTAAATATGAAATGCAGAGTAGTCACCAGGCAACTATTTTCCCTTCTGTATGGGGTGCTGCGTTATCGCTGTGCAGCTCAGAGACAGGCGTGAATGACACAGTGAAGTGGGCCCAGGAAGTATAATCAGCTTCATGTCCCTTCCTACTGCAAGCTTGGCTGCTCTGTTTAGAAGAAAGACTGCAGACTACAGGACACCAAGCCAGAAGAGCACATTCTGAGTATCAAAAATCCAACTGATTGTTGCCTTCACTGAACATTTTTCTGTATGTCTGGGTTCATGCTGGCAGACAAGGAATTGCAAACTGTTGGCATATGTCAGCCCAACATTTCTGAAGGTTACTGCTCTGCCTGGAGTAACCTTTTCTAAAAATGACCTCCTGCCAAGACTAGATTCACACTGCAGGCATGATTTGGCACTTGCTGCCGTTCTTATGAAATAAATGTGGTACCTCAATTTTTTACTGACTTTTCTCCAAAATGATTCCCTAGTATTTTAGTGCTTTGTGCTCAGCGTTAATCCAACAGCTATGAAACTTCACTTCTTTTAGCAATGCCTTCATGTTAACCTTAAGGAAGTCTTGTGACTGCCCAGTACCCTCCTTACCCCACCTGCAAAAGGGAGCCATGACATTCATCTGCTTTAAGAAATGCTTTCACATCTGCAGATGAGAAGCTTTATGTTGTATAGAGATACTTTCAGCCACAGGAAAGGAGGCTGTATTTTCAAGAATGGACTATAGTAATTAGTATAAGCTTTCTCTTATACACAAATGTACAATAACATTTAAAATTAAGCAAATGTGATTTAGTAAATTGAATAGGATGGGCAAAATACAAGTCTTGCAGAAAACAGCCTATGAAAAACGTATTTATTTCTAATCATAACACCACTGATCCTGTATATCACTTCATCCCTTACTACTGGTCTAAAAATCCCTGCCACGTGTCTGTAGCTTGACTAACTAGCTAAGGACATCTTGAAGTGTCCCATACAATTCCAGGACAATTAACATAGTCATCTTCTATATGAATTATGTGTCAAAAAAGTCCTTAAGATGCAAGCCAGGGTATTTTAGAGGGAAGGCCCAAACTGAGGAAGAATTTGAAGACCTGCCATGAGCAACGGATGTTCAGTGTAACAAAGAAAGCATCAAAATGTGACTGATGGGGACCATGGCAAAATGAGCTGAGAGGCAAACTCTGTGCTTCTCCAGGCTCCTTTTGGCCATCATGAGAAGGAAACTTTGGTGGTTTACTGGCTATCTGTGTTAACTGTTTTTTCGTGCACGGAAAACAGTAAGAAACTTCCTGCATTTTGAAAAACTGCATTTTGTGGGATCTGTCAAGAAGCAAGGTCTTATTTTTGAGGAATCCCTCTGTCTGGCATAAAATTCAAGTGCAATGTCTTCACAACATTGGGACAACAGAGGCAAAAGGAGCTTGTGGCCATGTCTTAGGAGGCTGCTGCTGAAAGTGTATTGCGAGATCAAGACAACTATTTTTGTAATGTTGTTTAATTGATTCTGCATTCTTAGCCTGTCTTCAAGATCCTCCCTAATCTTTCAGTGGGAAATATCCACCTACAATTGGTTCAGAAAGCAATGGCAGATGCCAACCTGTTTTTTGGAGGATCTCAGGAAGTGGAGAACAAGTGCTTTGGAGTAGGGCTGGACATTAACTAGACCCTGGACAGGATGGCATTGGACTGGCAGGACTGGGAGGAGCCTCTAGGCTGTCAAGGTGACTCCATCCAGCCTGCAGCAACAGAAATGGTTCTCAGATGTTCATGTCCCCACTCCTGTGCAGATGTTGACAACTTGTTGACAGCACTAGCAATGAGGTCAAGCACAGAAAGTGCACTCAGTCCAGCACTCAGTCCTTTGCTCTTTCTCCTCCATTATGCCGGCACATGAGATCCCAGCTGGAAGTACTCTGAACTAGTGAGGGTGGAAGAGGATGCTTCTGATCGGTTGAGGAAAACTTTAGCATCATGAAATTGCTGTTCCCAGTAGACAGCAACTTTCAGCTTTGATAGAACACTTGAGGGAAAATGGTTAACATAAAGAGAGAGTTGAAATTCTTTTAGTGTCTTGTTAGGAAGTTATTTTGGCATTGGATTCAGGTGGTAAAATATAATGTTTGCATTGATGCTGTGCCACATAGAGGGGGATTGGAGATGGTTTCTCCTAGAACTGAGGCTGCACAGATCTGACTGTGCTTCACAGATCTGGTGTGCTGCAGCTACAGGCTGATGTTAAACTAGAACACCAAAAGATGCTCAGAGATGCAAGGATGGATAATGCAAAGACTGAGAGATGCAGAGACACTGAAAGATGCAATGATGAGAGATGGAAAGACAGAACAAATGACAAGCTGAATGCCAGCATATGAGGTTTGGCAGTTATGTTGTGACTACTGCCCAGAAAAGAGGCCATTTCTTTCAGCTTCAGTTTTAGAGAAAATAAAAAATTATTCAAGTGAGATAAAAACTAGAATGCTGTAGCATTTTATCATTTTCATACCTAAACCTCATTTAACACTATTGTGTTTACTACATTGGCCTCATGAAGGTTGCAAAATAAATATCAAAAACTGGTAGAGGCAAAGCAGACAACATCATTAGGGCAATTAGCTCAGGCTGTCCTGACACTTTGCACTGATTTACTTAAATGTCAACACCTTTTTGTTCATAATCTGTACACAGGATATCTCCTGCCAGGAAGATACTTCAAGATGGAACGAGTTATGGCTGTCTTAGGTGCAATAAAGGACAAACAAAAGAAAACCACAATCCACAATTATTTTATGTGAAAATAAAGCTGGTCCCCTTTTTCTAAACTCTTGGTATCTTTCCTTTCAATTTCTCAGTTGTTTTTTTCTGTTTTTTTTTTTTTAATTTTCTTTTTTAAATACACTCTATAATGACACCTCCCAAAATTCATTTTTACTTGAAGAAGTGCATGAGGCCACACACAGCTGTTTTAGGGTTTCTGTGCCTCCATCTTGCCCCAACCTGAGTGGAGGTATATTAGAGTCACTTCAACAATTCTCATTCACAAAAAAGATGACCCTGTAGTCAGAGAAGAGAGTCAGAATATTGTAGGGAGGCAACTAAGTCTCCAGCCCTGCCATGATCAACATATTTTTCAATTTAATAATCTCTGTAGCTTTTGCAGGGGAACTTATTGATCCCTTGTCTCAGAGATTTCATTATCAATACCACTGGATTTCCTTTGCCAAGAAGATAAAAACAAGAGAAAAAATAAATTTGTTAGTATTTCAGTTTGAATTAAATTTGCTAGAATTTTTATTTGTATAACCCCCTGACACTTTGCAGAACCAAGAGGGACAGATAATTTCAGGAAGAATTCATTTAATATGAAGTGATTCAACGTGGCAAAAATCTGCAAGATGCAAAGTCCCTGCTCCTGATTCTCCTCTCACAGGGATAGGAACTGTGTATTTGAAAAGCCAGGTGTCTGCAAGGCCTTTCTAAAATGATAACCTCCCCACAAGATGCTCCCTTACGGGAAGTTTTAAAATGGGATATAACCATGAGGAAGACATATATGGTGAACCAGTAGCACACGTTGAAAAGGTGGGTTAGCAAACACTGGTGAATTATCTTTGAGATGGAAAATAGCTTTCCAGTTTATGGGTTCAGTTTGGAAGTCTTAAAGGCTTCCTCATATTTGTACAAGACTGAGATCAAACTGAAAAATCATATCCTAAAGGAGTGAAACTGCCTTTAAAATATAGCCAAAAGATGTGTTTCCAAACTCTGATTTCTCCTTCTATTATTTCTTTTCTGGTGCTTTATATGTATTCATATTGCCACACATTCACACAAGAAAATAAAGAATTATTCTGAATTTCAGGAGAGCCTACCTGTTGGAGACCAGAACAAGCTTTCCTCTGTTGGGAAAAGTAATTAATTTGGTCTAGTTTTTGTCCTACCTGGGTTTTCTATGCACACAAAGGAGAAGCCTGTGTTGTTCAGCTTTTCACACCTCAGAAATATAGTCACAAATTTACCTGATATTTAAGGTTTTGTATGCCTATAGTACCACACGGGCTTCCTAGGCTTCTACTTTTCTCAAAAAATGGCAAGGAACAACAATAGCCGCTTTCCTGGAAAATTTGTGTGCTTTGCTCCTCCCTCCCCAGAGAGCTGATACCCACTGCTATGCCTTCAGAAGGGCTCACTCGGAAGTCCAAGAACAGTTGACAAAAAGCCCAGAGCAGTTCATCAAATGCAGAGGATGATTGGACTGGGGAATTGCAAGTAGCTTTCTAAAGGCCCAGCTACAACAGACAAACCTGTCTCAGAGCACAAACATACGAAAGTCCAGCCCTCAGCTCCCATGCCTTACTGCCACACCCCTATTTCCACGGGAAGGGGGGCACATCCCATCCATCACTGGTTGCCAAAGAGCCACACAGCCGGTCCATCCCATTCAATCAGGCTCATCCAGCAGCCAACGGGAACACAGTGGCACCTCCAGACAGCTATTTAGTCCTCAGTCCTCTGATTCCCCAGTGCGTGACAAACTTTTTATTTCTCCCATCTTTTCCTCTGGCAAGTGCTTTCTTAACCTAGGATAGAGGTATCAGGGATACCCCAGGGTTGGTGAGCCGTGGGCAGGAAACCCACCCAGCTCCCACACAAGGGTATGGGACCTCAAGTGTTCTTTAGGGAAAATAGGAGCAATCTTTTTCTAAAGTCTTATTTGTCAAATAAATAATTCACTTTTCTGACACATTTGTTGTCATACAGCAATCACAGTTTTAGCACTTTGCCTCAGCTGAGAGGCTCTACAGGCATCCTTCCTGCCATTTAAACTGTTCATACTGCTTTTGTTAATCACTGTTTTGCAAAGGTCAGAGGTTAAAAGACACTGATATCACGTGTTGTCCCCATGCAACATCAGCAGAACAGAGCTGCCAAGAGCAAACTTGCTGGATGTGAAGGCCATGACCACTGTATGGACACTGTGAAACCACTTAGAGAGCAATAAGACAGTTTTCTCTGAGAAGCCTGTGCTGATGCAAGAAGGTGCCTATGCTGAATGATCATGACAGGCCTTTCTAGTTTCCCATGGACTGTCTGAGTTGGTAAACTTTTGCTCACATGGAAAACATAATTCTTGCTCTTGAGGAGGTAACAAGTTTAAATCGCCAGGTGTCCTCTGACACTTCCCTTCCTCCAGCTTCAGAGGGCAGCACCTTGCCTTGGACATTAATTCTCCTGAGAGCTTTGCAGAAAGACAATGTTGCATGCTGTTTACTCGGTGAAGAACAAACTGTTGTTTCACTCTGAATGAACTTTGAGTTGTTTAGGTTTTTTTTTTTAATCTTTGACTGAGTTTCCCTTTATCTCCTTTAGGCCTTTCCAATTTCGTGTTTTTAAACATAAAAATTTTCCATGTTGACCATTTAGATGGGGCACTGTATTGCAATGTTCCAGCAGTATTGTCTTTAGTTCAGCAGTAAATCACGCAACTCCAGGATGTGGGAAACTGTGGACGTGATTTCTGGTAACACACAGTAGTATTCCTTTCTTGTTGACCTTAATTTCCCTTTCCTTCTAGTGGAGTTGTGTGAAAATGTTTCTGATCCAAAGGCCACGCTTTGAGCTCCCATTTCTGTTATCACCACGAGGGAGACAGAGAAAGTACTGTGGGCACAGCAATCAGCAGCCACATTCTTCATTCCACCTATGCTTTTTGCAGTCTTGTCCCTGAAGTGCAGAATGTTGCACAATGCTCTTGCCAGATATTCATGAAACAATGGTAGAAAAGGGTCCCCATCAAGAAAAAGCCTGTATGAAAAAGACAAGTGATACACAGCTGACATGTGAATCGTATTTCCTGGCTGCAGGGCTACAGATTTTCTGATGTGCAGCCGGGTCCATGTCCATCTTCTCCGATAACTCCTGTTTCACTATGGACATCAGCATTTTGCTGTCTCCAGGGAAGACAGTATTTCTCTTTGATTTCAGAAATTTCATATGCTAACCTGGTGTAAGGATTTCCAGTGTGAATTTTGGCACACATGCGAATGCTAATTAGTTGAAAACTTTGTAAATACACACTTAAAAGTATTTGATTGTAGTCAGCATAAAAGACATCAAGAACTTTGGGGAAATCTTCCACGTATAATGAGTATAAGAATGATTTTTTTGTTGTGAACTGACACAGGTTTAGGCTCCAGCTTTGCTGCCAGCTCCCTGTCCAGCCTGAGCTGAGTCACTCACACTCTTTCATGCCCCATTGTTTGGAAATGTGCAGAATGAATGCTTTTCTCTTTCTGTCTCACTCTTCTGTTTTGACCTGATTTCTCAGATTAGAAAAACCCTCAACTTTATAATTCTCTTAATGTACATTTGTAAAGCTTGAACATGACAGGACACTGAGGTGTAGCTGGGTAATTCATAATTATTTTGTCAGTCTTATGCTTCACTTGACAAGAAATTCAGTGCTGCAGAACACCCAGTTATACACTGGTTTGATTTGGTTTATTTGTAGCTGTTCAACAGGCTTGGAATAGCCAGAGTCAGCAGAAGAATGTAAGTAAAAAACGAGAACTTCTGAGTGTCAGCCCACCTTGTATGCTTCAACCAAAAGATCATAGCTTCACAGGGAAGTCATGTTTGACCACTTGACAAACTTCTACGATGAGTGGCTTGTTATGAGAGGCATGGAGCAGTGGATACTGCCTATCTAGACTTCAGTAGGGTTTTTGATGCTGTCTGAATCTGTAGACAGTGAGGTGGATTGAAAACGGGGTGAATGGCTGGACCCAGAGAGTGGTGACCAGTGGGACAAAATCTAGTTGGAGGCCAGTGACTAGTGGTGTGACTAGTGGTGTAATCCAGAGAGCAGTAGCACGTGTATCTGCTCAACATATTAATTAATGATCTGGATGGTGGAGCAGAGTGCACTCTCAGGTTTGCAGCTGACACCAAACTGGGAGAAGTGTCTGATAAACCAGAGGGTTGTTCTGCCATCCAGAGGGACCTTGACAGGCTGGAGAAATGGGCCAGCAGGAACCTCATGAAGCTCAACAGAAGTCCTGCACCCGGGGAGGGACAACCCCAGGTACGAACATATTCTGGGGACCAACCAGCTGGAAAGCAGGCTGGAAGAAAAGGACCTGGGGATCCTGGTAGATACCAGGTTGACCATGAGCCAGCAGTGAGCCCTTCCAGCAATGAAACCTGATGTTATCCTGAGCTGCATTAGGCAGAGCACTGTCAGCAGGTCACAGGAGAGGATCCTTTCCTTCTACTCAGTCCTGGTGAGGCCACACCTGGAGTGCTGTGTCCAGTGCTGGACTCCCCAGTAGAAGAAAGACATGGAGTTACTGGAGAGAGTCCAACAAGGGGCCACAAAGATGATGAAGGGACTGAAGCATCTCTTCTATGAGGAAAGGCTGAGAGAGCTGGGGTTGCTCAGCCTGGAGAAGGCTTAGAAGGATTTTATCAGTGTATATAAATACTTTAAGGAAGGTACAAAGCAGATGGAGCCAGAATCTTTCCAGGTACAGAAGAGGCAACAGGCACAAACTAAAACACAGGAAGTTTCCCCTGAACATGGGGAGACACTTTTTTTACTGTGAGGGTGGTCAAGCACTGACACAGGCTGCTGAGAGGGGTTTTGAGGTTTAGATGATGTGGGGATATTCAGCAGTCTCTTGGCAAGGTTTTGGGCAGTCAGTTCTAGGTGGCCCTGCTCGAGGAGGGCGTTGAACCACGTGGTCTCTGGAGGTCCCTTCAAACCTTTCTGTGACCCTGTGAAAGGCTGTGAGACAGAACAATCTTTGACAATGCTTATATCATCTATCAGCAGAGATCCTGTAACCACAAAGCCAGACAATAGTAGGCAGAGCTTTCTTTTAAAAATTAAAAATGTGGTCACATGCTAAGAAAGGTTTAGTGCAGGAATATAGTGCAGAAAATTAGTACAGGTGACATGCTCTCATTCATGAACCTGAAGCTCTGGAAATGGAAAAAACTTTTGCACTTTGTCACTGCAGTGTTGTTCCCCATAAGACACTCTACCATGGTGTACCTCTTCCAAATTTAAATCTTCCAGTTCATATACTTCCTAAACCATTTCTTACAAAACTATTTAACAGCAAAAGGCATAAGGAGTTTTTGCCACTTTTTGTCTAAATCAATGCTTTTTAAACATGTGAAACCAATAATGGTCTGTTACTGAGGTTCCAGTGATACGCAGGGCCATGGGAGGCCGGTCTCCAGGACATCAGTGACACGTAGCTGTATAGCAACATTCAGTTCCAATTTGATGATTAGGAAGCAGGGTGAGGAGATGAGCAGTGCAGATTCCTGCTCCAGAAAGCTGAGGAATCAGGGCTGTTGTGCAGTGCAGCGGGGGAGATGTGACAGTCTGGTTTGGGATGGCAGAAGGCAGAGGAAATAATAGTGATGCCTTTGTGTTTCTAACCAGGACTACCAAACAGTTTACAAGGCCATCCAGAGAGACTGTACCCCCAGTTTTATTATCAAATAGTTCACCTGGCTGCTGGGTACTTGAGTTAAATGAGTGTTTCCCACTGATACTCCCACCATTATCTGCCAGGAGCTACTGACCTTTCCTAGTCCTGTGAATTAAACCAGGTAAGAAATGGACCAAATTAGTTTATTAGTTAATTAAAGCAGGATATATTCAGCAAATCAGCTCCATGATCTGCAGCAAAGCATGGGTGGCTGGGCAAATTGGCCTCCACATTGGTGACAGTGTTGTAATCATGATTTCTGAATGATGATAAGGCACTGGAATGTCTCACCACCTTCCCTTCAGGTACAATTCTTTTTGACTGTCTTGAACACTAGAAATACTAGGTGATATATGTAACTAGAAGATTGGATGGACAGTTGAATATGTGTCAAAACTGGCAGTATTTAAAGACTTTTCCTCTGACATTTTGGCATTAAACAAAGTATATCACTTAAGAAAATTAAATAACCATTATTTAAATAACCAGTATTTAAATAACCATTAGAAATCATTTTAGAACAAAATTGCAGTTTAAATTTTTGTATTTACCTTTTTAAAAACACATCTTGAATTCACTGTTTAAAAGTTTTTTAGCAAAATAACCAAGTTTAGTTTTCACTTGAACTCAGAGATGCAGGTATATACTGAATGCACATCCCCTTTCCAGAGGATAAATCCTCATGTCCTGAAAAGACACTTGTTCTAACCAAAACCATCTGGAAATACTTGCACTTATTTTAACTTCAGTTTTTCCTAGTTATCTAAAAAGGTCACACTGTACTTGCTTAAACAAAACATTTAAAAATGCAGTTGTCATCCATTCTATTCCTCCTGTAGCTGAACACTTTGTTGTTTTATAATAAATGGTGACATTAGTTCATATCATGTGATTAAAAAGGATTCATCACACATTAGAGCCCATAATCGCAGCCTATAGTCTCATTTTAACATTTCTCACTGGCATATCCTACTTGACCCTGCTTACTGCAGCACTTCTATTATGCTGTCTAAAAGGACAAGAGGACTGAACAGAAACAAAAATGCAGGGGTGAACATTGCTTTCACACTCACAGCTATGTGTTCAGTACTGTTATAGCTCTCAATGAATAGAAGAAATCTGGAGTCTGGCCAATGCTGCTCGATAGAAATCTCCACCTTCCAAAAAAAAGTTCTGATGTGTTTAAAATAAAATGACCAGCTAAACCAGTGAGAAAGAACTTTCTTTCACAGAAGTATAGGACAATACTCAAGACAACCTGATTTAGTATGGTATCAGCTTCATACTTTATGCACTACCACTGTGTAGTGGTGTTTCTTTTCTTTCTTGGCACACTGCTAAAATATGATGAGGATAAATATCAAAAGGTTGAAGGCTACTTATTAGATCTTTCTGTCTAGGCTTGTAATAGGTGATACAGCATTGATGCATTGCTTAGGAAAGAAATCAAGATATAATAAAGCAAAAATACACCTTCATGGTCAATTTTGTTATACATGGTATGCTGATAACATCATGAAAATAGTTTCCATTTCTCTGTTGAGTGATACCAACAACTAAATCAAATCTTTCTTGGTTTAGCTCTTTCTTTTTGCTGTCCTTCAACAGAACTGCATATCAAAACAATGTGAAAATAAAAGGTAGGGGAGCTGTCTGAAGTTGAGCAAAACAGTTTAACAAGAGCTGAACCACTGGCAGGTTTGTGCCGTGGGCTCCTGGGGCCATTGGAGGGGCAGGGAGGCTGCCACCAGTGCTGGAGGGCAGGCAGCTCTCCCTGCTGCAGGTCAGGGAAGGAGCCCACAGGACTCTGACACTCCCCACACTGGTGCCACAGCCTGTTTGCCTTGTTTTGCACCTAGAGCTTCCAGATGGAAATATGGTCAGGGAGCCCAGGCTTAAAAGAGGTCCCAGACTGAGGTTTAGCCTGGACATTTCTGTTTTTCTGCTACTTAGACTTAGTTATCATTATTTGTCATGTCCACACTGCTTTTCTCTGAGCTCTGCCACCTACTTTTCCACAGAAAACCTTGAGACAGGGCAGGCTTGGGGCACTGTGGGCACTGTTTTCCTGGTGCCTCAGGGCTGGGGATTTGGTCTTCCTTTTTTTTTCTTTTTTTTTGTTTAACATATTTAGAATAACCTTAGAGAGTAGCAGGTTGGAATGAAAGCTGTTGGCTGTGGTGGTGGTACAGTGGTGAGGCAGCAAACGTCCCCCAGCCCTCATACCCTGCTTCTGGGCCCCAGGCATGGCCACCTGCAGGTTTCTGAGCTACACCTCTGGCTGAGCCAATTTAATTCATCTTCTGATCCAAATCTCCAACTTTGCTGAAATCCAGGTGATGGCTGGCATCTGCCCAATGGCAGTTTTTTTCCCTGAAGAAAAAAAATCCCAATCAATCTGAACCACAACACCTCAGTTTCTTCATTTTAAAACCCTACTCTGCGGCGTATTGCTTCTCTCTCAGTTGCTCATGTTTTTTTCTGTGATGAAGACAGTCTGTCCCAGTGGCCTTTTTTTCACTTGGCAAAAACAAGGTAGGCTCAGGCTTTCCCCGTTTTGAGGGTTATCTCTCATAGCCCTCAAAAAAATGTTGTGTACAAACTCCCTTGCGCAGAAAAACTGCATGAGACATCCCACAGCCCAAAGTATTTACATCTCCCATAGGGGACATTGCTCAGGTTTTCAAATTTAAACAAAGTCTTCTCTGCTCATTTTGCAGAGGCTTGTTATCCTGCCAGGGACTTTTTTTTTTGACATTGTTTAACATATTTTTCACTATATCTTCTAAAGTTTGTTTTTCAGGACTGCCTTACAGTGAATCTCTTTCATTCTTCCAGTGTGGCTGATGATATCCTGACTTTACATATCTTTCAGAGTCCTGTTGCATCTCAGCTCTCCTCCTACCTGGATCCAGCCCATGAGCAAGTCAGCTGCCATCCCATCTTGCTTGCACTTAGGCCATGGAGCATGCATAGGGTAACATGTGAATAGGGTCTGGTGTGGGAATCAGTGTGACCATTCCTGCAGCTGTCAGAGGTTCCCTCTCCATGGGAAGGGAACCCTTTCTCATCTCCTGCCCACCAAAACCGGATCCTTTTGCTGAGAGAATCAGAGATCTGCTGTTTCTTCCAGAATCCATCCCCTACTGGTGTTATTTTACCACTAAATCAGCATTTATTCAGCAGAAGTATTAATTACATAGTTAAATGATAATTTCCAGCAGTATCTAAGCACTTGCACAGAGGTAGTTATTGTACTATCCAACCTCCTTATACTCTGTAGCACCCAGGCAAGGAAGGGGATTTTTTTAAACTCTGGTTTTCCAGATTTGATTTTGTTTGTCTTTCAGTGCAGCCAGCTCAGGAAACTCAAGCTCATATGGGCTATGACAACAACCAGATGTGATATGGCTGTTAACACAGAAATAATCCTCTAACAACCCTCCATAATTGTTCTACCAAATGAGTTATATTTCTCTAAAAAGGAGTCTATGCAGCAGTGGGGGAAGATGTTGGAAAATTCTTTTAACTTTATCACAATAGTGTTTGATCCCTATATCCGTGGTTAATGCTTATTTTTGTACTATATAGTGCTTAGTGCAAATACCAGAGATTAATGTGGCTTTGTGTTAACTCCCTGCATCTGTGACTAATAAGTCTTGTGCCAGTTACTGCTTCCTTATTTACCTATACCAGTGATTAATATGTACTAGCAAATGTCTTAGTTTTGAAAATAGATAGTGTGCTGAAGCAAAGAATAATTAAAAAAGTGCATCATGACCTGATCACATATTTGAAATACTCTCAAGGAGAAAAGATTCATTAGTAGATCTGGAACGATGAAAGGGAAATTTAGGGAATTGGATGTTCCCAAACAAGCACCAAAGACCCTCAAAAGACCCCTACTCATATCCAAATAAGTTCACAGAAATAATTAGAATATTCAGGTTATTAAATCAGTATGTAACAGAAATGTAGTGAATATGTGTTCATTCCATGAATATAACCTGGTCTGTTAGGCTGCTGGGGTGTGCACAGTAGGTGGAGTGATCCCCATGCACCCAGTGGTCTCCAAGTGGACTTGGTCTCCCAACACCTCTCCTTCCATGAGGGAGCCAGTGATGGAATCATTGCTGCTTGGTTCAGACCTCCTCCACACCAGCTACCCACACACCCCAAGGCTGGGGGTGGCTGCAGTCTCCTGCAGCACTCTGCTGCCTCACTTCATTTCCCTGTTGCCTGTCAAATTAGAAAGAAAAATGCACAGTGTAAAATTCCACCACTCCCCAACTGCTTTTTAATTGTATATTTTTGTTTGATTTTATCTGGTTAACAGTAGCTCTGTCTTGCCCTGCTTTATTATAGTATATCAGTGCCTGGAAACCAGCAGCACTGAAAATGAAGTTCAGGAAAATATGAGAGCTGAAGTTAGATTATTTTCCCCCTCATTCTTAAATGAAATTGATTTTTAAAAGTCTTTTGCTTTTTAACCGTACTATGTAATTATTGTATCTCATTTCACTTTAATATGACACTCTCTGGGACCTGCATTGTCCACATTCCTGAGTTTTCAGAGAGTTAACAAAAATGTGGTTACATCAAGCTTTCATTGTATGTGGTGTCAGTGATGCGCTGCGGGCTTTGTAAGGCACTGGCTGTGCACGCGCCCACGTGACCATCTCAGACACCTCACACAATGGCATAAAAAGGCTCTCATCTTGTCAGCAACACCAAATTTGTCAAAAAAGAAAGAAAAATACTTCAAACAGTTGTCTTCTGTTGGAAGAGCATATATTTTACCAGATAGCTCTGATACATGATTTGTCTTTTAATGCTTTTTTGCCTCGCTGAGAAACAAGCAATGGCTGCACTGTGGTCTGCCTTCCCTCATACATCACCAGCTAATTCGGCTGCCACTGCCAGTAAGATTCTTTTACAGCACCTGGAACATTGAACAACCAAAAACTATGTTGAAAATTAAGGAGTAGCATTAAATATAAGCTACCTCCCTGCTGACACAAATTGTTTCTTCTGTGAAGATGACAGATGAACTTCTAACCCATGGTATATGGAAGTCAAACCTGGCAGAGACTACAGCAGTATTCAGTAAACAGAGTTAAAGTTCCCATTTACAGGGGAAAAGCCTGATTTAATTCATACTGTAACTGAGAAACAGAATCACCATAATATGCCTGCAGAGCTACGTGCAAAGCTCATGGAAGCCAGTGTCACTGCTCTCCTTTCCTGCAGTCACCACTGGGCCAGGACCTCTCAGCAGCAGGTGATACAGCTGCTGTGAGAGAAGCTTCTTAAGAAGGCTAAAAGACATGTAGCACTTTTGTTTTAAGAAATACTGTTTGGCATTGGGGAAAAATGTAATCATTATGAAAAATTATTAGTTTGAAAAGAACATTTTTTTGCTAAAAGAAAAATGCTATTTGTCTCAGGTGTGTTATGCATGGTCAGAGTTCACTAACAATTACGATCCCAGTGGGAGAAACTGCTTAGAATCATAGAACCATGGAATTACTTGGTTGCTCAGAGCCCCACCTAACCTGACTGTGAATCTTTCCAGCAATGAGGTATCACCACCTTTCTGGGCAACCTGTTTCAGTGTTTCACCACCCTCATTGTAAAAAACATCTTCCTTATATCTAGTCTGAATCTACTATTAAATAAAAAATGTTGCCTTTGTCCTATCACTACAGGTCCTGCTAAAAATGTTTGTTCCCTTCTTTCTGATAAGTTCCCTCCAGATACTGAAAGACTGCTGTAAGGCCTCCTTAAGAGCCTTCTCTTCTCCAGGCAGAGCAACTTCAGCTCTCTCAGTCTTTCCTTATAGGAGAAGTGCTCCAGCCCTGAACATCTTCGTAGTTCTCTTCTGGACTTGCTTCGACAGGCCCATGCAGTTCCTGTGCCGAGGACTGGATGAACACCCAGTTGCTGCTGGGCTGAAAATGATCCCTGAAAAGATTGGATTTCTGTGCCTGATCTCCCTGCTGTACCTGAATGAGTTTTTTTCAGAAGGTGAAATATTGTCTTGATGACAACATTGGGTTTTCTTGAATTGGACCCAATTACTAGGTACCTTGCTGGGCATTCTAGGGTGAGTCCTCCCTTTGACCCTGGCAATTATTCTATCACCTTTCTTAACCGCAGACAGAGAAACCTCAGGACCTTTTATAGAGTCCAAATCATGACTTGCTATAGTCATGGTCTCAATTTTTAGAGCCAGTAAAACTGTTTCGAAGGCCCTCACTACTGTGTTAGTTACCTTCCTGAAACAAGAAGTTTGGATCTATTGGCTCCTCTAGCAACAGTTCAGCAGTGATCATGATCTAGAAATGATGGGCTATAAATGCTCATCTTCAAAATCTTTTCAAAGAAAAAGCATCCCAAGCCCTTCAAGGTTTCCTAACACTCCCTGGTACCTGCATTTTCTGTAAGATACAGTTTGGGAAGCTGAATGCTTATTCCCCCTGAGAAGTTGAGAATCACACAAAATGAGGTTGCAGCAGAGCTTCCAGAGATTCATTCAAATAAGCCAGGTTATGTCAAATTCCCTCTCCCTCCCATGCACTTCCTGGGTGTGCCTGGAACACCAGAGTTGGGGGAGCTGGCAGGGTTCTGTTGGAGCTGTGAAGACCCGGAGTTCTCAGGCATGACTGGTGCACATGGTTACCCACTGCAGGAGACATTAATAAACACATTTTGCTTTTATTATTTTTCTCTTTTAACACCAGGGTGCAACTCAAGCATGCACCACAATGTAAGTGAGAAATCACAGGAGATTCTGGATGGATATTACCTCTGGGCTCTACTGTCATAACACACCAAAATGCTGCTAGGGCCAATATACCCCAGGACTGCAGCTACAGCAGATCTCCTGCAATCAGTACATACAGGAGAGCAACACACCCACGCTACAGCTCACTGTCCTCAGCTCCCAGCTTCAATGATCCATTACCACCTGGGACATCTTGACAAGAGTCTGGATTAGTCTCCAATTTATGCCCAGGGATTTTGTAAGAAGGTCTCCCACCACTCATCTTCCCAGCCCTGCAGGCTCATGGGATTCCCACCACAAGCCCTACAGGATGTGTGATGAGGTTGGTCTCCTGGGCAGTTGTTTCCACCGTAGAACTCTGCAGACAGTGGTCACCCTGTGACACCAGGGTGGAGCTGCCACTGCTTCATCCTTTGCGACTGGGACCTTTTCCCAGCAGGACATGGGAATTACTGTAGTAGTGAGAAGGAACACAAGCAGCCAAACACCAGAGCAAACACTTGAGTGGCCTGGTGAGGTGTTTGCCAGGACAGGCACCTCTGGCACCACCAGCAGCACAGCACCTCACCCCTAAGCCTCCTCCACTAGACCAAATGCAGCCCCCATTGGTGCACCTTTAGTCCATGGTGACAGTGAGGATGACAGTGGCACTAAGAAATCTTTTATGTCCTGATAATTTTAATCTCAGAAGACAACAGCAATATGAGACAGCTCCCCCTTAACTCAGGAACCTCCTTCCCTATGCTGGTAATGACCGTGCCTTTGGGAAAGCAGAGCACAAAACAACTCATAGATGATCTTGTTACTCTGAGGCCCTTTTTGCTCACCTCTTTCTCCCTGCCCTGCAGAAATCTGTCCCAGGGTGCTGCTGAAGGAGTACGAGGCAGAATACTTGCTACAAACAAACAAACGAGAATTGCATTTAAAAAAACAAAGAATCTATACATTATTTCTGTGATGGCTCTCCTGATGTGAAAATACATCCACCCTAACACAGAAGACTTAACAGTGCTCCTCCCCTTCAAGATCCTATCCCAGTGGATTTCTGCTGAGTAACAAAACACAGTGAAGGGGGCATTCCTCTTGTTGGTTTTTATTTCTTTTGCTCAACAGTTTGTACAAATATCCCTTGCTATTCATTTCCTCCCTAATGAGCTCAAACAGTCCAAATCGTTCAGCCTTTCTTCCAGAAAATCCTTTTCACATCTTTGCTGGGATTTGATCCTTATTAAGTTCAATAACTGCAGCACTAAAGCTGGCCCCTTGTTAAACTGACTGCAGAGCCACCAAGGAATTTCAGAATTGCAGAATATTCTGGGTTGGAAGGGACCCACAAGGATCATCAAGTTCAACGCTTAAGCAAATGGCTCATACAGAGATCAAACACATGACCTTGGCATTATCAGCACTGTACTCTAACTGAGCTAATCTCTGGTATTTCATAGGATTCTCTCTTGTTCCGGCAACGTGCTGAAACTTAACTCACCACTCACCTGTGGTTCTGGAGATGCTGCTTTGAACATCATTCTCTCTTCCTTTGTGGGATTCTCCAGTTGAAGCTGGAGGAGGAACCACACTCTATCTTGATGAGACACCAGTAATGCAGATAAGAATGTCCTCCCCTGAGGGTGAACACACATTTTTAAAATTTGCCAAAATACACATTGGACATCACCTCTTGGGATGAGGTGGGATTTTATTGTAAGAAATACTTTTTGCCTGAAGGTCACCAGAGATGACTGCTTCAGTGTAAAGGTGGTCATGTCTCTGGATGAATAGTCATACACAGATATTCTACAGATCTACAGATACTTCTCTGAAGTACATCAAGTACATTGGCTACAAGAGCTGTCCAAGATACAAGAACATGTATATAAACAAGTAGTAAAGCACTTTCAGTGGTTTGGCACAGATGACGTCGTCAGTTTAAACTACACAGAAGACAAGGATGTTCCTGTTCCTTTCCCTGAAAGGACAGAGAGCTTTCATGTTTTATGAACAAGAATTTTAGTGTAAAAACAAAATAAAGCACTTACAAGTACCAAGGCACATTGCACATGACACAACCCACTAATGCTTTGAACACTTCCCTCTTCTGTGACTGTGAACTAGGAACAAATATTTCAATAAATAAATCAACAAATACATAAGTAAAAGAAGGAGATGCTAATAAACCTAACTCTCCTGGTACTGGGCAGAAGACCCATCCTTGAGGAGTTCTTCTGAGAGAAACCAAAGCAGCCTGCTCATGTTTGGGAAGACACAGCCACTAAAGCTTTGGGTTTTTTTGAATGTACAAACTCAAACCCAGGAACAGGCACAGCTGTAAGAAGGAGCTGGTTTAATGGTAGGTTTTGTTCTTTCCAAATCTCTCAAGTCCAAACTACCATCTCTCCTGCTTGGAGTCTGTGGGCTTTGCCTTCCAAACTTTCACTTCCGGCACAGCTGTAGGTACCCAGTGACAGAGGGACACCTGTTTTCAGTATCTGCACTTCTGTCAAACTCTCATTAATTCGGGCTAAGGCAGATAATATACATTAAAGACTTAAGCCTGGGGAACAATTCTAGGAAGCTTTCAGCTCTCATGTCAGGAAGGAAAACAGCAGCTTTGTTGCTGCCTTGACATTGTCCTCTGTTCCAAGGCAGGGTGGTAGCCAGAAATGGCCCTCACCAAGTGCCACACGCCACCTCTCCGGGAAAAGCCACATTTCAGAGAAAGCAAAACTCAGATTATGCTCACATCCCACTCATACCCACATCCCCTGAGTTTGAAAAATACTTGAATAAGAAATCAAAGGTGAGTTTGAGTTTCTCATTTTCTTTTTCTGTTTGCTTGTTGTGAACATCTGAAGAAATTGCTCTGCTCAGAAGTGTTTCCAGGACTGACACCAGCACTGGTTTGCCTGGGTAAAACCACGCTTCATGAAGGGAGCAGTAGAGTCTGGGCAGTCACATCATAGCTTTTCCCAGCTGTGACAAACAAGAGGGCTACCATACTATGGCTCCTTGCCAGTAGCCACCTCTCACATCCTCCTGCCAGCAACAGAGGAAATGGCTGGTGGTGTCCTTGAAGAATTTTTCCCAGAACTCTTGGTATCTTCAGAGATTTTCTCCTTTCATTTCACACAAGGAACAAAACAAAACAAAACCAATCACAAACAAATGGGGGGAAAGTACAGTGGAGATAGAAAAGCATTGATAAAACAATTAGTAGAAGTGCTGCAACACCTCACCAGTACCTGGGACACAATACAGTCAGTTAACTGCATCCTCCCCTACTCAAAGGATGCACTTGCAAATGCACTATGACTGCTGTATCAGTGGCTTTACTCCATAAAGACGAGTTCCTGGGTGAGGAAATAAAAATATTTTCCAGATATATGTATTTGGAAACACCAGCACGCCAGTATCCTGGAAATAAAACTAGGCAGACTAAACCCTTTTAAATACATACCTTTTTTCCACATCCATCATGCATACAGCAATTGCTGGGTGAAAACCTTCGAGCCAGGCTAGCTGGGGAGCTGTAACAGGTCTCAGAAGGCCTCACCAGAAAGTACATATTAAACCTGCAACTTTTAAACCATGATAGTTGTTCAAAGTGGACACAGTCAACTTTTTCTGTGCTGTCTCTGTGCATTTCCTCATTCCTCTTGCCTACCACTAGCTTGTCTAAGTGGTCATCACATACATCTCCCCCTGCATCCTGATGCTCTTTACTATACCAGTGTCTCACTCAAATCCTTTATGGTATTTTGCTTGGGAGAACTGAGCAGAGAACTGGGCTGGACCAACAGCAAGGAACTCTGGAGTGACTGGGAACTCCCTGAGAGCAAAGCAAAGAGCAGGACAGACTCCCCAAGCGTGGTGCAGGTCCTACTGCCTGTGAGCAGGAGAGGGGGAGCGCTGCCCACCAGTGCCCACTGCGAGCTGGGGCCCTGCCAGGGCCGAGCTGCCTGCCAGGGGCTGCCAGCTGCGATGGGAGCAGCGTGAGCAGCAGGCACCAATCCCCACATCATCTCTGTGCTTCTGGGAGATGCCTGTGGCTGTCCAGAGACGCTCATCAGTGTCACAGACACGAACACCAGCCTAAGTTTCCGAGCACATGCCCCATTACACGCTGGTTCCAAGAGCTGTGGCTTGTGTGCTGAGGCTTTCAGGTTTCAACACTTCACATTCAAAAGCTGCCAGAGGAAAGATTTATTTCTCACTGGAAAAATGGGAAATTGCCACACTTAACTGAGCCTCTGGGGACAGCATGCCCTGTGCCCTCATGAGACACATACAAACCCTATAGCTTAGTTCTAGCCTCAAAGGGCAGCTTAAACTTCAATGCTTCCAAAATATCATTAAACTTTGCTGTTATAATCCAGAGACTCTTGTTTCACATATGATGACCAAACACCTTCTCAAATCTCAGCTACTTAAGCTCCTGCTCCACTTACTCTGCATCATACCCAGTCCTGCACATAACATGTGTTATACAATGTGCAACATGAATGCAAGAAACTGAAAAGTGGATGTTTAAAATAATGGAAACTAAAAGATTTAACTGCCATTCCTAACAGTAACATACAGAACCGGGAAAATGTAACAGAAAAAACCCCTTCTATATAATAAAAAAGGCCAGCAAAAATGGGTGTGGGATGAGTGCCCGCCAGCGCTCATGCCTCTTTTCCATCTCACACAACATCTCCTATTGGGACCGCAAGGATAATGGACCACCTCTCTTGATCTTCCCCACCTATTCACACAGCCTCTCATAGGACAGAGTCCTAGATATTAAGAAAATCAATTTTTCTGCACTGTAGAGTCCCACTGTGAGCACTTTAAAGGTAATTAATATTGTACACATTGAAATTACTCCAACAACCTTTTGTTCAATAACAATCAACTGTCATAATTTATGCTTAGTTCACTAATTACAAAAATCCACATTATTCTCATTGACTGAACACAATCACTTACAGACAGAAAAGATGAGGAGCAAAGTAAATTTATTTTCTGAAAACTGCACGAATTTTTCAGTTTCTCACACTGAACTATATTTTCTGTGTAATTTTCTTACTGCTAATTTTGTCAGTGTCTTAAGGCTACTACTTCACCTGGAAATTGTTCAAAACTCAAACCAAGGAGATGCAGAGCACATGCTGGCACAATTGGAGAAGTTAGGAAAACTCTGCCAGGACTGGAGTGCATTGCCAGGACCATCTGCAGGGCTCTGTGTGGACAGAGTGGTATAGTCCCTAGACTGCATTTCTCAGGTGAGCTCTGCCAGAGCTCACAGGGATGGCCAGAACAGCCAGGGTGCCACTTCACACCTCTTAGGGAGTAAAAAGTCAGGGCAGGTTTCTGACACACACCATTCCCCTGGAAGCTGTGTGTCTGCAGAGAACAGAGCATCATGCCCAGCAATGCACATATAACTCTGACACCAACCTTTTTCTAGTCCAGCTGCTGACAAATCTGACAACGGAAAAAAAAAATATTTGCCCTGAACTCCTAATTATTATAAAATTGCATGTCTTTATTTTTGCAGAACTAAGGTATTTTATTGCATTTAGCATGACCATTCAGATTTAGGAATAAAACACACACATCGAACCACGATGCAGACTTGACTGCAATACCTCTGCAGTTTACAACGTTCAATCTGAACACATGAACCACTTGAAAAACATTATTGCTGATGATGGAATAGCTCCATCTTCTGGAATAAAAGTTATTTTCTTGACAACGGTCTTTGTATTTCCAACATGGATCTATACGTAAAAATGTCTATTTCAAAACCCAACTTGGATATTTTTACTGATGGCAGATGAATCTTGGGTAGAAAATGAAAGAAATTTAGGACAATAATGTGATTTCTGATAAAATTTAGGAAGCACTAATTATTTCCTAATGTTGCTGAAAATACTGTTTAACATGCCCTACTAAAGACTGACCTTACTATTTCAGAAATAGCTTTAATCTGATTTTGAGAACAAGAATTTAAAACTCTTGCTTAAGACAAAACACTCAACACATATACTTAACTTTAATCTTCACATTAAAAGTTTGCAGTTTTACAAAAGTGTGTTTGTAGTTAAACACTGTTGTAATCAGGAAGCGACTGAAGCCCCTGCTGAAGTACCCAAAGGACTACAGAGGAGGGGCTGCAAGTGATTCTTATTGCTATTTATCAATACACCTGAAGTTATGTTTAAATGAAATATTTCAAAATTAATTTTATGTATGCAATTAGTAATGATTCCCATATGTAATATTTAACTTATGGTCAAGTCAGGTATTAAAAAAATTGGAGAGACCAGAACAAAACAATGATTACAAGTCCTGATTTCATCCATTTTTATGAATCATGGGCACATTCTATAGCTGCTGTTTGAAAAAAACAGGTGTTAAGGAACTAAGTTCTTATGTATTCACTCACAAAGGGAAAAGTGCATTGACGCTGTTAGTGGTCTACTCACTGGTGCAGAGTGGTATTTCTTGATTTCACAGGAAGGATAATGCCACCAGAAAGAAATGAAAAATTAAACATGTACATTTCCATCTGCACTTGAAATAGTGGTATATCTAAAATTAATACATACTCACAGACACACCAGAATAGCAGAAATTTTAAAAAACTTGCTTAACAAAACAAAGCAACTGAAGCTTTATTTATCTATATAGAAAGATGCATCCTTATGTGCATTCTTTTAAGCTAAGGAAAACGAGAAAGTCATGCAGCCCTTGCAAGAAATAAATCCTCAGGTGGCAATATATATACAGAGAAAGTGTCTCCTTTAGTAGATCATTCCTGTCAACAGATGATTAATGCCATTTAGGAGAGACTTAATCTTATGACTACTTTATAGTAGAATATTCTACTACATTTTTTTCAGTACAATAGTAAAACCATTGCTTGAACCACCATACTGTTTGCATCAGTTAAGTAAGAGCAAGTAACAGAACTTAAGCACTTAACGTGTATCTGGAAATCAGACTACTTATGCAAAGTAAGCACAAGGAAAGGATATAGAACAAATGAAAGGACTTTTCTTCAAGAAAAATTATCTTTTGACTTTCTGCAACTTCACATCTTATATGGCTTTTGAAAGGAGGCATTAAAAGGATTTTCCCACCCCTAGTCAAGTATTGACTGTATTTAAACACAGCAATGCAAGGACAAACAGAAGTTAAAAATTTAGCACACCATATTGCTTCATGTAATATGGCATAGAACCCCTTTTTCTAAGGCTACAAAGAACAAATTTACATTAATATGAGGTACCGGCATTTATGACTGGAAAAGTAAAGATGAAAAAGGATTATACAGCATTGTCATCAGACATTTTCTTTTTTTTTTTCTTTTTCTTTTTTTCTTTCTTTCTTTCTTTTTTGTTTTTTGAAGGAGCTTTTGGTTTCAGTTTTCTTTTTTACAAAATACATGTCTTGATGACCACATGCTCTAAGCTTATATTCATTTATTTTTATATATATATATTTTATTTGTAGGGGCAATTGAGAGAGAGTCACAAATAACGAAAGGACACTAAGGTTTTAATAAGGGCAACAAAAAAATGTTTTCACCAGAATAGATTCACATTACAGTACACCAATATCGACAGCATTCTCCTTTGTCTATTTTTGGTACATAAGATGGAATCTCTCTACATAACCTTATAAGGCTTCAGTAACTAAAAAGTAAAAAACCTATTAGTTTACAATTCATTTAAAAATTCTGAAAGACACAGCAAGTTCTCAACTTTAGTAGTGCTACCCATACACAACCATCCGGTTTAAGAAGCCATTAAAAGAGCCTCCTCTCAAGGGAGCTTCCAACAGCAGAGTTGTGCAACATGGATGTATCTTACTACAAGGGGAAAAAAAATTACACATGGCACATTCTCATTCATATTTTGCAATGTAAAAAGTTACAAACATACCTAATCAAATAAATAATAAAAAAAGAATCTGAAATGTGTTTGTTATGTATCCTAAAACCACTACGCAGAATAATGGAGACTTTCACTCACAAACTATTTACATGGTAATACCCAGGTGAGGGTACACACTGCTACAAAACTCATAAAACGAAGGGTAAACTTGAAATGTTTTCCATAGCAAAGGTCTAGCAGCATGACTATATCTAATGCTGTTTGTTTTCTTGACAGTTTCTGGAAGTTGGTTTTAGTCCATGTCTTCATCCAGTTCATAATTGTCTTTATCATAAATATCTTTTACTAAAAGAACCCGTACGAGCATGTTTTCCAAAGTGTTGCGGTCCAGGGAAGTGGCAGTGTACCAGATGGGGCTCTCTGCAGACACAGAGCACTCTGGCTGCAGATAGAACATGTCTGTCCTCTGATTCAGGTTCTGGGGGCTACAGGGAGGAAAACACAGGGAGTTAGAAACACAGCCTCACAGAATGTTAACAGTTCCAAAATCCTGCATAAACAAAACTCTAACTGTACCTAGTTAGAAAAAAGTTACCAAAAAAACCCCAAATGACCAAACCAAAAAGAATAATGTGCAGAAATGTGGCCTTGTTGATAGAAGGAGACGCGCCAGGTCTGCCCCAAGTCCAGCCAGTTCCACATCCTCAGACTCCCAGGTGTCTGGGACTGAGCAAGCACACAAGAGCCCACAGACTCTTCAAAAATCTGTGGATCCAGGACGTGCTAAACCAGGAAGTACTTTCCATGATTTGCAAAGAGGCCCAACACTGACGTCAGTAATTGCTCACACAATCGCTGGCTGACACGGCCACCTCTGAATGTAGACTCTGGGGCTCCCTTAAAAAGTCAAGGATGGTAGTTCTGAGATGCACAGAAATACAAGCAGCTAAAATCCCCCCTCCTCCTATTTTACTTAAAAGGCTGGTTGTTATAAATCTTAATCCCTTATTTCCTTACCCAGTATCCTATGGAGTTTGACCCAGCTCAGAAACATCCTCTAAGCCACTAGAGAAGACTCCTTTACAGAAATTCTAGAGGTTCATCCATTTAGGCAAGTCTCAGGAAATAATTTTCAATTCTGGATGTGCAAGTGCTCACTCAAGCTCTTTCTTTCACAAATACTGCAGACTTTAGGAGTCAACCCTATCTCATGTTTCTTCAGTAAAAAGAAGAATTTTTACCAGCTACCTTCCCAAACTGGCTGAAAGGATTTTGGGTGTTGCCCTTCACCTGCTGGGGTGATTGTTGGCTTGTTCTGCTCTCACATAAATCAGATTAAGGGGCAGATAAGAAGTAAAATATGGTTGTTTTAAACATTCTAATACTTTAAATATTTTAACCTCCTCCCTACTTTCTTGAAAAAATAGTGTTTTTATAGGAACAAGTAATCACAGAACCACAGAATCATTTAGGTAGGAAAAGACCTCTTGAGATCATCGAGTCCAACCAGTGGCTGAACACCCCCATGTCAACCAGACCATGACACTGAGTGCCACATCCAGTCTTTCCTTAAACACCTTCAGGGACAGTGACTCCACCACCTCCCAGGGCAGCCCATTCCAATGTCCAACCACCCTTTCTGCAAAGACATTCCTCCTCACGTCCAGCCTAAACCTCCCCTGGTGCAGCTTGAGACTGTACTGATACAGTGTTTCATATCTGTGAATGAAAGCAGCCGGAAATTTGAGATGCAGCTGTTTGCTGGTTGCCAACTATATTTCAAACAGCTGGAATTACTTAAATTTTACAATAGCTTTTACAGTGTTAAGTGTTTCATTAACATTATTTCAACAAAGACACAAAGTAAATGTTACTAGAAGCAGAGTCAGGAGAAGCAACCTGCTGCTTTAGTTAACAATGGTGACCAGCACCTGCAAGACAGCATGGCTCGAAACCACACCACAAATGATGATCCAAATGGGTGCATTTTTTACCCCAAAGCTGAGATGTTCCTCAAGAAAAAAAAAAAATATGTGGTGTCTCCCCTAGTGATTGTGTAACTCAGTTCAAAAATCCCACTTCAACTTTTTAATGACAAATCCTCTCCAAACCATGACAGTAGACGGAGTGAAGGCAAAACTCCCCTGCAACAATCAGAATTAACTGAGTTTATGAATAACAGGTTGGTTGCATTAACACAGCACAAGCTACCCTTGCTCCTCTCTGTAACATCACATACTTGTACTTCTGCTGGCACTGTATGTAAACTTTTTTTTCACCTTTAAGACTAGGATGCTGTTTAGCAACACATTAATTTATTGCGTTGCATATACAAGGTGATTTTATGTCTTTGGTATCACTTGCCCACATTTCCCTTAAGAGTTACATAAAATCTACATTAAAATCATTCACCTGAATAGCTGCTACAATTAAGGAAAAGTACTTTCCAAGAAATCCCATTTTCAAGCTTACAAAACACTTAGCTACTAAATTAACTTCTTTAAGAGTTGCCTGAGACTTTTTTTTAATGTATTCTTTTCTTCTTCCTTCCTGCACAATTAATTGTGCAGACTGGAAAGAAACATGCTATTTCTAAATACTGGGTTATCGCCAGAAGTAGTTTTTCTACTCTTTTAAACATACTTGCACACTATGCATCTCAAAAGCATCCACATTTCAGATGCCTCATAACTTGCCAATCCATTGTCTCAATCCAATTCTTACTGAGGAGATGGGGACCTCACAAACAAAACCCTTGGCAGCAAAACCTACCAGACCCCTCACTGGCAATTCTCTGCAGAGATCCTTGATGTTCCCAGGTAAGAAAATTGAATAGTATTGTCATTTCCAGATGGAGCCCTTGACAACTAACACAAAGTACTCCACTGCTTCCACACCTTCTGCACATCTTGTTCAGATATAGAACTGGAGATTTCAATACTTCCATTTAGGTATTTTTCAGAAGATCTCAACCCATTCCCTTTGCATGAGCACATTTCATGTAGCATCTCAACAGTTCCGTTCTGTACCTGGTTTACTCTAGACCCTTCCTCTATGACCCCATTTCATACTTACCTTTTAGACAGATAGCACTCAAACATTTTCACAGGACATCTAGCTGGATCAGACGTGTTTTCAATTTGTTCAAATACTGGTACATCATCTTCATGTTTCCTTTTCCCAGTAGTAATTTTATCTTTAAGAAGAAAATCAACAACATCTAAGCTGTAACTTGCAGTTATTTCACATTTTTCAGTAAAGTGTGGGCAGCCCACCACGTACTGCAAGGCTATCACCTCAACTGTGCAAATCTGCCAACTGGAAATGCCACCCACAGCCACAGCAAAGTCACAGCATTCCACATGGAGACCATGGGCTCAAATTAACGTAGAGACCCTGCAGTCCTCATGGACCACATGCTCCAATGAGAGATATGGGAGCTGAGAGCTGCTAAACTTTATGCAAAGGCAGAGCTCTGGCTCCTGGTCAGCTGCCCAGATGTCCCTCAGAGCAGTGCAATGTGGATGCTCCAGCAATACTAATTTAACTAATTAATTTGAACTGCCATAGTACCTTCACTATCAGCTCTGCACAGGGAAGACACTTGATATCGAAGACAAGCTTTGCTTTCCATTGTTAGAGGATTTTTCTTCCACTGTCTAAAAACAGTGCCAAAAGAAAGTCTTAAGTGCTGCTCCACTGTTTTCAGGCCAAAGTATTTAGTGTTAAAGTAGAACAGAGTATTCAAAAGAGCAACAGGTGAATGCGATCCTAGCTGTTTAATCCTCCAAAGGTAATCTTCTTCAACCCGAGAGAATATTGACCCTTGAAAAAAAAGCATATTGGAGAAAATACAATGGATTAGCCCACATATTGTTGAGGTGCAAAAAAATCAAGATTCTTTTTACTGTGAAATGTAACAAAATGCTCATGACAGAAGCCTCTGATGAACATATTTAATTATATGTCCACACCCCCAAGCCCATCTCTTAAAACACAGACACTCACTGAGACAGTGGTTTCAATGGGAAATATCAGTACAGGCAACTTCACAGGGAACACATCTCTGTTTACTTACAACAGCATTGTAGATCTCTTATGCTATTTCATAAAAATGAATGTTCAAGGGAGTAATCTTAACTCCCTCATAAAAAGCGTACTTTTGAGTTAATTTTATTCTGCTTAGGTAATGCCTCCAAATAGTGTACCTTCTTCTTTCTTATTATTCATGGATATCTCACTTGGAAAGCACTCCTGGACCATAACAGGGTACAGGGAGGGCCCAACACAGAGGCTTTCCAGGGCTGTACTGAGAGAAGCCAATATTGAGGAGAGAGAGGGAAGGGTCTGGCAAGGACAAGCCCTCACTCAAGAGAGGATTGTGAGAAAGGTGGAAGCTGATTCTGCAGTTCAGCACCAACATTGATCTGCTGGGGAAGATTTGCTTTTTCCATGAACTGATGATCCTCCTGAATCAGAAGACCCACAGCAGAGTCCTCCTAATCCAGCTGTGAAAGGTTAAAATACATCACTTCTTAGCCCTACCCACATATAGCCCAGTGCCTGCCTGCCTGCCTGATTCCATCTAGGAAAAAAATGGGCAAAAAAATAAATTCAGCTTAGGTAAATATCCATAGGTCAAAGAGCTTATTCTAACTTTCTCTCCTAAAAATGAATAGTCCATTTTAATAGTCAGTGGCAAAACCAACTATTGTAGCCTGGCTTATCCAGAAACAAAACAATAAAAACAGGTACAGTCTTAAATGAAATCTCAGATGACATCTTTATCATTCTCCATCAACTACTATTGCAATGCATAAAATGTTCATATATATATGTGTGTGTGTGTGTGCTTAAGAATACAGAACTATTAAGAGATGAAAAACATACATGACCAAAAAGAAACTTACCATCTGGAAGTATGCTTGGTTGCCAACTTCGAAGGATTTTATTTAATTCCTGTTCAAATGTCTGGTAGATTGGATCAATAAATATGTTGTCTTTTCGATTACTTCCATACAAATACTACAGAAAAGAGAGAGACACGGTATTTACAATTCCAGATTAGAACAACTCCCATGCTACAGGGTTCTTTGTTTTATAAATGTGCAAGCATTGCACTGAAAAACAGTATCTAAAAATAAAGCTATGCCACTTTTCCAATATCTAACAGGTAAAAGTTACTTCCAATATAATAGTATGTTGTTAATTTTTAACTGGATATGAATCATAGTTTAATAACAATTACTATTTTTCTCTAAGATTTCCTGAGTGCAACATTGTGTCAGTGAATGGTGTGTCATTAAAAAAGCCCAAACCATAAATAACTAATTTATCTTTTCCTCCACCTACGGCTTCAAAGAAAAAAACCCCACAAGTCTACATTTAGTGAGAGTCTGCCATTTTAAATGTGAACTCTACACAGTGACAGAAACATCTTCAACACAAAAGTGAGAGCAAAAAAACCCCATATATTTGTAGTAGTGATATACAGCAGTGCAAGGAAAGTGACAGGATGGTGCAAGGCGCCTGCCTATTCTGCAGTCTAATTATCTTAACCCTCTTGACCTTACAGACAGAAATTCTTTTGAACCTTTACCAAGAAATAATGGCTGAGGACTAGTATTTGACATTATCCTCTCTGGAGACATTTCTAAGAAAGGGAGGATTGGCTTCTTAGATTTCCCACTTTAGTGTTATCTTTGCATGAATATGCCTGTTGTTACTGAATACAATAAAAGTGACAGACAAAAAATATATTCACTTCTGAAAATGGCATCTATGTCTGTACCCACACTTGAAATAACATTAAACACAGCACTCATTTATATTAGGTTGTCATGGTTCAGCATATCTTGGCTTCCTTATCTTTTAATTTAGTTTTATAATAAGGAAAAATGAATGAATACACTTCCTGGCAGTTTCCAACAACATCTTTATTTAGGTAACTATTTTATATGATACGTCTAACCAATTATTCAAAGCACAATATTCCCCAAATGTGCTTATTTCTACATATACCAGTTTTGATCTTATAAAGCAATTCTAAACCAGATAATACAGCTTACTATAAGCTTCATGAGGTTCGCCCCTCTGTTCCCTGGCACATTTTTCCTCCATGTATTTTTCTTTTTCTCTGGTTCGCATTAAACACCCACACTGAATGCTGGCACTGAAAATGAAGTAAGACTGAAAACCAGTTCAAAACCAATTCACACACAAGTGTGTGAGAACTCAACGAAAAATGCTTCTGTTTCCTGGTTCAGAATAAGTGTTTGGCTAAACCCTGACAGCCCCAGTAGCAGTCTGAAGCTCCCTGGACCACTCATACCGCAGAGTCTACAGAAGGACGGTGTCGTGTAGCAGGGAAGGCTCCAACATATCACCCAAACCTGCAAACCTTCATTCCCACACCCCAATGCTGAGCTCTGCTGCTCTACAAACTCTAAGGGGCCAGGATCAGCACAAGCCATTCCCACCTGAGAAGAGCTCTACTGCAACAGCAGCACATGGGAAGGCACTGGACACGCCTCTGAATCCCACAGAGGAGAACGGGCTGGATCGCTGCCCACAGCACCTTCAGACAAACATCTGCCAAGCTCCATCAGCCTGAACTTTGTCTAAACATCCTTAATACCAGAAACAGAATAAAAACCTCCAACCCTCAAATCCCAGTCTATACTGGGACAAAGAATGAAGGCCATGATGCAACAGAGGAGCACAGCAGGCTAACACCTTCTTTTAGGTGAACCCTCTTCACTGGATGCTTGCCTGACCATGCAGCAACCTTTACTTCTAAATGTGATATTTTTCAGGATCACTGCTCCAGAGTTATCAAAGCCATTATTGAACCACTTCTGTCTGAAAGCAGAACAATTTCAGCTGCAAATGAACCTAAACCGAGAAACTGCTTTATCTAACTTAGGGGCCAGTTTCCTGGAACAGATTTTACCATGCTTCCTTTAAGAAAAATGTATTTTTCACAATAAAAAACATGAAAAACCCAAACAACTTAGGACTTGAAGACTCCTGAGCATTTTTCCTGTGCTCAGTCCACATTACACCCATGAGGAAAAGCTCCAAACTGAGTGTGTATTTAGCCACAATGACTGCAGTAATTCTGGTGCAGGGGGAAAGTACTTTCTTACTAGCCTATGGTTCCTACATTCTCTTCCTTTGAAGAGATACTTACTCTAAGTTAGCAAAATATTGATGATCTTTGGCACAACTTTATCCTTAAATGGCACCACTTAATCTCCTCTGATCCCCTTCAGAGTTCAACAAAGCCAATCCCTTTGATGCAGCAGCAGACAATTTATTCTCCTTCAGGGGTACCCACGTCAGGGTTGTCAGACAGAAAGGACTAAGTAAATTCTAGAAGGCAATGGAGCTTTAATTGTACATTGTGACAACTACATGGCATTTAGTGTATCACTAGCTTGTTTAAACATGTTTCTTCAGATGGGTAACACACACCCCAATAGGTACAATTTGCCATTAGCACAAAGATGATGGTTGCAGCCTTTCGCAGCTCCCATGTTTCTGTCCCTCACTTGCTGCCTGCCTGCCTTTGTGAAACGCAAACTCATCAGGGCAGTGCACATCTTCCTACCAGTCTGAACAGCAGTGGCACAATGTGGCCAACAAATCAGAGCTGTTAACATCACCTGAATTAAATAGTGGGCACTAAGTATAAGCAGTAATTACAGCAAAGTGACTCCACTAATGTTCCAGCATTGTGTATGTGTATTTGGGCTCAAGATAATTGTGTTGTGCCATACAAACTATGGTTCTGAAGAGCTGAAAAAAGGAACCTTTATACATAACTAGCTGTCATAACTGACAAAACAATGTCAAAGGCACAAAGAGAAAGGTAAAAAAAAATTATTCTAATTCATTTTTAAAAACACACACATCACTCTGTGTATTGTTTATTACCTTAACATAAGTATTTTCAATTCAACAGAAAGGTACAGACAGACAGTGTATCATGCACGTGCAGAAGCAGAAAGCTCACTGAATTTCAAACACGCCTTGTAGCAATATTGACTAAAATGAACGTTCGCTTCTCAAATTTCAGCCATGAGGCAAAGCTATCAACTAGCTCTTGAATTCTGCATGCTTGCAACACAGAAAAAGTAGTGGAGATACTATTTATTCTAAAAATATTTCCATTAAAAAATGTATTACTTGACTCAAGTCCTCTGCCTCAAGTACGGAACAGCTGACGTAGGATTACAAACCCCGTGAGCAGTTTGCTTTCCACATCATTCGCATTTTTTATTGCCTTTTATCTTCAATGACATTTTCTGTGCTCTCAGCTCTGAACACTGCTTATTTTATCTATGTTTTGCCTAATGTACCAAAATTAAGACATCCCTCTCTGCTTAAAAGATAACCTGTGAAACAGCTTTTCTAATTATCTAGTGATATGTTACTGCCTTCACATCTAACCTGGCTCTCTCCCGTCTTACTGTGTCAGACAGTCAATATAGCAGAGTTTCCTGCACTCTATCCTGACTGTCCACAGTCCACAATACTCAGGAAATTAGACCCTCCAAAAAACCACTTAAATTAGGTTGTTTCCTCTATATGCTAAGTAACTAAATTAGTAAAATGCTTAGAGATCATGCCTTGTTTCACTCTGTTTACAGTGGACATCTTTAGCAAACAAAATTAAGCACAGCATTTCAAATGAGTATGTAATTTTTGACTCTTAATTACTTGCTTTAGCCCAGCAAGAAGCTTAAAATTACTACAATATACCACTTTGTACTTGAGGTTTCAGGGTGGGTCTGCAAACTTATTTCCTATTCAGACAGCTTTCTAAAATGTGATTACACAGCAGCCTGATAATAGCTGTATATTAAGAGTAACTCCTAGCCAATAAATCCATGTTATCTCCATTCTTCTACTGAAATGGGTTACAGTCAAATCAGCAGCTCCATTTCCCATCTCTACAGCCTCTACTAACCTCCTGAATCCCAAGACACAGATAATAGATGCTGTCAGGTGCATAGTTCTCTCCATTTGGCCTTCGAATTTCATTGACAAAATGTGTCAACCCATAGTTTAACTCAGCTGAAGTATGTGATAATAGATCTTCCTTTAATTTCACAGACTTTACTGCAAAATAGAGAAAAAATGCTACATTACACAACAGAATTATCATACAGTGAAGATGGGATGGGGTATTTTTTGACTGGAAAGTGGGAAACTGGCTTGATGTCCTCTCCATTAACCAATGAACAGGACTAAAATGTACTAAGTAGTTCAAATGTTAGGTCTGTATTAAATAAGGAAGGTTCCCAGAGTATAGTCTAGCTAACCAAATGCAGTAACACCTCCTAACAAATGTACTGTCATGCACAGCTGAGGATGACACGGAAGCAGCCCAAGATGCTGAAGTGAAGACAGTGGTGTGGAGGGGCACCTTCAGGGGAAACAGCAGTTTCCAAAGATCCAAGAGCATAACACAAGGGTGCTGAGATGCAGGTGGGAGCTGAAGAACAGCAAGAGTAGCAACAATTCCCCTTTTCCCCTCACAGTATGAATGTACACAGAGAGGAGAGCTGCAGAAAGAGCAGCAAGGCTCCACGGGATCGAAAGCCACCTCATGACAGAGCTCCACAGCCAGGTAGTGCCAGCCTCAGATGAAGATCTCTTTCCAGGACAAAGAATAGGAGGATGTCCCTCCCTTGCAATTTAGAAGCCCAGAAATGGCACGAACTCTGAAGTCAGTTATAATATAAGGAAGAATAGGATGCAAACAAAATAACCCAAATGATCACAGACAATCAGAGGAGCCAGGAAGGTGCTGTCCTAGCTTGCATGAGGAGTGTGAGACTCAGCATTTTGAAGCAAACAGGGAAAACTAGAAAAAAAAAAGTTTGGCAACTCTGTGGTAAAATAATCTCAGTCACGGTGGGAACATTAGGGACGTGAGAAAAGTTCTATCAAAAATTCCAGCTGAGAACCACACGAGTACAGCAATTCCCCCTACCAGACAGGAATGTGGGTGCCAGACTCTTGGAAATACTTACTTGATTTCAGTTCCTCTAATTCTGGAAGCTCTTCATCTAAGTGCCGTGACTTGACCCAGTGCTTCCAGGCGTTCACCCCGTAGGCATACTTGAAGGGAAAGCTGCACTCGGAGTTCTCCGAGCTGTCGTCGTGCGCCTGGTACTCCGACACCGCCTTCCTCTTCACACCCTGTCACAGGGACACACAGCAAGGCCCACTGCTTCTTAGAAAGCTTTCTTAGAAGTTGGCTGGTGTTTCTAAAGCTGCAATTATCTATTGCAGTAATTGGAACAAAACCATTTCAGCCTTGTGCCACACACGGGAAGCTATTTCTTGGTAGCGTCCCTCTAAATAAAATAATGTGGCTAATTTATATGCGATGTCTAAACTAAGATTGACTAAAAATAAAATCTGGGAAAATTACAAGCAAATAGAAAGATTTTTTAAAAATTCTTTTATATAGGAAATGGCTATGGCTCCCATTACAAACCACGGTAATGCCACCATTCTTCCATGTTATTATCAAATTAAACCAAGACAGCTTTGTTCAAAGTAGAAGGCAGAAATGCAATGCTGAGAGTACAGTAGGTATATACACCCTGGCACATTACATCAAGAGTTCTACCACTGTGAAGCAAAAATGGGACCAGAATTTACAAACCACACTCCTACTAAATCCAACAGTTATCTGCCACAGACATACCGCTGAAATAATTTTATTATTTGAAATGTATCAATTTACATCACTAGGTATGAATAGCCAGTGACGTTGTAGATCAGTATCAGAACCGGAAAAAAAAAGGTATATTTATGCCCACGTACATTTTGTGGGGTTTTTTTGATATTTTTAATAGCATGACAAAATCACCTTCTTTTTGGACCGAGGCCTTGGCTGTTCCTCGTATTCTTCACCAAAAACAGGAGGTAACAAGAACTCATTTTCTGTATCAAGCTCCTCAGTTGCTGAAAATACATTAACAGAAACTTATTTCTAAACATCTTTTAAACTATACTGCTTAAAAAAATCCCCAATTAACTATATCAGTGTGCATTAACATAAGGTGTCCACAAAGGCACACATATAACCAACGACTGGATTTTGATAAGAGGAAACAAACTATTCTTATATTCAAAGTAAGACAAAGCTGTCAAAGTGTTTATTTCTAAGTAAATTGTAGAGAACACAATGCTCAATATTTCAAGTATTATCTTAAGTCACTAAGGCAACATTTCTTACTGTAGACTCTTACATAATGTTTCCTGCCAAAGCTCTCTTTGGTATCAAGAATTTTAAGTTATGGTGAGAATGAGTAGCTATGACCAGAAAAAATACAAATTAACTTAGTACATGCACTTTTGTTCATGTATTTAGATTATTTCTATTCGTGCTCTATATTTGATATAGCACATTATACTTGGTTAAAAACATTAAGAATCAGAAGACAAACTCCTTCAGAGAAAACTGGTTTAATCTACATTTATACAAGCGGTGAAGGTCTAGCTCATGATGGATATTACAGTTAAGTTTAGCAAGCAGATTTATGATAATGTGTCAAAATACTATTTACTTAACATTTCAGGGGTAGGACTGAGGACTCTATTTCAGGCAACACTGAGGAATGAGACAACATACAAATGAATGTGCAAGTCACACTTTCATTTACTTTATTGAAGATGGTTCATCCCTCATGCAGCCATCAAACAATGTCTTCACTAAAAACTGAATGCTCTTCTGATAATCTGGTTTCACCACCTTATTTCTCATGACACCTTTCCAGTTGGTGTAGATAAAATAGCACTTACATGCAGAGATTTAAGAACCCTGCCCCAGACTCAAAAGCAGTCCTCCTCCTGCTACCACAAAGAATCTTATCTCAGAAGCACTTCAGTGTAATCAACGCCTCTTACAGACTGCTGTTACTTACTATTCCACTTATTTCTTTTCTTCGATGGTTTTCCTTACTCATGTACACAGCCTCACTTATAAAGAGGGTTTAAAATCCAGTATGCATCTGACTAGTAAACTTGCTAAGGTTAAGGTCAGACCGACCCCCAGGCTTTCTCTTTAAATTAGACATAGAGAAAACTGAGAAATCCAGTCTGGCCATCTACTGTGGCTATCCACAGCACAGTACAAAAGGAGCCTGTCAGCATCAGATACAGAACCTCCCCAGGTGAGGTATGATGGTCGTGTGTCCAAGAGAAGCTATGTCAAGAGGGACAGTAACTACAGCCAGAAGTTTTCTTGGATCTTGGACTGATTAGGATACGGCTTAAGGAAACAGACACTGTTCCTTGCATGCTGTAATGTGGTAGAAATTGTACTATATAACATTCAGAGTTTTTTCCAAGAAAGGTTTCAAAGTAGTGATTTTCCTGCTAATTCAAATAATGCTACCTTTTAAAATGCAGATATGGACATGAACAAGATACTAAAAGATAACACAAGTGATGTTCAGCATGCCAATTTCAAATTTTCTAACAAACTTGAGTGGGAAATTAACCCTTCAGTCATTTCTGCCCTAAACCATGGAAATACCCAATGACTGAAGAATGCGTTCATTATGTTATCCATGACGTATGTCATCTGAGTCCCTGAGCCTTCAAAATGGCTTTCCTAAACCCATGTTCAAACCAAATGATGCAGCTGAATTCTTTGGGAAAGGTTAACTTCCCCTTTTCTTTGCACTGTTTCAAACACTGTATTTATAAAGATGGAAGAACTAATTCAGAAGTCCCCCATCCTACAAGGCATGGCAAAGTTTTACCTAACACTCAGTCAATAGGAACCTGCAATCAAATAAAGCTCCTCTGAAAGGATGATTAAACAAGGTACAATGGTTGTCCACAGTGCCACAGTATTTATTAAATTCACAGAAAAATTACCTCTTGGAAAGTCTATTTCAATATCAAGGTCTGGCTCATAAGGAACATCAGGCAAGCTTGTCCGTGACTCTGTTTCTGAGTTTTGTAGATTTGACTCAACTATCACACCTGTTTAAAGAAAAGGAAAAACTCTCATTATTTTAACCAACACGTGGATTAGCCAAACACTGCACATTTGTAACTTAAGAAGCTGAGTTGTTCTAAAGCTGCTTGTTGTGCTCATTGCCATCCTACATTTTGTTGTTCTTGGGATCTCAGATTTACTTCTCAATCTGATTTCCTTCAAACACAGAAGATACCTACTACCACAATTTCCTTCTTCATTAATGCGAGTCAGCAAAGCACATTAATGTGCTTTGCTGGTGAATCTGGATCATATTAACGAATCCCAGAACTCAAACAAGCTTGACAAATCTATTTATTTTCCTATCTGACTCTGTCACAACAAAATAGACTTTTAAGTCTGCTTTTGTAGGATTTGTTTCTCAAATAAGGCATGCAGACAGGGAGAAACAAAGCTTGACCTCTCTCCAGCTAGTGGCAAACACAGATTTCTCCAAATTCAGTCCTCTGCACATGAGAAAGCTCTGATCCCATACCTCTGCTCATTTACTTAGCTGTACTTCACAAAAGAGAGCAAAGAACTGCAAATGACAACCCTGCAGCGCTACCAGAAATGAGCAGTTTTAGTAGGAAAATGGCAGTAGCTTGGAAAGCAATAAACCTCCTGGGACTGCAGCTCCCCTGGCCTCCTATGTACCAGGCACAAAGCATAAGTTCATGTAACTTGTCAACATCCTTTTAGAAATCTGTTGAAAGAGCTTGGAAAAAAACCCTCAAAATTTCACGAGGGAAATTTTCCTGAAAAGATACAGAAGAGACTTGAGGATTTGGGCAGGCAGAGCCAGGAAGGAAGAGCAAGGAGACATGTGCACTGAGAAAATATAATTACAGTATACGTGGGACTTTTTGACCTTCAGATATAAACTTTTATTATGAGAATAACGTGTTGATTGTTGCTCAGTAGTGCTTACTCTAAATCATGTACTTTACAGTTTCCCATGCTTCACCAGAGAGCAGAGGCACAAGAAGCTGAGGGAGCATGTCCAGAACATCTGAGCTGAAGAGTCCAAAGGGATATCCCATATCACACAATGTCATGTTCAGTTATATAAACTGGGGGAAGTCAGCTGGAAACCACTGATCGCTGCTCAGGGACAGGCTGGGCATTGGTCAGTGGATGGTGAGCAACTGTATTGTGCATCACTTAGTCTTCCTGTGTTTTATTCTTCTCTCTCCCCCCTTTTCACTGTATTTATTAGTATTAGTAGTATTATATTTTATTTTGTTTCAGTTATTATTTGTTCTTGACTCACAAGGTTTACTTTTTATCTGAGTCCCTTCCCCACCAGGTGTGAGTGGAGTAAGCAAGTGGCTGTGTGGTACTTAGTTGCCATCTGAGGTTAAATCACAATGCAACTTAATATAAGACCTCATAGACAGCAATGTGGTACTCAAAAATTCCCTAAAATAAAAGCCAAACCCAAACCTTCTTTTCACACACATCCCCCAGCATTCCAAACAGTCAAAAACCCATCAGAAAACTCACTGGCCACATCAGAAGCTTCAGCTTTTCCAACATGTTCAGGTACCACCCCTGACAAGTTCAGTAGCTCAGTTTCCAGAGGATCTGAGGGCACTTTCCCCCTCAGCTCTTCTATTGCTGCAAGGATTTTCTCAGTGCTATCCAGAGTAGTGGGCAAAAAAACTGGAACTGGCACCTGTGCAGACAGGGAGACAGACATAATTAGAAAACAAAGCAACAAACACACAAAAAAATTCTATACTCCTCTTCTGAAAGACAGAGTTAATGCAGATTAGAAACAAATCACTCCAGTGTGAGTTAACAAAAAATACTGACAGGTTAAAAACCCAATATAAAGGAGCTAAGAACAGAAGAGAAAGCAAGAAAGGGCATAGGAAAAAAAAAAGACAAAGAAAGAATGGAAGGGTCTTTGGAACTTCAAACCTGTCTGATATAACCTTAAACTAACAGTTTAGACAAATCATTATCTTGTTTTAGTGGCTTGTTTGTGAAACACGGAATTTTAGGAAATCAGGGGGTTTTCCACCATTTGAATGAGATTAGGTACATAAGTGATAACAAACCAAACTTAAGAATTATTTTCTTTTGCTGGCACAAGGCTCATGTTTTGGGGTTTTTTCCTTTGCTTTTCTCCTTACTGTTTATCCCACTCTGCCATCCCTCCCCAACACAGCCTTTCCAGCTTCCTTATTACCAGAACAAATCTTGCTGTTTAAGGCTTATTGAGAGTATTCAGCAAACACAAAGGTATCACTCAGAACTGTTCCTAGAGAGTTCAGCAGCACAAGATTTTCACATTAGAAGCAGGCAGGCAGGTCCTAAAGAAGAGTCAGGGAATTAAGTGCCTCTGTCAGATTCTAATGCATTTTCAATAAATAGTGCTGCAGCACCCTGGGATCCTTTAGATGGACCAGAAGGAGAACAGCCAGCAACACAAGGTGGTCCCACACATGACTGTGAATGGTTGCCAACTTTGAAATGAAGCTGAAGCCTCACTTACAGGAACAGGAAGCGTTGTAGGAACAGGAACATTTTGACTGTACATGTTCACAGGCACCGGGACGTAGACAGGTACAGGAATAGGCACTGGGACAAACTCTTTTTTCCAATCATCTTCTATTAAAAGAAAAAGAAAAAAGGCAAATACTGCCAGGTATTTAAATACATTTTACACCTGCCATTTAGTGAAAAAAAAAACCCAACAAAATATTTGCAATATGTTCAAAGACAGTAATAGTTAAGAAAAAGCTGCAATGAAGAAATTAGTAGTTCTAGCAGAATTCAGGAGTTACCTGTCTGACAAGATTTTGTTTGCATATGAGGTTTACAGTACGTGGCTTTAGTCATTGTCAAAGGCTTGCAAAGAACTGCCTTGTTCTTCATTTCTCTGTTAGGTGTTGGAGAAGGTGGTGGTGCTGAGCCCTGCAGACAAGCAAGTAAGAGAAGGTGCTGTTGTAGCACACTGATTCCAACACAAAGTTCTTGACAAAATGTATCAGTTGATACTTTTCATATACGAGATACTGAAGGGGAAGCTCAAAGAAGCACAACTCAACAGCACCAATGCCTATTCTGTAATTGCAAGCTATTCTACATTCCTAGTGTTGAGCTGCCACTGCCAGGAACAAAACATTAGATGTATTTTACTCAGTCAGGGCTAGCACTAGGAGTAACAACTTCTGGCTCATTTTACTTTTTTTTTTTTTTTTTAATTTAAGATACTCTAAAGGTTTTTTTTTTCAGATTGTTAAGTGAAAGTGCTATTCAAGAAATCTTATAATATACAAAATAATTTTAGCCATAAAAAGAACTCACTATGAGCAGCATAACAAACTTTTGGCTCAAGGTCTAATGTTCTTGAATTATGCCATAGTCCCAGGATTACTTTGGGAAAAAAAAAAAGTATTTCTGAATAAAAATTACCTGAACAATTTTTTAGTACCTAAAGTATGAACTTTGAGCTCCCCCTGCTGGCTCTACCATAGTGACAACAAATACCTGGGAACATCCCATAATGTTGAAACTGTCTCCTTACAGTCAGGAGGTAAAAAACTCTCTTGGTTCCAGACATGGTTTTTGTACCCTAGTACTTGCTATAGAACCTGATTTGAGAAACAAACTCTCAGTTTGATTTGGTCATGTGTAGGAAGACTAGCCTCAAATGTTCTTTTAGATATGGAAACTTCAGTCCCAAGAACAGCAAATATGCCCTAACAGGTGTACACTTTCTAAAATATATTAAAAATACTGTATCACACACAGCTTTCACAGAATCTTTAAAAATTTAGGGACTGAATTAACATAATTGAATATAAAATACTAAAAGTTTTTAACATGACAGCTTAGCTCATCTGATGTCTCTACTTACCTAAGTAATTTTATTTTCTGTGTTTTTCATAAATATATTTATACTGCTATCAAAAAGCTTTGCTTAAATCTAAGACTTCTCTTTAATGCCTATTTGCATTTAAAAGGCAAGTCAGTTCTGAGACCTTCCAAGTGACAAACAAATCCAAACAAAACTAAGTTTCAAACAAAATACATTAAGCTAACTGAAAACAATATTAATAATAGTATTTTTGACAAGATGAGAAAAACTGAAACTCAGAATGAAGGCTGCTGCTCCAGTGATGATCCCCTCCCTTCCAGACAGTGATCCTGCACAAGGTTATGCTTCCCTACTCTGTCACCTGTAGCAAAGACAATGAGACCATGAGCACCTAGAGAATTCTGCTGTTGAAAGGATAAAATTTAAGATCTGAAGACTTATTTTCAACCTTTTAAAGCTGAGCTACAACCTTAGTATTCTAATTGGCCACTGAAACTCTCTTCCCTTTCTACATTCCATAAATATACCTAATAGACTAAACATGTGAATAAGATGCAGAGTTTGTTGATTAACTTTTAAGCAACATTTATATGCACCATAAATGTAAAACACGCGGTTGATCATTTAGTTTCCCAGAAGTCATTGAAAAGGAAGCATGAACATTTAAATTTTTTATTTCAACTATGGATTTGAAAAAGACTAAAAAAATTTTCAAGTTTAGCTTAGTATCATTCAAAGAGATTAATCTTTGGTTTTTTAGTAGCATCCCTGTAAGTCACCAGGATCTCACATTTTAAATATACCTAATTATGTTTTTTATATATATATAGAGAGAGAGAGAGATAGACACAGAGATAGATACATGAGTGTGTTAAATATATAAGTACTTACTGTTATTTTTGTCCGGGGGGTTTGACAGCCCTGGTCTAAAATTACAAGGAAACATTTTTAGAATTTGTTTCACTTTTTTTGAAAATCAAAGCAAATTTCAGTAAGCAACTCAAGACAACATCTATCATCAATATAAAAGTAAATCAAGAGAACTCCTCAGTACCATACTGCAGGTGAGAACTGCACGCAAAACTTTTCCTTTATAGGCATCTCCCTACTCCAGTATTAGAGCCTTACACAAAGGCAAACATTAAATCAATGCTCTAGCCAGATGTGAATACAGCCTCTTTCAGAAAAGTAAATACCAAATTGTTCAAGTATGAAAATGGCCATACAAAGAAGCTGAGTTGCCATAATTGCACTAATTTAAAAGCTGATTTATTTGAACTTTGCCTGACTTGTCATTTAAACCACACAAACATGCATTCAGTGCCCATCAGCAAATTTGCACGGTACCTATTGCCAACAGAAAGGAAAAAACCCACAACGTATTGCCCTTATCTTGATACTTTCATTCTATTCTCATTTCATTTCCATTTCACTTATTTCTTTTCATTCCATTTAATCGATTTCTTTTTTTTTTCATTCCTAGTCCATTTATCTGGTCTCCGTGACCAAAAGGCATTTTCAGAAGTGTTTCTACAGAGCAAGTAATGACCAACAGGAGCACAATGCAAAAGGAAAACATTTCCTGTTCCCACGATGATACAGCACTAAAATGACACTTCACCCAGAGCAGCTCGATGCCGCCTCTGACGATAACACAGAAAAGGATCATCTCTATCGCAGTTTATTACAGCAAATAAACAACCCATGCAGCTTTCCAGTTTTCCTGTAAAGGCAGCAGGTGGTTTGCCATTTCTGAGCCACCTACCATAGTGCAGGTTCTCGGGTCCTTTCTGCGTGGCCAGGTTGGGCTCGTTCTGCTGGCAGTAGAAGCGGAGCAGGCAGTGCTGATCGCAGAAGTGCTTCATCTCGCCGCGCCACTGCACCTTCTCTTTCAGGGCTCCTTGGGACTTACAACAGTCACACCGCACAGCCTTAATGCAAAGGAACATTTTGGATGTTTTTAAACAGGCCTTGCAAAGAAATTATTGCTACATTTTAAAAGGCTACATTTCTAAGAGTACTGAGAATTCATTACCACTACACAGTTAAGTCTACCTTCTTTTTCAACTGTTTGCTGGGGGTTAACACACGGGATAAGTCTGCTTTATTTCACTAGTTCTTCACTACGTGAAGAAAAAAAATTGCTCGCTTCTAAACAGTTATCAAAAAAAAGAATTTTGTGCATCAATTTCAATTAATTTCACTGAGGCATTCTGCAAAACAAGAGCAGAAAGTGCCAGACTCCTTATTGGCTCTATTGAACTGAGGACAAGTAAGAGTTGTTTTTTCCCTCTCCAAAGTTTGGTGGCTTTTTTTAAGTATCCAAAAGAATCACTTTTCTAGGTATCAAATCAGCATAAACAGTCCTTGTATTTCTATTATTTTAGTAGTTTGGCAACAATTTTAGATTTCAATTCTTTAGTTCATTCAAGTTTCTCTATGATTTATAAACAACAATTGCTCTCAAACTAAAGAGGGCCCCCAAAAATTTAGTTAGCGTGTAACTTGAAACTCAAAAATTTAAGTACTACATCTTTCATTAGCCTACATGTTATTTTCATGAGGCATCACTAAAACAGACACTCTTTTTCTCCAAAATAGTGCATTTTATCCGCCATGCTATAAATCATTATCTGAAGTGGTAGCCTCAGTTTCACATCTTCAAGTAAGCAAAGAATATTGTTTGCAAGCTCCATCCTAAAGCAGACCTTAAAAAATTAAAAACTTTAAAGATGCTCAGGAATCCAAAGTAAATCAACCTAATAATATAGCCAGGGGAGGAAGAGGGAAGTTAAAATATATGCAACATAAAACATTAATACATAAAAGCATACACAACATTGCAGTTATGCACAAGGCTCTGATGGCTTAAAAAACAAAACAAAACAAAACAAGGTCCAACTGTAGTTTTCGTGACTCCAGAGAGGTATGAACAGGCCAATTAGTTCAAATTGTAAAAACAATTAAATGTTTCATTTCTTCCCTGTATTTGAATAGTCTGGCATCATCCTCTGGCAATGTAAGAAATTAAGCTCTCAGTTGTGATTTTCAAGTATTTAAAGATGATACATAGAGAGACTTGTTTCTAAGAGTATAACCAGCTTTAAACTGGGAGCAAATAAAGCTGCAGTCAAGATCACCTCACACTAAGCACGAGGTGGCCCTGGAAGAGCAGCTGTTTCTCTTCCCCCTCCTCTGTGCAGATAGCAGTAGTGCTTATGCACCTGTAGGGCACACAAGGTCAGAGACCTTATAGCACTGCATTATGCCCATCCTCCCTCAATTTTTGTTATATTTGTCACTTGGACTTTTCCACTGATGCTGATCCACAGTTTGTTTTGCAGATCATCTCAGTGGGACAAAAGAGCAAGTTGTATTCTTGGAAGGGAGTGGGGAAGAAGATAAAGTGTAGAGTGTTGCCAAAATAGCCTCGATTTAATCAGTTCAGGGAAGCTGTGAATTCACACCTTTAAGGCAAATGCAACTTCCAAAGCCACCAAAAGACTGAAATATCAGTAGGGGAAAAAAAGTATAATTCACTCTAAATTTACATCTCAAACCCACCTAACACTGATTAAGAATGACAGCTGACTCACATACAGAAAAGCCCATCTATTCTGACCTGCTGAACTACCAAAGCACCACTTTCTGCTCACTTTTCTCTCCTTCAAAGAAAGAAAAAGGGGTCAAATCTTGTGAAATCCAGCAACTACAGCCTTCCTACAGCAGGGCCTGTTGTGATAGGACAAGAAGAAATGGTTTTAAATTGAAGGAGGATCAACTTGGATTAGGTATAAGAAAGAAATTTTTTAGAGTGAAGGGGAAACACTGGAACAGGTTACCCAGAGAGGTTATAGATAGGGAAACATTTAAGGTTAGGTTGGATGGGACTCCAAGCAACTGATCTCGTTGAAGATATCCCTGTTCATTGCAAAGGTGTTGTGACTACAAGGCCTTTAAAGGGGCTTTCCAAGCCAAGCTATTCTGTGACTTTCTGATTCCTGCAACTGTTTTCTCCCTCTCCTGGTCTGCTTTTTCATTTAGGCCTTTGAATAAGTGTATTATTGTCTCTCCTGGCCTTCCTCTAAGTTATTTAGCTGTAAAAAGAAATTGGTTTGCTCCCACATTGAAATTACTATTCCTTAAAAAGCCTGAGATTCTTTTATAGTGATGCTTCACTTCTCACTTAATTTTACTATTTCCATAATCATGCTTATAGCCAATATTATACACACTTCCATGCACTGAAGGTTCCTGCCATCTGTTTGCTCACCCGCTTCCCTGACCATCAAATTTATTGAAAGTGAAAATGAATTAATGATTCTCATGACATTTTATGATTTTGCCTTCCTTCCCCTTTTCATTTGTTTTCACCTGGGATACTGGCACTATATGCTAATGGAATCTCCAAAATACCTGCCTTCAAGTCTGCTTATCTCTATGTTCCATCTCTGCTTGTTGTGCTCCAACTGCACGGAAGTCCTTTGCCACTCACGACTGCTTTTTGGTACATTTATTCCCCCATTACTTCAACATGTTCAAATGGGCATAGTGATTAGAATAAATCACTAATGTTTGTCCCAAATTTGGGTTAAAGAACAAAAAGTGTTCAGATGCAGGGCTTTTTTTTTTACATTTTTAATCCGTTCATCACCTGTTCCTAAATGTTCTCCAATGGTTTGGACTGGTATTAACTTGACCTCAGCTGTCTATTCCAACTTCAATTGCAATAAATAGAAAGCAAAAGGTGTTCCCAGAGAGTGAGTGATAATAACAGGAAGGAGATAACTGTTCTGAAAGAGTACTTACTGGAGGCTGAGATGTCTAACTAGAGAACGGCTGAGCTCCAACAAGAGAAATTCCACAAGGCTGTCTTGCTGTTGTTAATATTTTGATTAATGCTGGCTCCACTTTCAAATTTTACCACTTCTGACAATCATTGCTGAGCTCACTAGCCACAATAATTTTTCTTTGCCTTGGACTGTAGTTCCCCACCTCCTATTTACTCTTTGCTGAAGACACCTGACCTCCCTGAATAGAGAGTCATCACTGCACATGCTGAACCTAATCAATTCTCCACTGTAGCCTTGAATGAGCTGTGTGCACTGCAGCTGTAGTACTTTCATCAATGTTTCTCAATGTATATTTAAAGAAACACATTTTTGTGCTGTTCTCAGAACTGTATACTTTTTTTCAAGGCAATTTCAATGCTCTAGTATAACATCAAATGACTGAAGCTGTCATCAAATATCAGGCCACTAAAACATTTATATTGAAATTTCCCAGGCATTTTCTGGATTAACATCCAAACCTCTGCATGCAAGTTTACAGGAGGAGCTCTAAAAACTTAGGGAGCTAACCTCAAGACACCAAAAATTTTACCTCTTGTCTTAAGAGGTCCATGGAACCCACACAGTAGAAATTTCCTCAAAACTTGGCACCAACTGGTCCAGCTGTTACCCGACAGATTAGCAGGACTGAACTATTCTTTTATATTTCAATGTCTCATCTTAGGCTTAAAGGACTCTTCTAGATAAGTCTGATGAACTTCTAATATTTCTACAGAAGTTGTGCTTCTACCATTGCTAACTTCTGGCTTTTTGAGAAGAGAATTTCGGCATTCAGGGAAATGATCCCATAATATTTGATTATTTTTAAAGGTTACAATGTTTTCCAGATAATACTACATGAGAAAGATGTGTCCATAAAAAAAAGTAGACAAAGAAGATGGAGACAAACACTTGTTTAATGAACACAATGATGGTGTTAAAACATTACTAGGTTATTACTACTTATTTCCCTTCATGTATACATTCATTGAAACTCCAAAATAACACTGAACATTGCATAAATGAGACAAAGCTCATACATATGTAACTATTCTTTTAAGAAGCTAACAGACAAAACAGCTAATGAAGTACAAATTCAGAGAATGGTCCTTATCTATGAAACACTCCTATATTTTGATCATCATCTATTTTGGCTAAGAAAGAATATGAGCTAACAATGCACTACCAGATCTAATGTATCTGGAGTGACTTTTTATAAAGTGGCAGAAGTTACCAACAAGGATGTAAAGAGAAAAAAAAAAAAAGAAAGAGGATTTTAGCAAAAGACACAATTTCCCAAAACCTGTTATATGTCTTCCCCACGTAATAAATCCCAAGCTTTTATAACCAAAACCCAATTATGTAAAGGCTTTAAGAAGCACTTGAAAAAAATGACAATTAACAATTCTTCATCACGGAACACTAGTTCCACTAGCAAATGTAAGATTTAAAGAGTAGAAATATCTAACACTTCAACATCATCAAAAGTCACTAGTTAACAGCAAACCTGTTAAAATTGCCTTTTTATGACATCAGATCTAACTTTCCTGTAACACAGTACCAACAGCATATCTTTAGCAGACTTCATGGGCCAGTTAAGTTATTACCTTATCCCATGAATTAGGATAACCTGAAACCTTGAGTTTTCAAGTGGTTCTCAGAGCCGTATCACAGTACGAGCTTCCACAGAAGCTTAGGTACGTGGAACTAGTTCAGTATGCACACCTCCAGACTATATTCTTAGCTGAATCACCAAAAGATTTCTAAGGCACACCAAAGATTTATTAAGTTCTCTATCAGAAGGCACTTTTTACACAGGGATGAGTTTTGTCCCACACCCCAAGTTTTAAGGCATACAGATAGATTAAATATTATTGTATGAAGTTAATATTTTAGTTCAGAACTTTGCAGCCAAGCTTTGTCACCCTATTTTCACGTGAGACAAAAGAAACACATTGTGGTCTTCAGTAGTTTTCTTTTAGGAATGTCTAACAGGAGCCTATATACATTATTCAAAAGGAAGAATTTACAATGTTTGGCTGTAACATTTCTGGAACCAGCCATTCCAAAATATCAGATATGTCTTCATATTCAGTTCTTTTATGGTAGGTGGATCATCTTGAATTACAGGACTTGTATCTAGCCCTCTAACATTTCAAGCTTTTTATTGCCTTCCAGACTGTGTGCAGAGTTTTGGTATGGTGATGAATTTTGTACTGTCTTTTTTTGCAATTGCATCCACAGTGTAGTTCTTGTTTTGAAATTATCAGTGTAGCTTTCCAGGACGTTCACACCAGAGATCAGATATTTTATCCATGGTACTAATCGCAGGTTAAACCCAGTCCAATTTCATCTTTTCCTTTCAAAAAATGTAAACAAAAAAAACCTCTTAATGTGAAGTCTTTGCTGGTTGTGCTTCACAAGGCAGTTAAGCTTCCAGAGATTTAGAAACAGATGCCATCTGTTTGATTTAAACTTTTATTAGAAATCCATTTGGTCTTGCTTTTTCCATTGGCATCCTTTCCACTGGGAAATACTGATCAATCAAAGCCTCTGCAGTTCAAACTGTGGGAGAAGGGAAAAGGCAAAAAAGGAGGCAAAAACAGGAACAAAAAAAACTCCACTAATGTCAGTCAATGCAAGGTAATCCAGCTGATACTAACAGTGTTTTCAACATTCTGAATACACATTTAAGAAGTTTTGACAAGAAAAATGTGGTATCAATTGAGAAAAAATTGGAATTGGAAAGTAACGAATATACATAGTAATTCTTGTTTTTCTGTAACTCAAAACTTCCTTGCCAAACGAATTAATAAAATCAGATGATAGAAATGCTGCTCTAAGACCTACGAAAACTCAAATGATGAAATTAATACATTTGCTTATTCTATAGCAAATGCTTTGCTGAAGTAAGCCATTTTTGCTGCACAGTCCTTGAGATATCCTCATATGTGCATTTTTGGTTTTTTTAACTTTGGAGCTCTCGTCAAAAATTCTGAGTTACTTGCCTTGTAGTACCAGTCCTGAAATTTTTTACAGCACTCTTCACTGCAGAAATCTCTCACTACACCATCAAGTTCCTTAGTTGCTCCCTTTTTGCACAGCTGTGAGCAGTAATTACAAGTAACACATCTCAGTCCTAACCGTCTTGCAAAGTCTTGTTTATATAGCAGCTTGCAGCCTGGAAACAGATTTTAAACATTAGGAACAAAGTAATTTTTACAGAGAGATATCACAGTTAAGAGTTAAATATCGAAAATTAAATGAATACAACAACAGCTAACAATTGGGGCTTCAGACAAATTCAGGTTGCATGAAAAGACTCTATTTCAATACATTTTTACCTGAATACTTTTCCTACACAACTCTGGTTTCCTGTGATGCCTGCATCTTTTTCAAAACCCTACACTGAATCTTTGCTTATCAAATCCCTGAATAAACAGTCAGGAAAAAAAACACCATAATTTTATTTTAGTATAGACCCATGCAAAAGCATTGACTTGGAGTTACATTGCTCAGTTACACATCCTCAGAATGCTAGAGATCCAGATAACACTATTGACTAAAGAAATACCAATCTTCATGGATTTTATTACTATCTTTATTTATATTAACACAACAAACCACTTCAGATAATTCATTAATATTTAAAAACACTAATGTCTACAAGATGACCTAAGAACTGAAGTGTTTCTTAAAAAATGTAACTACAAAGTAAGCAATGACCAGTACTGAGAATAATTACACAATGACAGGAGATTATATATTAAATTTGTAAATAATTTGTATGTCATTAATATCTTAATTTTTCTTTTCACATCGGGGTGGGGGTGTCAGTTATTTTGGGTTTGGTTGATTGTTGTTTCATGTTGGATTTTTTTGTTTTGTTTTTCATTTGCTATGCAGTCATAATGACAGCTATGTTCTTCCATAATCTGATCCTCCCTCAAGCAAGTTAGAAAAGACATTTTAAAGTATTAAATGCTTTAAAAGATGTATGCATATTGTAGCTATTACATAGGCTATTTTCAGAATATAATGTATTTAAACTACCTCAAATCTAGTGTCTATTCAGCTGATGCCTAAATCATACACTGCATACTTCTGTAATTGTCCTAATTTTACAGAAGAGAACAGAATGAGAAGATGAAGTAACTGTCTATATCAAACACTGGAGGGACAAGATAACATTTACACAGACCTTTAATCTAAGGTACTGCACCTTAACATCTACCAAATTTCACATCTTTTAACATCTACCAAATATCACAGTATCACGGAAGACCAGAACTCAAATCTTACAAGTGTCCACTCTGCTAGGGCAAATATCCAGTCGAACAGATGCAGACTTCTGCACTTCTGATAAGTTATGAAACTCACTATGTAACATACATGCTGTACTTGCTCTGCCAAACAAAATACAAAAATACTACAACGTATTCAGTAGTTTCAATTACATGACTTGTGTTGTTGTCTATTAGGGTAGAACTCATATGTGTGAAACTGAGATGCTATTTTTAAATTACTAAAAGCAGTAGAATGTAAATGAAAGATGCAGCAGACAATCTTCCAAAACCAAAAGGTTATTGAGGAACTCCAACTTGCAATGCAAGAAGCTTTGCTAACAAATTAAATTTGCTGGTAATGTCAAAACAAGACAATTATAGAATATTGTACAAATAAGACACTGTAGGTAATCACTGTTTTAAACTCAGTGGGGTTTTTTTTAAGTTCTGTATCTGATTCTTTAACAACACAAAACATGGGCAGTGCAGATGGGAAGTGCCAAATCAAGCAACCATCCCTACAGTGCAACTGATTTGGATTTGAAACATACTGCTTTGAAGGAAATAACAATCCTAAAGACGCCAGTGTGTGCAAGCTACTAGTTACAAGTACCAATTAAAAGCATGCAAAATTTCTTGCCAGTATTTTTTCCTGCTGGCTATATCTCTCATTGTTGTGTTGTGCACCAGATTCTTTCCACTTTATTACAATTCCAGAGATAGCTTAGCACTGCAATGTATTCTCCTCTTCAGCTGTGTCTTAGAAAAGCCACCCAATGCTCTAATGACCTTTCAAGACTACAGATTAACAGTACTCCTCTACTATCAATCAGGTAACCTACGTCCACCTGGCTAAATAATTTACAAAAAGGAATGGACAAAGTTGACATTTTTCTTGGCTGCACAACTACAGGAAGTAAAATTGAAGATGATGCTGCTGTTGTATTATAAAAAGCTATCAGGTAAGAAATTTTCCACTCTACAGTCAAAGATCTCCCACATCTCTGTGACTCATGGAAAATAATGAGCAGTGAACAGTAAGTAAGGGGAAACAAGAAGTCCAAACTTCCAGCCATTAAAACTAAAAGCCTGGGAAACATGGGGGGTCTTTTATAGATCACTGACTGCAGGTCTTCTTGCTGAAGGAGGTCTCTATAGAAGACAAAAAATACTTTTTTATAAAACTTCAGATATTGATAGTAGATTGCTACAACCCTGAAGACTGTTAAATGGGAGGTACAAACGTTTTCTTCTGCAATATCATGAACAAAATGCTTCTGATTTGTCTGGAACTTTTTAATGACTTTGCAATAGGTAACTTAATCTACCTGGCCAGGGAATACTTTGGTTAGCTTCAAGATCTTGTCACTTCAAAGAGAAAACAAAATGCCTTTCCTAGGTCCTTGGTACCTTGTACAATCTAGGATATAAAATTTTGATTATAATGCTAGGGTTTTGACTAGAACAGGAAGACTTTCTTTGTATGGAAAAAGGTATTTGCCTTTGGCAAAACATTCTAAGCTCAACCAACTTGGTCTTCCTTTGCACAAAAGAAATCCTGAATCACCACAGCAGTAGCACCCATGCTGGCTTTGTAGATGTGACCAGGAAGTGGGCTTTGATTTACAGTACATTGTGGATGAGTGATACAAAAAGCACTGGTTGTCTGACATTTCTAATATCAACACTAAAATCCTGAGGGTCTGTTCAACCTAATTCCCCCAGGGATTTGGGGTTCACGAGTATAAGCACTGCCTAAAACAAACAGCTGACAATCCCAACATTTTGAACAAAAAGATATGAGTAAAATCCTAAGTTCCTCAGGATTTCTGCTATAACACCAGACCCACAAGTTACAGCGTGACCAGATGAAAACCTGTATTGCTTTAAAGTGACTGAGAGAAAAGAGCTCTTATTTTCAAAGAAAAGTATAAGCACAGGTCATTTGGCTTAAGCTAGTAATCAATTATGGTGTTTATCAAAGTTCTAACACACCATCCCACAAGATGGCTGTCTCAGACCACTAAGGAGTATTTTCAGAAGAAGTAATCTCCAACTCAAAATCTGAACCAAACAAAAGAGAAGTAGCTGAGTAACTGCTAAATTAACGTAACATATCCTTAATTATGCCATTAGAATTCTGGCTTCTAAGCAAAACCCAGCACAAAGCCTATCCCTTAACAGCCCTGAATTTTGGTTCCCCACAGAAATGGTAGAGAGAACGCAATGACCTGAACACATGGCAAGAAAAGATTACTGAAAAGACAACACCCCGGCAGTTCCTCCAAACCTTTACCTCAGGGATGTTCCACGTTGAGAGAGCTTCCTTTCCCTTGGCAGATCAAGGACTGCCAGGTCCAGCCCTGCAGAGTTGCCCATGGTAGGAAACCTACTTCACTTGACTGATTGCAGATTCAGTGCAAGCAAGCTACTAAGAACATGACCCTATTCTACCAGCAACACCTACTTGAATTACAGGATGTTCAGTACATTTCCACATCAAGCAACTGTGAAAAAAGGAATGCTGAACTAGGAATATTCCTGAGTTCTCAACACCAGTCTCTTTTTACCACAGAGAATAATATCTGTTATAGAAAGCAATTGTTCCATCTGAAAAGCATTTTTTTTTTACCTCTGAAAGGCCATCCTTACTAAACTACGTTTGTCCTTCAAGTAACATACATACAAGACTTGATGTGCTCTCATCTTGTAATAACTTCAACTGCTGTCTGTTAACAACTTCATCTAGAGAAGAATAACAACAGGTCTGTAGAATCATAAGCCTGTAGCATCACATGCTGTGTCTTGAAGATTCCTGGAGCTATGTTCCATCCACATCTTTCTGCTGTATCTCCCTCTGTACTGATTCACCTGCAATAGCTACATCTTCCATACCCACATTCCTATCATTCACTGTCTCTGGATTCACAATAAACATCATTATTCTTAGGGAAATGGAAGCAATGCATCCAGATTTTGGGTCCTGCTTAGACTACTGTTAAAGCAGACCCCACACTCTCTGTGTAAAGAGAAGCTAAGCCCTTCCTTGTCTTCAGCTTAAGAACCTTTTATTATTATTCAATTCAACTTTCATACAACCTCAGTTTATCCTAGTATTTTCTGATATCAGATACTATCTCCTTCCATTCTCCTCCCTCCTACTCCAATCCAGTTATTCATGTTTTACTTATTCTTTAATCTTTTCAGGTTGAGTATTCTTTCAGGTTAATAATAAGCATCTTTATAAGCTTTCTTCTTGTGCTCATAATCTCAGCACCTTAAATTGCACCAAAGAATATCTGCAACAGTCAATGTCAATGCTGTCTTTGCTTAAAAAACTATCACAAACCTCTTTAAAAGACACAACAGTGGAATTAACACAGAAGAATGATAATTTAACAAGGACCACTGGTGTCAAACAATGCACAGGATTTCACTTGATATTCTTTACCATGTTACAAATTATCTCCCCATGAATAAAAGAAAATTATCTCAAAGTTCAGTACATGTAGACAAAATTTAAATTATGTTACTTGAACCCTATCAATGTTCTCCCTCTACAGACAGAAGGAAGATAAACATAATCTTTTCCACAGCGTAGTTCAATCTTTCCATTTTTCAGCTACAAGAACACTGCCAGAAATATCAAAATCCAGGTCAACAAGTTAAAAATGTCAAGTAATTTCAGAAGATATGCATCCAACAAGCACTGTTGGGAAAATTACATCTACACAATGAGACTCTTCTACAAGTGGAATACCACAAGAACCAACTGTTCAGCTCTCCCACGTGTGTTTGTCCAGGAGGTGCAGAACTCTGCTCTCCTTGAGCATAGCCAAGAGCCTTCACTTTGTGCTTCTGTACCAAGGGAGCTGTTAAATATTTCCTAAGTGACTGCTCAGAATTGAATATGCTGTCTCTTTTACGTTAACTCATTCTTATAAGCACAAAAGAATACTTGACCTTTTACAGTAACAAAATTTTTTGGAATAGTCATCTGCAGCTCAAAGATTTAACACCAGAATACTAAATCAGATGATATGACCTGAACAACTGTGCTGTGTCATCAGAGTTCCCTGAAGAAAATTGCCATGGCTGGATGTCAGGGATGTCCCACTGTAACTTCTGTCCATAGCAGTCAAAGGAGGTTATATTCTCTCAGAATGGCTCAGCCACTTCTAAGTCTCTCTGAAGTTCACTTCCACTCTTCTACGAACCCACTTTGTGGGAAAGGAATATCTTCCCTCAGTAACAACATGACTCTTGCAATTGTGAAAGCATTTTTATGGATCATAGGTTTTACAGTATTTAAGACATGTTCTGCTTTTCACTATCCCCTTTTGCCAGGATATTCCAACTTGGGACCAAATAAAATTTCAAATGAAAGCCACAAGGAAGCTGACACTTCAGGTTAGAATTTATCTCAGAAGGGACACTGTAAAAAGAACTGGTCATGAGCAAAACCAAACCAGGCACCATAGCAAGAACAAGTTAGTTCAACATGTCAAGAGCTGCAGAAAGGGACATAACAACTGCGCAAAGCACAAATCCAAAAGTTTGTAGAAGGGTGATTGTCTACTGTCTTCAATAATTTCTGTATATGAGCCCAAATTCTGGACATTTTATTTTTAAAAGTGATACCAGTAAAATAGATAGTTGCTAATGTAAACTATTTAAAAAGCTGTGTTTCAACAGTTTCTCTAGCTCTCACTTTAAAAATAACGAGACCAAACATCAGGAACAAAGAGATTCATGCAGGCTTGATGGCAACTCCCTTAGTCTAGGTGGACACAGCAGCTTGGCAGGGCAGGGCCAGTGTACCAACTGTTCCTTGGCCCACCCACCAGAGAAGCCCAGCAACCATAACTAAGTCTTAGCAACACTTCATATCACACATCAGTTTTTAAGTCCTTTTTTTGCTGTTTCTAATAACAACAAGGATTGCTATAAATACCAGGTAGTATCTTAACTGGTTGGGAAACACGTGTATAAAATGTAACACATTTAGGCTATCTCTCTATCTGTAATGTTTCCACATAAACCTAAAAATTAATCAACCAATCATTTAATAGTATACTTCACCAAACAATCCACTGTGCAGCAGTGGTTGGAATAATCCCACTATAAAATCTACAATGCTTTAGCTGAATATACACCTTTCCTAGAGATACTCAGTTTGGCAATCACTTAATTTGCTAAATTTATTTTTCCACTTGTCGGCTCTACAGTATTTTAAAAAAGGTTATCTTAGATGAAACATCAGAGATGTTTTCAGAGAAAACTCAATGACTACACTGAGTTTCATCTGCAGAAGCCATAATTCCCAGTAAGTTACTAGCATGCTATCAAGGTGATAGTAGAGTTGCTGGTTTCACGGCAGTCTTTTAGCTGTATCATCCATTTAAAAAGAATGCCCAAGCATAAGGTAACTGAGTTACTCCAAAGCTTATTGACCTCCTCCTTCCTAGAAGCAGACTACCAGATACAAATTAGTGTTATTAAAATTTATATTATAAAATTTTTAAGCCAGTGTTGTTTAAATCACAGCACTAGTTACACTAGTAGGTAGTGCTACTGAAAAGATGAATTGGATAAGTCTACAAGTAAAACAAAATTATGGTGATACTCATCATAAAAGTTTCATTGCTGGATTGCCAAAGACTGATTTGTTCTCCTCGACTCTCAGAAGAAACATATATTAACAAAAACAAAACCAGAAAATATCTCAAAAAACCCCAAAAACCCAATAACTTGAAGATTTCCTCAGGATTAAAAACTTGTACAGCCTGTCCTCAAATGTCACTCATGCAACCACACATACATAAAAATTCACATGCAACTTCTTCCTTTAGCATACATAATATATATCTTATTTAATTTAGATACTGATATTTTTGAATGCAGCATTCTAGTGGCAAAACACCAGGACAGTTTAATTTCCAAAGCCTCAGCACCAGGAGAACAGATTAAACCCTTACATCTAGTCCATTCAGGTGGTTCATTCTCCACATATCATCTGGTTTTTGGACAAAACCAGAAAAAGCATACTATACTCCATGAAAGAATTAATAACCATCTTTAGCACAAATTCTAGGTCAGTTCTAATTACACCTTATTGTAATGGAGGTTTCAGCTACTCCCTGCATATATTTTTAAATGTCTCAAAAGAAACATAAGGAAACAGAGTTGGAACGAAATTGCACAGAAATACTGATCTAAGAGACTTCAATATGGGTGCCAGGGTTTGTGTGTAAATATCTGTGTATATGCATGTGTGAAAAAACCCCTCAGGCAGGAAGAATGTGAGCAGAGGAATTACAACATCTTCAGTACTCCAGATAGGCAGTTGTAAGCAGTCAAGAGATATTTGTGGCTGATCTTACATATGCTTTCCCATCAATTTGCTTGAAGATGAACAAATAAGTACACTTGCAGAAATTTCAGCACTTGTTTAACTTCTGATTTTATCTAGGAGCCTTCTTTTATAAACACACCCCTGAAACTTCTCCGTATTTTCCCTTGAGAGTTCACTTTCTTCCAAAAATGCCAGCAAATTTTGTGAGTGAGTACCTTTGGCTATTCCTTCTGAAACTATGATACACTGTGTTCTGGTAAAGACTAAGTGTATGCTCAAAAAAATAATCTGTGTTGGTGAGGTTTCTTGAACATTTTGCAATACCAAAACCAGGATGGTCTCCATATCCAACAAGTATTTGGTAATTGTACTAGTTTAGTTATTTCACAAACAGTTGGACATGTATCTGGGAAAAGGCTTTGAAATTAAGGACAAACTGGTGGTGTTAAGGTGGCTGGAAAAGTGGGAAGAAGAATCTATCACGTCTGATGGTGGAACCTCAGTGGATTTGTTGACCTCGACTCACTCCACCAAAAGTCCTGCCCCCCTCCTCCACACATCAGACCTAAGCACTATTAATTCTTGGATTGCACTATTTCTGCTTCCATTGATGACAATCATTGGTTTTCCTGTAAAATACATATTCTAGGGTTCCTTCAGAATTTCTGTCCAGGTCATCAGTTTATTTGCAACAGGAGCACATACATCTCTTTGTCATATGCATCGTAAAGCAGACCTCAGCTATAGCCGGCAGATATGCACTGTATTTAATCAAGTTACAATCTACTTAATGGTGACTTTGACTACCCTCTTCTATTACTCAGTGGTTCAGATCATCACAATAAGCTGATAAACTTTGGCTTTATGGTAACATTTTGCATATTCACCCTGATAAATATAGTATTTGCTCTTAAGCTGGCAGTCCAGCACCTGAAAACTCAAGACCCGCACTAAGACATCTGGCAACAGATTCCTGCACTTAGTATCTATATTTACATGGGACAGACTGTTTTTATTTTTCTTCTTCCTCACATTTTCCAGTAGGAAACACAAGTCCTCACTTACTTCAAGCCTCCTCATACAGAAGCAGCAATGGCATAGCTGGCATTATGAATCCTACTGATTTCATTGTGACAGCCACCAGGCTTTAAAATGAGGGAGTCATAAATAGTCACAGTAATACAAGCATATACTGTAATCTCCAGAAAGGTAGCTTGCTCTTGTCTGAATATATTCTGTGGAATTGTTTCATTCACATAAAATAATTTCTAGCTAGAGGCTGCTGAGCAATGCAATGATACACTGTAAGACTGGGCCTTAACTTGTCCTTTTTTTACTCTCCAGCTATCACTTTGCAGTCCAGAACACCACACTCCATTCTTCAGAAACAAAAGATTGCAGAGTCCCAAGTTATAAAAAAAAGACATGGAGGGAAGACTGCCTCCAGCCCTGCATTCCACCCCTCTCCAGCTTAACAGGATCCTCCTACAAGTAAACTGGTATAGCTATCATTTAATCTGATTGAAAGCAGAGATCTTCAACAGGTTTTATGAAATGACATTGGAAATGTTATCTTTATAACTAAAGAAAAAGATATTCACCATATTTGTGAAAAATAGGTCATCCAAACTTATAGTTAAGCTTCTAAGAACTTCTAGAATCATGATTAAATACCAGTATCAAAGGAGAGCTCACCAGAAGGACAGGTTAGGTCCTCGTTAAGACTCTTTTTTGCTGTTACTATTAAAATCGTGCTTTAAGGAAACTGAAAAGAATCCTAGGCCCATATAGTTCCCTTTTAGTTTGTTTTCTTTTTGAAAATTCAAGTAATTAGCCAAGAAAATTATAGTGACAGTAATCAACACACATCAACAGGCATCATTCAAGTTATTGCTTAAGTAACCATTCTAAGCCAATACAGGAGTTCTACTGTCATATTTAACTCAGAAAACACTAATCAAAGAGAAACCTTGGTGTTCATCAGTGCAGTTAGTGTCGTATTGCACTACTGCATAAATTTAAAAAAAAATGTACAATTTTTTGGTGTATATGTATATATGCAATTTATAACACACACTTTAGAGTGTTACCCTTAACCTGGAGTAAGTGGTGAAAAACTCTAAAGGCAGCTCAGATAAATTAAAAAGTACATGCACTAATAATAATAAAAGGCACAATCACTTCATTAATAATAATGAAGAAAGTTCTGGTTCAGCTTCAAGTACAATAGAATGAGTTGTCACCTTAAATTTTAACACCAAATATTAACAAAGTAAGTCAACTGCAGTAGAACAACAATGACCAACACCTTAGGAAAAAACCAAATCCATACATACCTTCACTACAAAAGGGTCTTTTGATACCAGAGAAATTCACCGTTTCATGCAGCGTTTTCTCTTCTTGGCAGTATTCACAGTATGTAACTATGCAGTGCAGTTTCTTATAATCATCAGAACATGCTCTGCTGCAGAACTGATACACTTTGTTCTAAATGCAAAGTTGCAAAGCATCATGAATAAGGTTAATGGATAAAATCTTTAGGTCTGGATAGTACAACTTTAAGTAATAGTTCCGATTAAGACACAACTTGTAAAGTAAACTGAAGTGCAAACACATTAAGGTATCACTTCTAATGCTAAAAATTTACAAATCCCAATTAAGCTGACAGTGTTACAAATATTCATCATTTCACATGAAAACACTGAACAGAAAATATGCCATTCAATCTTGGCATATTCTCTCAGTTCATAGAGAAGTATAACAATGGTCTATTATAGCTACAGTAACTGCAGATGAGAGCAGATTTCAGACTTATAGCTGATCTGAGAAAATACATTTTTCTTTAAATTCCACAGATACTATTTATGAACAAAGACTTCTCCTTTTATCCATACTGAAGTTAAATGTTATTCTACAGAACCAGGTAGATTTTAAATGAACTTTTTAAGCTTCAATATCTTATAAAATAGCCATCTAGAAAAAGTGTATTGGAGTTCTAAGTTTAAACTTTTCACAACATCATCATTCTAATAATAACACCAAAACCCCCCTTACCTCCCATTCCAGTACTTCTGGCTTTGAACAGAAAGAACTTTTGCAATAATTACATTTCAACTGGATATCACTGGGAGAGACAAACTGGCCATTTGTTGAAGACTGAACACTGAGAGTCTGAAAAACAAATATATATACACACATCACTAAAAAAGAAAGTTACTTTTAAAATGTGGGACTTTTCTATTAAGCTTACAGTGTTTGAGAATTTAGGAGTTTACTTATAAACTTAGGAGCATTTCTGGCAAAAGCACAGCAGGTTGGTCCTCTACCTCAATTCCTTTTCCCTTGTCATCTCAGGTTTTCCAAGTTTGAATCTTCACCCTTGCTTACACCGTAATTACTTTAAGTCGTATTTTTCTGCCTTACCTTTCTAATGCCTTTTATTGAAGGGTAAGTAAATTTTTTGTAAAAATAAAAAGGTATCCCAAAACTGAACACTTTTCTTAATCCCAAAACAGTTATTTTCAGATAAATACATTTCACAGCTTGCATTATTTTGGTCACGGACAGATAAAGACCAACAAACAAATATTTTCAAACCCAAACCTCACCAAGGCAGATCATCAACATTTTATGTAAGCACACAACTTGAAAATACAATTCTTGAAGTAAAAGGCTTTCAGCAAGAAACCTCACATCTACTCAAATTAAGACTTAACTAGTTAACAGTCCTACCTAGCCTCGATCCCATGGCAGGAAGATGCAATTATTCAAAGAGAAAGCCCCTAAACAATTCAGGGTTTTAAGACCAAGAACAATACTACAGATTGCATGTGTAGGTATGAGAATGTAATTCTGTAACTGAGTAATTTCCTTAATGCATTTCCAAGGCAATCAGTAGATAAGAGAACTCAATTATACAGTACCTGTATCTTCCAATATGTTTTATATGTGCCTACAGAACACAGTGTTTTTGCACATTCCCTGACTAAGCAAGAATTATTGGTGCATTATACATGTCATGTGCAAGACAAAAATTTGAATCAGGAGTGATCACAGACACTTGAAGTATCCAGAAGACAAATTTCTTACATCTCTTCTCAACAAACTTTCCCACACTGTTTGCAACAAAAGAAACATATTTAAAGACAAGTTCTCTTCAGACTCATTTGTTACTACCTCTCTACCTTGTAATAGTGAAAACTCAAAACATTTCTGTTACAGGATACTTTTCTTCAGACTGTCATGTTAGTAAGGGTTCGCCTACACTAAAAAATAAAGGAAAAATTGTAGTGAGACTTACTGCTCATATAAACCCTGATCTAGGTGGGCTGGTACTGCTGAGTGCTAGCTGGCTGTGCAAACAGTATCATTTCATGCAGATGCATTAATTCTGTACCAGGAGTTTGCAGTCATTAAGTAGTCATGCATATTTCCTAATCACAGGCAGGACCTGAGAACCAAATGCCAGGCAGCAGAAAGATGACACCTTTATTCTAATGGCCCATAACAACTTTTTTATATATATACACATATATAACAATAATTTTTTTCTAATGCCCACACAGAGTTACCTTTAAATATGGGACCAAAACACCCTATTGGGAAGGTTACAAGTTAAAAGTAAAACAGTTTTTTGTCGTTTCTTGAGGTATGCCACAGTAAGCTTCTCTTATTTCTTTTCCTAATTGCTGAGGTAGGGATTCAGACTCACATAGTCTAGGGGACTAGTAATTGAAAATTAGAAAAAACCAGAGAAGTGAAAAAACCCAGATTTTTGAGACTATTTAAAATTAGAATTGTTTTAAAGGATATTTACACGTAACTATAGATTAAAAAAATCTACTATTAAGCATTACTGCTTCTAAAAAAAAACTCAAAAGCAATGTTAATCACGAGCTCCTATGGTCAACTAAGTATTTACCCACAGAAACCCACAAAGAACTGAATTCATATTACTGAAAGGTCTAAACCAAGCAGAAGATGGTTTTTAAAACAACAGTTAATCACAAGATTATTTTGTATGCCTCTTTAAAGTTTCTGTTATCCCACCTACAATTAAGGACTGGTTCTGTATAATATTTTAAGCCAAGGTGACAAGCACATAGTATTTTCACCATCTTGTTTTGCCTCTAACTTATAAAGTACTTTGAATACCCTTAAGGATTATTTGGGAGCATTATTACACACAAAAAACAAGAAAAGAAAAAAAGATCATAAATTCATTAAAATTTTTCACCAGTCAGCCTGAACACAAGGTTTTACCTATGCTATTATTTTATCAAAGACATCTTTGAAGTCACATAAATATATTTACTCTTTTGAGCGCCCGCCCTGAACAACAAGAGTATGGGACGTGCAAGCAAGGCAAAAAAAAAACATTGTAAAGCCCTTTTCAGCCTTCCATGCAACCAACTCAAGCTGCTCTGAGCTGCCAATTTAACAATAAACAGTAGACAGGCATAGCCCAGGATTCTGAGACCACCACAGCAGCACAGCTTCTGGCCTGCTGCGGCCACCGCAGCAGATGCGACAGAGGGGTTATCCTTGCTCACAGCAACATGAAATCAAATTGTGGAAACATTTCTGTACATGAGTGTACATGTGGAAGAGCTAGTAGGAAGCCAGACTGAGCTTAGTTTGGGTTTTTTCCAGCTGAGAAAAAAAAAAAATCTTTGAAAGAATCAAGTTGTTCTTAATGTGCATGAGAGAAGCAAACACTTATGAGAACCTTCTACATGCTGTCATCCACTAGGACTGTTCCAGAAGCAAAATCAAGGTCTCTAAATGAATAGGGAAGGAAACAAACACTCCCCTCACACTCATGCACACACAGACCTTCCAGCCTACATGTAAGCCTCAACTGTTTTTATTATGATCAAATTGAGTATTTGTGTGTGTGTGCACACATGTGTGTAAAGGAAAGAGAGATGTAAGGTGTATATATATAACAAAGAACACTTCCAGGCACCATCACAATGGTGTAAGAGAACAACATTAGTGAATAACCAAAACGAGTACCCTGCTAAAAACCACTGTACTTACAATTCTTACCCATACTGGTCCTACAATTCTCCAGATACATCCATAAATTGGAAGAAAAAACCCAAACCAATCAAAGGTTTAGCACAAATTTTGCATACACTTGTGTTTTGCCAGATGGCTTGTACTTTCAGACACTTACACAGGTACTAACTTTGGGAATAGGCTTGTATTGCAGCCTGCATGTTCACAGTAAATTATCAGTAGTTTATTTTTTCCTTTAACAGCAAGATCTTCAACTGACCCAGTAAAGGTACCAAGAGGAAAACTGGTTTAAAACAATACACCTTGGGAACAGTTCTGTCCTTAACTCTGCAGTAGCATCCTCCAAGCCAGAGCATGAAAGACAAGATACAGTTCCACTACTCTACCACCAACTACCAAACAAAAATCACATACAGCAGGCTGTTCTCCCTCTTTTACACTCTTTCTTACAAGGGTCAACGCTCTTACAGGCTGGCTGCACAAATGAGAATATAGATATGGACACACACTGTACAACAACCAGTCCAACTGAATCTTTCCAGTATTTCAATTCATTAAAAGAACAACAACTAGCTAGAAACAAAAGGTTATTTGTAAGATAAAATTATAATCAATCCTGAAGTTCTGTAAAACTAATTTACCCATTTGTAAACCAAAAGGACTAAAATTTTTGCAGAAGGGATGAGACACAAGCCTGAAAGAGCAATTATTCTGTTCTGAGAAGGACAACCCTTAAAGAAAAAATTCTAGGAAGAACAGGTACAGCAAGAAAAAGGGATTAATATGATGCCAGAAAATTAAAACATTATCTCCATTAGTAAACAGTGAAAAATAAGAAGTGCCACAGTAAATCAACCATTTTTTCAATTTAAGTTCACTATCTTATGTGTCACTTAGGCACAAAAGAAGCCTCAGAGGAACACCTACAGTCCAGTGCTCACATTGTGGTACACCACCCTTTCCACCTAAATACTAAATGAACAGAACAAAGAAGCTGTTCTCATACATTCAACTCTTACCTTAAGGTGAACACATTTTATTCTTCTATGCAGTGAATATACAAAAACTATCAAAAGCTAAAATCCAACAGCACTGTTTGAGCAAACCAACTGTAAGCAAGAGACCACCTACCCATTCTTGGCTTTTACTGAGAACTCACAGCCTGTCTGGCTGCCCCAGTTAAACTCCACTACAACACTGAAGAGAGAAGTCTATGTGCAGCACTGAAACTGCAACAGAAGCATCAGCAAGGTCTCAGTAAGACCAGAAACCCACAACCTGCAACAACTGATCAGGCAGTTCTAGTCAATAATGTTGCTTAATGCTGACTTATGCACCAATCCAAGAAGGCCCAGGTTGTGTTTGTCGTTCACTAGCTGTACTTGTTCTGAGAGCTCTTGGGGATGCAATTAATTGCAAAATCAGGAAATAGATGTTAAATGAGTTTGCAAGAAGTATTACAGGTCTGTCATTACACAGTAACAATATGCAGCTATTCTGTTAATCAGTTCCACTGACAGACATCTACCAAATTGGCTAGGATGGAAACACAGACCATGCCTACATGACAGAGGTCCTATCCAAGGTACATTAAGGAAGCAATTAAAAGACTGATTTGCCGTCCAGTTGACAGAAATCAGCAAGTTCAACAACAAATGGGAAAACCCTGTGTGGGTGTAACTGTTCAACAACACATGAGGAAGCAATTATAATTACACAGTGAACATCTGGGAAAAATGTTTTTACATAAAAAAATTGAAACATATTCTTTGAAAATATCCTTTGATCACCTGGACATTAGTGACTACAACAGATCTCACTTATGCTTTAACCTTAAGTCATACTGCACATAAGACATTTCCAACAAGCTTAGCAACTTCTTCCAGTGTGCCTGTCATTACCCTTGCAACACTCCAGTTTCTGGACATAATTTAAACAGCTAGTTTTGTCCACAAACAAAATGACTTAGGCTCTAACCTTTCATTTCAGAAATACTCGCTATTCTCCATGGCAGACCTTTGTTAGTACTAATACGAGAATTTTGTTACTGTATTTATTATAAAAGAGGTTAAATTTGTTGATCTTCAATGTAAAACAGCAAGGCTCATGTCCATGAAGATGCCAAGGTGGCAAAAATAAGATTAACAATTATATTGCTTTGTATTTTCTTACAATATCAAGGAGAAATTGGTTGTTATTATTCAATTTTCTAAGTTTAAGACAGCAGCTAACATTATCATTATGGAACAGAACTTTGATCAAAGAAATTGTTATAAGCCAGAAGCACCTGCTATGTTAATTGTCACCCATAAGCATGTATATACAAGCAAGTTAGTTTAATATGCAAATACTTGACACAAAAACAGGCACACAATTATTTAGGGAGTAAAAGATTTAACACAACAGCTAACCTGAAATTTAGCTACACAACTGGAACTGCAAAAGTTGTACAGTTTTCCATCAGGCATTGTGTCTTGATATTGAGGTAAAGAGTTTCGTTTACAAAAGTGGCAAATAATTTCCATACCTAAAAGAAAAATGTAGTTTACAAACAAAAGAAACACAAAATAATAGAGAAAAAAGAGTATTAAAGGTCAGCCCTTTCCAGTATTTTAATGTCAAAAACCTAAGATTTGTTTGTTTTCCAGTCAGCTTCTACAAGTCACACAAAACAAAAGAAATTGTAGAAGTTTTCACAAATATTTCCACTAAAGATCAGCACTAGATATGAAAATACACCTTACTCCATGAAATTCAGTGGACCATTATAACTTCAAGTTGAGATCTATGACTGCTTTGCATATTGAAGAACACATGTTTTGAGTTATTTACCATTCCTTTCACCCAGATCAAGAAGTTTACCTAGAGAACATCCATATGCATTACAACTACCTCCCTCCTTCTCCATCTCCTGCTTGAGTGAAAACAAACAGGCTGGGATTGGATCACAGACAAGAGACTATGAATTCATATGCAAAAAAATCTGCACTATCATCCTGTGACACAACAGAGCACATTATGCTTCAGCATTTTTTCCACAGGAAGCCTTAAGACAGGTGAAAATTCTTTATAACATCAAAAAAATGGCCAGTGCGGAAAATGAATCCTCATGGATACATTTACTGGTGCTCAATAGAAGATGGTCTTTTTATTTTCTTTTTTTTTTAAGTTAAAAAAACCCTATAAAGTCACATCTGCATAGACTAACTGTAAAACAAAACCACCCACCCCCAGTGCTCAAACTTTGAAAGAATATTCTACTCTTAGCAGTGATGAAAATCCGTCATCCTTTTCACTTACTTTGTGATTTTGCATATTTTGATTTGTGTGTGTTCATGCATGCAGTTGAGCAGTATGGCTCCACATATCCATTAGGTCCTATGCATTGAGTCATGTCAAAAACCCTGCACTGAGCTCTGCAGCCAGTACAAGATGTTAATTTGTCACATTTCTAAAACATAAAACAAAGCAAAACAATGCATTAGTTAAAACTATGCTTGGCTTTTTACTTTAATTTATGGTCTAAAAAAACCACAAAGGAAACTTCTACTTCTGCAATCTGCTCTCACTATCATCCTCTCAAGAGCATTCAGCACTATAGGTCTTTTACTCCTGGGGAAAAGCCAGCTAAAGCTAACCTTCTGTGTAAAGACAAGACACACACACATACCTCCTTCAAAATACTCAAACGAACCAAAAAAACCCAACTCTGTCCCAAACCCCACCATCTGCAAACTGTGAACTGTGGTAAGAGCATGCAGCAAATTGTGCTGAGTTGGAGAGTTTGACAGAACTCTGTTTCTCTCTCCTTGTCGATGGGACAATGGTTGCAAGGAAAGAAACAGGCATCTGGCAAGGTTAATGTGATTCACGGAATGGGTAAGGTTAGAAAAGACCTTTGATCCAAGCTCCCTGCTCAAGCAAGGTCTTCCTAGAGCATATTGCCCATGATTGCATCCAGATGGCTCATGAATGTCTGCCCTGAGGGAGACTACACAACCTCTCTGGGCAATCTCTTCCATTGTGCAGTCACCTGCACAGTAAAGAAGTTATGAATATGAAGAATAAACAAACTTTGGAAAAGAGAAAAAAATTATATCTCCAACCCTCTAGGCATGAAGATCACACTGCAGAGTTTCTATGCTGCACTGTGACTCCATGAGCCTGATAACAGAGTCAATTTGTTGACATCTCTCAACACAGCAGTCAGTCCATCAACAGTTTTCCACAGAATTGAACAAATGTTCTATAAAAAGCACAGAAAAGCTGCACCAAGCAGAAATACCAATGACATAGTCAACATACAAAATCAATACTTCTGCTGTGCTACACACATTACATATGTCAGCATTAGGCAAGTATCTCAAGCACCATCAAGCAAATTTCAAGAATTTGAGAATTGAGAGAGAAAAGTATCTAGACACCTTCTCTGCCCATAGAAATAGTATCATGGTTTTGGCAGTGATCACAGAAAATGCCTCATTTCAACAGCGATGGGCCTCCTACCAGACTCTCACCTTACTGAGCACTGGAACAGCCCCAGTTGTCACTTAGGCACTTGAGATTTCTCTCCTTCTTTAAAAATTATTTAGACACTATCTCTCCCGCTTTCTCTATTCTCAAGCATGGAAGGCAGAAGGAAAGTCAAAGCATATTTCCTAAGTGCTTCACTTTGTTCAGAGTAAGAGAAGCTTCAGGGGATATTTTTGCTCTTCCTTTGGGTAGTCTTTAACTACCCAAATTTGAGAATTAGTTAAATCCAGTCTTACGGACAGCTACAGATGAAATTTATGGTTTTATAATGTCATCTTCCCTACATTGAGAACATGCCCATAAAAACATACAAGAACACATGCCTGGGCCAACTTGGATGTAGCACCTTGCAGAGACCAGCAAAATTTCCACACAACTTCACAATTGCCACATAGCGTTTTGATGAAACCTTGGTTGTGGATTTCCTCAAAAAAAGGAGGATTTCTCAAGATAGTGAGCTTCTACCTAGAGGAGGGTATAAAATACAACTCTGGGATACTTCCTTCCCATCTTAAATTTTCTGTTTGCCTTTAAACACGTTACCCAGCACCTTATTATCTTCCTAATCAGCCACACTATTGACAAAATTCATACTAAGTACCAAGACCAAAATGCAACAAATATACTATTCTGTGAGTTGGAGCTATTCATCTCCTCTAGCTAATAGACAAAAGCAGGGCACCCAAAAACTCCGAGTTATATTACCAGTAACAACACAGGAGGCTACAATTTACAAAGGACTTGATTTCTTGGAACATGCTTAATGGACAACCACCATAAAAATTCTGCTTGCACAAACAGCCTTGGTAGCTCTAGAATAAGAAAAAATGTAAAGCTAGAAGCATTGATGCAAATAACTTAACTAAGAGCATTCAGCAATATAATCAGAAAACAATGCACGGGCAAATGAAACTTTCACAAGTTCCACATCCAAAAGAGAAATCAAACAGAGGTCATGGTGACTTCAAGAGACAGCAAGGCAAAAGTACAAGTTTTAATAAATGAATTTTTAGTAAACTGATCAGTCAAAATCAGAAAAAATTCATTGTGACAACAAACTACATGTTTTGTCAAAAATTCCTTGAAAGCAGAAACAGCTTTTGCTAACCAGCATCTTAAATATCTCATGATTTAAGTGATCTCAAGAAAGGACCATGCACACAAAGAACAGTGCAACAGCATGTCAATCACTCCTGAATTTCATACATCTTCAAAATACTGGGATTGTTTACTGACTTCACCCTCTCTTTCAGACTTAAAAGTAACAAGAAAAATCTTTATTCATATCTGGTAATAATCTAGCAAACCTAGATCTTATTTATCAAGACTGCAAAGAACAACAATTTCCAAAAAACATGTCAAGTACGCAGAAGATTCTGTGGATAAGAGCAAAATTGTAATAACAAAGATCTCATTTTATTCTTGTCATAACAACTAAGAAGACTGTTGGAGCATTCCTGCATTATTAGAAATTCAAACATATTGTTACACAAGTGAAGAAGACAGGACACCAGTGGAAAAACAGAAAATTAGAAGCCCAAACCCTCCTGAAATTTATTGCTCCTAAAATGTTGTAATCATCATCTCCCTCGAGCTGAACATTTTTCTTGCATTTTTATTACTCTTTCCAGCACTCCCCAAACTTATAAGTTGGGATGTTAAAACCATTTAAAAAAACCAAGGAGTACAACACTATTATTAAAAAAGGATTATGCATACCTGAAAGCATTCAATCAGTATTATACAGGTGTCTCAAACATTTATTTTAAGGGTCTAACTCAAAGACTTCTTCCATTGACATCATCAACAGAGAACCTCACATTAACCCTAGTGTTTCTGGATACCCATAATGCAAACCAAGATTTTTTTCCTGTTAAGTGTGACATTTCCAGATGAGACTCTCTTCTCAAAGTTCTCAGATAAATTAACTACTCTCAAATTCTTCACAATGTATTCTGTTTCATCTTCAAGAATCTGCAGTATTAACTTCATTCTGCAGCAAAACTAACATTTGAGAATCCTTTCCCTATAAGTACTCTTGTAGCTGCCATAAACAAAGAGAAGACTCACTAAAACTAAGGAGAACTACATAGAGTCAAAAGCATTCTTATGAGGTAAGGAGTTTTGGCCTGGAAACAAGATAACTTAAGAGGATAATGACAGAACCAAAAATGGTATTATGTAGGGCACTATGGATCAACTGCTCAGTGTATTTTCTAATATTAACAGCTGGGCAAAATCACACAAATATCAACAGAAGTTTCAAAACAAACAGGAGGCCGATCTTTGTGCAACAAACAGCAGGTCAGCAAAACCTCTTACCAAAGAGAGTCATGGAGTGAAAAACTGTTTGTATCTGTTCACAAGGAGACCGGACAAGCACTAATTAAAGAGAGATGCCAAAAATAGCACACAGGAACATTGCATAGAGTTCAAGAGATCCCCTGACCTCTAAAGAGTCAGAAGCTAAGAGAATGCTCAGGGGAAAATATCCTGCCCTGTTCTTACTCTTGCCTGCACGTCCACTTATGTACACTGCAGGAGTCTCAATCCCTGATGAGAACAGCTTTCTCAGGTTCATACTAGAGTACATTTTTAATGCAATATTTTAACCATCCTGAAGGAAAAGTGGCTCTTCAAAACAGAAATAAGGGAAAAAAGGCTGTGTCAATGTTGTTGATATTTCATGGCAGGACACAAAAAGAACTCCATTGGTAGTAAGGAAAAACAGAATAAAAGAACAAAATCTTCATCACTGACTAATTAAAGGAACGAAAAATGCAAAACTTCCTGACTCTTTATTTTAAAAATCACTGCTTCCAAGGGGACCTTCTGAGGTCAAGTGCAGCCTCCTGCTGCAGATCCAGAGGTGGTTGCTCAGGATCTTGTCCAGTCAAATCTGAGCATCTCCAACGACAAGTACTCCAAAACTCCTCAGGAGAAATTCAGCACCCTTACAGAAAAAAAAGTTTTTATTATCTAAGTAAGTTTCCCCTTATCTTCAAGTTGTGTCTCTTGCCTTTTTTCCTTCCACTGTGCAATTCTAAGAGTTCAATTTTGTCTTCTTCTATCTCTTCCCATTAGAGAACTAATCCTTTTTACACTTCCCAAGGTTGAACAAGCTAAGGTCTCCCAAGCCTGTCCTAGTACGTCACATGCTCCAGCCATCTAAACATCTTGGTAGCTCTCCACTGAACTTCCATCAGTATGACAATGCCTTTCATCCTGTCAAATCCAAAACTGGCCCTGGTATTCCAGATGCAGTTAAAAACCAGAAGAATGGGGGGCATGGGGCACTAAAATAATTTCCTGTCCTGCTGGCTACAGTCTTGCTACTACAGCAATAGCTTGCCAACATAGGCTGTGGAGTCTCCATCCTTGGAGATACTCAACACTCAAATGGATGTGGTCCTGGAGGACCTGGTCCAGGAGAGCCTGCTTGAGCAGGGGGGTGGAAAAGATGACCTCTAGAAGTCCCTTCCAACCTCAAGCACTCTGTGATACAATCCTGGACCCTGGCCCTCTTTGCCATGGGCACACTCCTAACCCCAGTTCAGCTTCTCCACCAGGACACCCAAGTCTTTTTTCTCCAATTGCCTTCTGGGCAATTATCTTCCATTTCAAATGAGGCATTGGCTTAATCTCATGCTCCCCATTGTATTTCAACAGTAGACAAAAATTACTCTAGACAAAACCTGCACAGTCAGGTTAACTTCAGCTTCAAGCTTCCTTCAAAGATGAAATTAACACAAAACCAATCCACAAGACAAGAAGTATGAAGCATTTTCCTCCCAAGTACCACTTCTGGCAAATTCATATCTACAGTGTCCTATGAAAACATATGTATATTTTAAGTAAAATTGAAGTCAAAATGCAACCGAATTAGTAAAGAAAACTCTATCAATTACTAAGCACAAAAAAATGAAGCTAATCCAGAAGGAAAATTTTTAGAGAATAAAGGCTGGTGCCCTCAGAGGGGAAGCTTGATGCATAGCAGGCTGACTACATCTGTCCTTCACTACTCCACCTAAATTCTGCACTGAGATGACCTAAATTTTTCCTAGATCCCATTGCATGTTTGACCTCTTCCAAAGCATAAAGTCTATGGTAGATGCAGAAGCCTGAATATTCTTTTCATATTTGATTCTAAACTCATTCTTTCATGACTTGTTTGTATATCCTTAGAGACTTAATTCTAGTAAGTCTATTTCATGATAGGTATCTCATGGCAGATAAAAGACATAAAACAATGTGACATGAAAACACCTGCAAGTCACGAGTTCTAGATATATTTCAAATATTATTTCCATTCTCTAGGACACTGTTCAACTCAAATGGGCAACTACAAAAGCAGCTACCAAGATGCAAGACAAAGCAGATGAATGTGATATATTCCAGAATTAAAAGAATTGCTTCAAGAGAAATACTAATTCCCGGAAATAAAATTCACTTAAGAGTGTTTTTGAGGGATTTTTATTCTTGCCATTATAAGCAACTATCATTTTAGAAGGAATCTTGAAGGAACCTTTACATCTTACTGAAAAGGATCATGTAAGCTGAAGTCTAGAGCTCTTGTTGCACAAAGAATAAAGATCAAACTCCAGAATAAATATCAGACCAATACTGTAACTTCATGGCATTTTAGAAGCCTCATTTTCTGTTTTCAACTGAAACTAATGAAAGTTTCTGTTCTTCAACCTTCTGGCTGCAAGAGTACTTCAATAAAGCTATGCCTTGAATCTAGACATCTGTGCTATCAACTTTTATTATTGAGTGAAAAAAAGCAGTATCATCTGCTTCATCTGCTTTGACAAGGCTAGAGAGCATGACAAAGACATGCCAGGAGTCTAAGAGAGCATTCTTGCTACAACTTCTCCCATCCAAGGTCGAGTCAATGGAAAACATCAGAACAGCAGCTGATTGCTACAATGCTATGTAGCAGCCCAAAGATTTGCTGCCAATTAAAGGAAATGCTTTGTAGCTAAAACTCATACGGCCCATGGTAAAACAGATTGTCAAATACTTCTCAATCCAGGCAAACCTCCCTGGTAGCTTTACAGAGTAAGAGCTTTGGATTAGAACTAACAAAAATACCAGGAAATTCCAGGACAGAAACATAGTATTCCTGTGTTAAAATAGAAAAGGGGAAAGAAAACCAATTTTTCTGTAAGTAGAAAAGCAGTTATATTCACTACATGGAATTCCATGATAACAGAGATCCCCTGGAAAGGTAATAAAAAAACAGCTAAACTACTTCAGATTCCTTTGAAAGAAGAATAGTCCAGATTGACCCAGAGGCAACATGCATGTCTAAGAGAAGAACCAAATCAGATGTCAGCAGAATCTCTAACAGCAAAAAAAGAAGAAACGGTATAATTCATTTGGTCTCTCAAAATACTGCACCCAAACAATCTCTCTCCCCACCTGTAAACTCCTCCTCAAAAGCATTTGCCCAAGTCCTAAGAGCAGAAGATGAAACAATTGCTTTAGTGGCCCTTGAACACCAAGTGATTTGCACTAGATTCCATCAGCTGAACTCTGCAAATGGCTAAATCAATAAACTTGTCCAGTACTTTTCCCTGGCATCTCTAACTGACAGTGCTCTCTCTTTTTGCCAGTGTTGTTCCTGCTCTCAAGACACTAGTTTTCATGTCTTGGAGAAAAGCAGAGCTGAAAACACCTGCCTCAAAAAGCAAGTTACTTCTACATTAACTAAACATTGCAGCTGTTTCTGTTCTGCCTTTTCTCTCTTCCTCTCAACCCCATCCACATAATTACACCAGTACACCAGCATGGATGTGGTTACATCCATCATAACTCTCATACCTACTTGTATCACTTCCTAAGAATCTCCTGTGCTCCCACACAAATCACACCTCACAATTTTTACTGCCCCATGTACTTTTCTTCAGAACTATATTATATAGTTTTTTTTGAAGAGCAGCAAATTCTACAGTTGAAGACAGACATTTGAAGAAGAAATGGCAAAATAAATTACTCCAGAAAACAGGAGTAAATAAACAGTAGAAGAAAAGGTAGAACAGGATAGTTTCTAGAAGTGCTTAATTTGCATCAGAGATGCAAGAAACTTGGGGTCATAAATACCAAGAGGTCTCAAAAAACCTCCCCACATCACTAAGCAGGAAGAAAGAGGAAATTATTATCTCTTGGTTGATAAAGATTTCCGTCTTTTAACCACGGTACATGGGGTAAAAAGCATCTAGATATCTCCTTTTGTGGAAGTGTGCACAGTATGAGACAACAGTATTATCAGAGATTACTTAATACCAAACTGAGTATTACCTGAAGCAAACAGAAGTGGTTTACTATACGAGAAAGAGACTCCTCTATTAAACCACAGTTTGATTTGGCTGAAACCACAGAACTTCTCTTCAAGTGACCAGAAATGAAAAAAAAAAACCAAACCAACACTGAAAAGTCAGTATTTCCAATTTCAATGTAAATGGGCTGTTCAACTCTCACAACTACTGACTTTGTCAAGAGCGCTTACTCTTGAACCAGTCACTTGGAAATGAGAGTTTTTAAAACAGTAACAACAGCAGGAAGTGGTAGATTTTGTAGTTAATTGCACTGCCAAAATAAAAAGGAAGACAGGAAGGACATTCTGTCTTAAAAGCAAAAAAGCACAGAAAAAGACCAAAGACACTGAATGGGACAAGAGAAAGCTGAAAACTCTAGATGCTTCCACTGAAGTACTCAGTGACAAGACATTCTATCACAGCCTTTGTGATATTTAAACCAGTAGATAACAATACACTTTATGAGACTAAGTACAAATTCTACATAAGCAATGAATTGTTAGCTGCAGAAGTGATGTGCATATTATTGTACACAGTGAAAGCTCTCAAACCCCTGCACAGATATAAAACAGACCAATGAGTTGTAAGAGTTTCACAAAAGCAGTTGCTTGGCAAGGAGCACAAATTGAACAAGGAAGCACAACTACCTAGGGTGCTTTTTTCTATTACTTGTAAGTGAACAGCTTAGAGGGATGGCATAGCTGGTTAGTCTTGAAACATGTTCAATAGTAAGTCTTCATCTTATCAAGGTGTCAACCAAATGTACTTTTATTCAGTATTGAAGAAAAATGATCACTAGATGAAAAGACACTGCAAGCATCCTCTCCAACTAGAAAAATGCCTGTTTGGCTTGCATTCATCCAGTGTCACTTCAGCCCAAAGCTATTAAAAAGTCTATGAATAAATAGCTAGGGCTCCTTCCACCCTTTTTTGGCAGTAGATGAAGATCATCACTTTTAAAAAGCACCCAAAGCAAGCAAATCCCAGGCCAGACTCTAACAAGAATTTTAATTAAAACCAAGCAAAAAAAGTGAAGAAATATTTTAAACTAGCAAGGCATTAAATGCTTTCATGGTAGAATCAAGCACACTCAGATTAGGAAGCAAAGTATTTTTAAAGTAGGCACGGACACTGCTTTGGCTTTGTTGGAAGAGCTGAAAATTACAAGGTATGGTTGGTTGCACAAGCTAACTCACAGAATATTCCACTTGTTCCTTAGAACAAGGTTGTCAAGCCTGCACTCAAATCCAGCAAGCCAAAACACAAACACAGAAACTACCTTGAAAAGGAAGTCAACTAATTTTGTGGAGACTGAAAACATGCAGTGGTATCAGAAACAGCAACACTGCAACAACCCAGGTATGTGCTTGTGGTTAAAATGTCTTTATGGCAGGCATATTTGAGGTCACTTCCAATTTGTTGCCTAGATACTAAATTTCAAAGGAATCACTAAAGTAACTTTTTAAATGGTTTCTTTTTCATTTTAACTATTTTAAATACCTGCTCAAAGAAATGAAGTGTTTCATCATTTGTACAATTATACAGATAATTTTAGTCACGTCCTTGATATAATTTTTTTCTCTTCTAGTGTTTCAGGATATATTCGTTTGGCTTAGTGTCATTCTTTAAGTCCCTCGCCCTCTACATGTGAAGAGTTTGAACCTCAGTGCAACAGTTAAAGAGTTTGTAACCTAGCAGTAATTGTCATCCTCACGTTTAAAAAAATATTAACACTTCCAATAAGAGCTGTGTTTTGACATTTCATCCAAATTGTCACGCTTATTTAATTTCTGGAGGAATAATTTTATCATTGTTTATTTTTTTTCAAAGTCTGACTTGCACTTATGTGTCTTCACAAATGGCTGTTGTGTCAACAAGATATTAATTTGCTCTTGCATATAACTACAGTTAGCATTAGCTATGTGATGCCTATTTATTATTTTTCAGTTCTTTCAGAAATTATTTATTTGTATTTCCTAACTTTTTATATTAGAGACACCTATGATTTGCAATCACTTCAAGTTTTAGGAAAGGAAGAAAGAATAGCCGTGGCCTCTCAGAAAATCAGAACACTTAATGCAATATTAAAGATTATGTGTGTCTCATTTTTAAAGCAGGTTCTGAAACTGGTACATAGGAAGCCAAGTGCATTCACCACCTTGAAAGGTGACTTAAGACACTTAGGAAAAAAACCTACTCTCCATCCCAGGATAACAGTGTGTTACTCCCAGGAGCAGTCTAAAGCAGAGGAAAGAAACACTTTGCAGCAGATGGATTACTTGCAGTAATCCAATTACTCGTCATTCTGAGAGCCACTGTAATTTTTATTGCCCACAAGTTTAATTTTTTCATTCCAAGAAAAGAAGAAAAAAATGTCCATGATGAGTTGTTGAAAAATTATTTGTTCAAATCAGTGTAATATTTATTTTAAAAACTGGGATTAAGTATATAGATAGGTACAAGTAATAAGAAGCAGTTTTCATTTATTTCTACTACAAATGTATAGCAATATTGATAACTGTATGACATTTACAATATAAACTGCTTAATACAAAGCTCATACCAGTTAGACCTATTTATTTTACAACTTTTTGTAAGAAAACATTTGCTGAAACTCTTAGGTGACACACAGTAATTAGTTATACAACACAATGCTAGAATCAAATGACAACTTCTATAATTTTTTTATTAAGGTTTATTTCAGTGTGTAATGATGACTCTTCCAAACTCTCTGCTTCAGAAGTTCTCCTTTAAAAGCAGTATCTAATAATTTCCAAGGAAACACTGTTACAACTGAACAAGACAACCCATCATTTACAATTGTGGCCCAGTGGGTTGTCCATTACATTTTTCAGTCTAAATTTATAGTCTAAAAAATAGAATTCCTTGAACATATTCAGTTCAAAAAACCCAAATAAAATTCAAACCTAAACAAACCCTGCTAGACAACTAAGTATTCTCAAGTAGTTCTGTCCTGAGCAACTTTGAACACTTACAACATACACTAAAAGAACTCCCAATTTTACAGTTTTGGTTTCATATACTCATAGAATGGTTTGGATTGGAGGATCATCCAGCTCCAACCCCACTGCCATGGGCAGGGAAAACTTCCACTAGACCAGGTTGCTCAGGGCCCCATTCAACCTGGCTTTCAACACTTCCACAGATAGGGCATCCACAACCTCCCTGGGCAACCTGTTCCAGTGCCTCACCATCCCCACAGTAAAGATTTTTTTCTTAATATCTAAACTAAACCTACTGTCTTGTCTTTTCACTACATACTCTGCTAAATAGTTCTACCTCATCTTTCCTGCAAGTTCCCTTCAGGTATTAGAAGCTCACAATTAGGTCACCTTGAAGCCTTCTCTTTTCCAGATTTAATAAAGCAAATTTTCTCAGCCTTTCCTCACAGCAGAGGTTCCCAATCTCTCTGATCACCTCAGTCCTTCTCTGGACTCACTCCAACAGGTCCCTTTCCCTCCTGAGCTGAAGACCCCAGAGCTGGGTGCAGCATTGCAGGTTGGGTTTCACCAGAGCAGAGCAGAGGGGCAGAATCCCCTCCCTGGCCCTGCTGCCCACACAGCTTTGGATGCAGCCCAGGATGTGACTGACTTCCTGGGCTGGGAGTGCACATTGACAGCTCATGTCCAGCATCTCATCAACCAGCACCCTCAAGTCCTTCTCAGCAGGGCTGCTCTCAATCTGTTCATCCCCCAGCCTGTACTGATATTGGGGGACACCCCAACCCAAGTACAGCACTTTGCACTTGGTCTTTGTCATTTACCTGGACTTCCGTAAAGCCTTTGAAGTAGCTGAGATTTCCATGCACCCAACTCTGAGCTTGTCCAGGTCCCTCTGGACAGCATCCCATCGTTCAGGTGTGTCACTGCACCACTCAGCTTGGTGTTACCTGCAAACCTGCTGCGGGTGCACTCGGTCCCTCTGCCTATGTCATTAATGAAGATACCAAACAACCCCTGAGGGACACCACTTGTCACTGGTGTTCATCAGGACTCTGAATCATTGACCACTATCTTCCAGATGCAATCATCCAACCAATTCCTAATCCACTTCTCAGTCCACCCATCAAATCCATCACTTTCCAATTCGGAGACAAGGACATTGTGGGGGACCATGTCAAAGGCTTTACCGAAGCCCAGATAAATGACATCTACTGACATAGTAACAGAAAACCACTGGGTTGGTCAGACAGGACTTTCCCCTAAGAGTTTCTCTTAACAACAACCCAAACTCCTCACCCTCCATGGATATTTGAGACCTACCAGTTAAGAACCACATTTGATCATCATTCCAAACCAGATGCACACAAGCACTCAAATTAAGCTTCTCACAGCCCATTACAGTTGCTAAATATCAAATATTTTGACAAAGGAATTAAGACCTTGCTTGCATAAAATCTGCTGTCAGAACTGAATGAACCAAAAGAACATGTTTCAATTTTGAAGGTTCTCACAATAATGCACAGACTCAACACTACTTGTGAAGATTCTTGGTACGGCACACTGCTCCTCTTCCCCAAATTAAACCAGAACATACAACTTGTGCCCATATCCTTCTCATTCTCAAATACACATCTAAACACAAAATATAACAATTTGCAAGCAAATACAGTACATTCTGTCATTAAAGTACAAAATTATCATTCAACCTCTCAAAATACCATGTTCACAATTCCACGTGCAGTGTATGTTATATTGGTTGTGTGGGAATGTCTCACGCTCAAAGTTAATCTCCTGCCCTTTTGTTTCTTCAAGAGAAAGTATTCAACGCTTCTTCAAGTCTTTCCATGGCTCCTGGGCATGCCTATGTTTCTAGTATCCTGGAAACCTATCCTGTCCCTTTTGGTACAGCTGTGGCAGAAGAATAATTCTTACGTTACGTTTCCAGTTTCGCTGTTTACATGCGCACGTTTCCAGCTTTGCTCTTTACACTTAGCGCTTACACAGGAACAGCCATCCCCAACAGCATCACAACTCAATGTCCAGTGAAAAAATACAAACACACATGATGCAACATTAAAGAACTTTACAACACAGCATGGCAATGCCTCTTCTCTTGGACCACTGGTTTCTTAAAAATGGGAAGAGATGAAGAAGGAACCCCATGCAATGTGCAACAATGGGGCCACTCACATATTAAAGTGTACATTTCAAATTCAGAAACAAAATTTCTTGTTAGTAAAACAGCAGTACTTCAGAACACAACCCCTATGAAATCAGAGCAGAACATATCAAACAAAAGAACCCAAATAATAAAAAAATAAAAATCCACATATTCTACATCCTTCCCTGAAATATTTAATATTTTAGAGCTATCCTGTTATATTGTGAATACTGTGATTATCATTTAATAATGATAATCCAGCCAGCATTTGCAACAGTTCAGAGCTAAGCTCACTCTGTAATATGTAAGACATCAACTTCAGATTTCTTGATTTTGAATTATTTTTAACAACAGCAATTACTATCTTAACAGTCTTAAAAATAAATGAAAAACGAACCAAGTAAATAAAATGAAAGCATAAAATTTAACACACAGAAGGATGAAAACAACAATTTTTTAAACCATAATCTGTACAGTGGAGATGTACAGATGTACAGATACAACTACACAGGCAAAGTGTAACCAGTTAGAGCCTTCTCACAGCAATGTCCAATCTGTATGTTCTGCACATTTTTTAATGTTTCAACTGCATATAAGTGAGCTGTTATATTAAAAAAACCCCATCACTTAAAGACCAGTAAGCCTGTGTGTTGTGCTTGCTATTAATATACTTCAGATACACCCAAGAGAAAGAAATAGAAATTATTAACAGAAAGTTTAATGTCAAATAGATTTTCATTAGTAACAAATAGGTACTGCTATTACAGCACCATCAAAAAAAGACAGTAGTAAAAGGTCCATTGCAAATATTTTTTTCTCACTGGCATTAATTTCATTTTTATCTTATATCTTCTTATGAGAAGCAAAACCATGCTATTAGTAACAGGATAAAGTTAAGAAGTAATAATGTTTATTTAATTTTCATTTATAGGTAAAGAAGTAATTACCTGCTTGTATTCACCAACGCAGTTCTGACAGCAGAATCTTTTCTGCTGACCATCAATAGTAAGAACATTGTTTCCAGCTCCTTTACTGGGCAAATACTCCCCACAATGCTCACAGCAATTCATTATTAAACCATTTGCCATCCTGTATCTATTGAAGCAATGGTCACTGCACAGCTTATGAGTCATATTTTTAAAGCTAACTTCGTGACGAATCTAAAAAATAAAAATAAAAAGAGTTCTATCACTAGACAAGCACAAAGTTGCCTGAAACTAGCAGACCAGCTAGAAGTCTTACACTCAAATAACTAAAACCAGATTGTACTGTCTCACTATTTATAAACAGAGATGCTGAAATGACCATGAAATAAAGAAACAGAAATGGATGTTTCTGTTGTCTCCAAAGTTCTAGGAAAAAAACTCTTAGACCCACCTACTCTTTAGCCTAGAAGGAAGGACCACAGGGAAGGATGTGGTAATTGTGTATGAGAGCAGAAGGTCAATTTATGCAATTTTATAAACCGGTCAATTTACAGGTGAAGAACCTGGCATGTGAAGACTGGCCAGACACATGCTGTGTAAAGTAGTAGCCTGAACTGTGGTGGGCTCAGTAATGGTATCAAGAGTAAATAAATACATCCGTGAGAATTTAAAATTACATACATGCCACAGATCTCTAAAACCATCTGCATCATCTTTCAAAACATATATAAGAAATTAAGTAATACAGTGAATCTTGACATTTTTTCATCAGTAATTCTTTTATATGGGAGATCTGGGTTATAATTACAAGATTCTATGCCTAACAGAACACATTATCAGCAAAAGGCACTTCAGGTTTCTGATACAAAAATCAACAATTAACCTGTTGGAATTCTTTCTTCCTTCAGCTGCTCTTTGACAATATTAAGCCCAAATATGTTAATATCTCACTGTGTATGAAAACACTGGAGATCTTAAATTTTCTTATTTTCAATTCTCTTATTTCAATATATTAAGTCAGTAATATGACATTATTGAGAAAGACAAAAAACAGTCAACCAGACCTCAGTTAGTTTACCACAGATAGTGCATCTTGATTTATTCAAGGCTCCTTTTGAGGGATTCTGTTTATCTTCATAGAAGGATAAACACGATGTACTGCAAAACTCCTGGAAAGACTCACTTGAATCTACTTGAGCAACAATGGTACCTTTCATTGTTGTTATATCTCTGAAATACAAAAAAAAAAAAAAATAATGTGCTTCTATAAATACAAATATATATTTAAACAAGAACACTTTACATGTTAGAAGATTAATTCTTCCTTCAATGCCTACATTCCAAAACAGTTTTTTTAGCACACAGTTGTTAGTCACAGGATGAACACCAAGTCTGATATTATTTTTACAATTACTGTAAGTTCTGCAAGTACAAAGTCTTCACTGTGTAAAACCTTATTTTTTTTCTTTGTCTTTGGGTTATTTTTTCCCATTAAATTATTCTATAATTAAGCAATATTAATGCACCATTAGGTGCAGTTATGACAAATTCAATTATACACAAAAAATTAACACAGCAAATCTGAACTAGCCATTTTGTAATGGCTTTACACAAAAGCTATAAATAAGTTTCATATGAAAAATTCAGGTTCATAATCAAAAGCAAAAAGTGGTCTTTTTTTATATGTAACTCCACCATTTCCAGTATTAATCTCAGGATGAGAAGAGAGAAGGTTGTTTCCTCATACATCATTTCTCAAACTTATAAACACAACCAAAGAGCTTAAAACTCTACCACAAACTTGCCTAGAAGTTTTATAACTTAGAATTAACAGAAGTTAATTCCATCATTACTTTAAATTTCCAAAGCATCTGAGCAGTTCATGCAGCTGCCCATTAAATTATACCACTTTAATGCATTAAACCTGAAAACCAACCATAAATAAAAGTAATTTGGAATCAAACAAACCTTATTCTAACCAAACAGACTTACACTGAACCAAACTATTACACACCATATAGCAGAAGATGTAAGGATAAGAAGCAAAAGCCTCCTCCTTTGTTTTTTAAGGAAAAAAAAAAAAACACAAAAACCCCAAAACCTATTATTACTGACATACAGGAAATGCTATTGGCCAGAACACATAAAAAAAATCAACTGGGTGTGCCTGGATCACCAGGTGGAAAATACATGCCCCACACACTCACACCTATGAGCCCTAAAACTGAGTAAAAAACACTGGGAAAATGGATCTTTCCCCAGACACACTGCCTTGAAAATAAACTTGTACAGCCCAAAACTAACACTTGCAAGCCTGCCTTCTTCCATCAAAGGGAAGTCAGCAAGTTTTGGCTTATCCTTTGAGGAGTCAGTAAGATCTGTGTCAGGGAGTGCTATCATTTCTGTTCTGCAAAACAAAGGCAGAGCTCCTGCCCTGAGGAGCTTGCTACTTATGTACTTAGAAAGATTCAAAAGAGTGCTAGGAAAGGGATTTATAATAAAATACTTAAGAATTTTGGCTTTTCACATGGGGTTATACAGAGGAACAGTGCTACACGGGAAGAATTTAGTGCATATACTACCTTCTGTTTAACTGTGATTGAGTAAAAAGTGCATAGTAGTGGAAGAGCAAAGACCAGCTTCACCTCCAAAATTGTCAAAGGTGACTTCAGAAAGATTGTCTAGAAATTAAATACACTAAAACTATTTTAAGGAACCTCAAAAGCTAGAAATAAGGTATTTTCCTCATCATCCAAAAATAAAGACTTTTCATTTAGGCCAGTTTTGTATGTAGCCTCTTACTATACATAGTATTGTAAGTATCTCCAAAATGGCATGGGAGCACGAATTTAGCCATGATTTCAGTCAGGAATAAAAAGACTTATCTGATCTTCACGTTTATATATCATGCAGTTAGCTGAATACGGTAGTCACAGATAGAAAAATAATAGTGTATAAACACAAAACAGGCCAAGATAAAGAGCAAGGGTTGCTTTTAACCAGCCCTGTAGAGGAAAGGGTTCAGAGAACTTGAGCTTTTACACCTGTTTTTTAAAAAGCTAAAATATGTTACATTTTCTATGAACATACAGGATATCAATGTTTCCTGTTGCTTATTTTTACTGAGTGTCAAGGGAAAAAAAAGACCAGTAGCTTGCATCTGAATACTAGCCATTAATCCAGCACACTGCAGTGAAGTAAAAGTTTTTTTCACTAGTTTAAATCTGTGATGAGCAAAGACCACCCTCTCCAGAGCACACACTAACAAAGGCAGTCTTTACTGCAAGCCCTCTTTAGTTCAGCAAGAACTCATCATTTAACAAGCATCACTGCAGTGTGTACCAGATTGAGAATATGAAAATGTGCAAACAGCTCAGTAATCTGTACACTGAAAGAAAAAGATTGTACTGCTACTTTGTACTACTTCAAGAACTATTACAGAAGACTTCTCTTTGGCAATTTCAAATCTGACAAATAATGAAAAACTACAGGTCAAACCTAACCAGTAATTTAGAATAAGCTGCCTCTCAGTATGCTTCTCACTCCCTCTGTACTGCCCGCTCAAGGTATCTTCAGCTACAAAATTGCCAGTTGCCCCACTTATGGGGAAAATCTAAGGCTCTTCCTCTCCCCATATGGCTAAGAGTAGAAGAGCCCCCAAGTTTCTTTCAGCTTCTGGCAAGTATCACTTCCTCATCCTTTCAAAGTCTCTTGATTTTGTATCTTCATCTATCAAAATGAGTGCTTCCTACACAACACAGGGTCCATTTTTTTCCATAAAGGACTTCATATATGAAAAATATCTTGTCACAGGGTATGTCATAGCTTGGACACCTTATGTTTAAAAAAAAAAGGCAGTTATTTTTAGTGTATTGGCTTTTTAAAAAAATTGTGAATTCAAAAGCTGGTATAATTTATTTATAGCAGACACGATGAATTCCAAACACTGAAGTGACACAACATAAAGCACTTATATACTCAGATTTTATATCATTAATGAAGCAACTCACACATGCATGTGAGTCTCAAGCAGTACTGTATTTAGCTGCTAACGTAAAAGAAAATAAAAAACTCACTTTCTGCACATAACACAAAGTTTCTTTGGAGTGGGTTTGTGTGAAAATGAGGAGAGGCAGGTGGTGGAACAGAAAAGGTGAGCTGATCCTTTCCGCTGGTACGCCGTCTGTCCCTTCTGTAAAGGCTTCTTGCAGTTTGCACATGTGACTTTAACCTGCTTAGAAGGCTGTTGCTGGGCAGAAGGCTGGAAAATTTGCTTAGGAAGTGATGCTACAGGTGACAAGGAATCCACACCTGGTTGCTTCTGATTCCTAGGAAAGGAAGCTGACTGCGATATCCAAGAATCTTCAAGACAAAAAACCCAAACAAACATAAAAGTAAATCAAGAGACAAATGTACAGAAGAGTATTCACAGATGCACAATCATAAAATCATTTTTCTGTTGGGACTGACAACAGAAGAAAGATATTTTAAATTCAGGTTTAATGTAAAATCCTGTTAGACTGTACCACTCTCCATTGCTACAAAGCTTCAGAACATGAACAAGTTTCAGGATGGTCCCATCCTGCATCTAGTGGCAAGTTTTACAGACTTCAATCCATTTGCACTGAGTTTGCAAACTGGCAATTTTATCTTCAGACAAACAAAACGGCAATTAAAAAGAGACCAACAGGCAGCATGGAATTTTAAACCAATGTTTGAGATAAACTCTGCAAATTTAGAAGAACAGGAAATCTGAAAGTTTCAACAGGTATTTTTTTCTGAAGTTTTAACAAGCGTAGTGTGTCCAGCCTCAGTGATAAACCCTAGAATTGGGTCCTAGTCCAACCTGCAGCCAGAGAACTTATTCTGTATAGCAATGAAAGCAAAATACAGTGGCTCTGTTGCCTGAAAAGGTTAGCCCAAAAACTGAGACCAGTCAGGAGTAAGGGAATAAAATGTAGGTATTTATTCAAGAGGCCTTCAAAGGCACATTTAGGG